>NDFG01000610.1:252500-724466 GCA_002167245.1 Sporophila hypoxantha | reverse complement strand
CAGCTTTGTATGAGAGCTGGAAGGTCACACGGGTTTAAAGGGTGTATTTACAGGGTGCACATGGGGTGAAAATATAAGTTTTAAGATTTTTGGTATGTGGGTTATGGGGACAAGATGGAGGGATCAGGGCGTGTCTCGTCCTTCTTCTTTCTTCTTCTTGTTCTGCATTTTCTGCTGTGATGTTGGCACTTGGGGATTGGTTTAGAGTATAAATGCACTGTCTAACATAGGTTATGGGTATTGGAAATTAAAGGTAAATATGATGTACGTAGTTTGTAGTATAAAAAAGACAACACCGCCCCGAGGGTGGTCAGAGTGCGTTGGCTGCCTTGCTGAACAGACCTCTGCTCAGCAGGGAGAAAATTTTATAGATAAGAAATAATAAACAATACGAAGATCGAACTCCAGAGAGTCCAGTCTCTTCCTTCAGAGGCTGGGGCCGCTCCAGGACCACACAGCATATCTCGGGACAGAGAAAAGACAGCCGACCCGAGACTGCGGTTTTATAACTCTTATTGCATTTTCCTCCCTGCAAGAGACTGTCCGAAGTTTCCCTCATTTGCCTCAGGGCTGTCGCAAGGACAGAGACCAAGGCCTGAAGAGCCTGGCTGGAGRTCTGGCCTGGCTGAGGTGGGTGCTGGCCAAGTGATGGTTTGCAGGTGTGCTCYCTGTGCCACCACAGCTTGCTGTGGCTTACACCTGCCTCACCATCCCCGCTCACCACAGTAGCCCGTTGTGAAAAATGCGTATTTTATGATTGGCTTTTTGCAAGTATTAAAATGAATATTATATGTGTTATGTTAGAAAGTTATACTGTGTTAATCCTTTTCAGTAGTGTGTTAAATATAGTTTTAGGCTATAATGTAATATTAAATWMAAACTATGCGATGTAAGACACTTTTTCTAACTAGCTTAAGAAATTCTTGGCACAGAGATAGCAGCAACAAGACACCAAGCTCCRCAAGAGAAGAATTATTGCCTCCTAATTGGGAAGGACCAGACTTGGTGGGGACTGAGATGACCGATTTACAAGATGAGGAAGGGAAGTTGACAATAACCAGAAAAAACCCTTTGTTRGAAAAGAATTTTTGAATKATGTATGAGATARATGAATATGCAACAGGCTGTTACTTTTAAGAGTTAATCCTTTGTTAGCTTTCAAGAGGAAAGCATCCAAACATTTGTAATTCTTTGCTTTTTTATTGTCCTTTATTGTCCTAGCTCTGATTGTCCAWATTCTTATTTTATTATTATTTTTATAACCATTTTATTACTATTAAACTTTTAAAATTTTAAAACAAGTGATTGGTGTTTCTCACACCCATGAATTTTCCCAAATCTCTTGGCCCCAGATGCCACACCCGCTTGGAGCAAGCCTGACTTTCTGGGATAACTTTGGTGATCCCCCACGGAAAATCCCTCATCCTGCCCACGACCATTGTCAAGGACAGAGATTGTCCCCCCCCACCCCCCACACGTGGTGTCACCTCCCCTTTGTGTCACCCCCCCATGTGTCCCACCCGTGTGTTCACTCCCCCTGTGTCCTCTCCTCCTTCACCTCCCCCCTTTGGATGTCACCCCACCGTGTGTCACTCGCCCGCCCGTGTCACCCTCCCCCCGTGTCCCCCTCACCCCCTGTCCCCTCACCCCATGTCACCCCCCATCCCCCCCTCGTGTCCTCTCCCCCACATTGTCCCCGTGTCCGCCCTGTGGTGTCCCCCTCCTCATCCCCCTGTGGCGGTCCCCCCAAAACCTCCCCATTGTCCCCCCCACCACCCCAAGCCCTCACAGTGAATTTTGGGGTCCCACCTTGCCCCCAAACCACCCCTTGACTCCATAACGCCAATGAGAGGGGGAGGATCTGCCCAACATCTCCCCAACCCCTTGTGGTGAATCTTGGGGTCCCACCTTACCCCAAACCCCTCCCCAAAAGGTGAGGAGCTGTCCCAACATCTCCCCAACCCCTCATGATGGATTTTGGGGTCCCACCTTGACCCCAAACCCCTCCCCAGAACGTGAGGAGCTGCTCCAACATCTCCCCAACCATTTGTGATGAATTTTGGGGTCCCACCTTGAACTCCAAACTCCCCCTTGACCCTAAACTCCTCCCTAGAGGGTGAGGATTTACCCCAACATCTCCCCAACCATTTGTGATGAATTCTGGGGTCCCACCTTGCTCCCCAACACCTCAACCCCTTGTGGTGAATTTTGAGGTCCCACCTTGCCCCAACCCCATCCCCAGAATGTGAAGAGCTCCCCCAACATCTTCCCAATAATTTGTGATGAATTTTGAGGTCCCACCTTATCCCAAACCCCATCCCAGGAAGGTGAGGATTTACCCAAACATCTCCCCAACCATTTGTGATGAATTTTGGGGTCTCACCTTGCTCCCCACCACCTCAATACCTCGTGATCAATTTTGGGCTCCGACCTTGACCCCAAACCCCTCCCCAGGAAGGTGAGGAGCTGCCTCAACATCTCCCCAACCCATTGTGATGAATTTTGGGGTCCCACCTTGCCCCCAAACCGCCCCTTGACCTCATAACCCCCATGAGAAGGTGAGGAGCAGCCCCAACATCTCCCCAACCCCTCGTGATCAATTTTGGTGTCCCACCTTGCTTCCCACCACCTCAACCCCTCGTGATCATTTTTGGGCTCCCACCTTGCTCCCCCACCACCTCAACCCGTCGTGATGAATTTTGGAGTCCCACCTTACCAAACCCCCGTCCCCAGGAAGGCGAGGAGATGGTGCAGGCCAAGCCGGAGCTGAGCGGGGCGGTGCGGTGGCAGCTGGAGGAGCTCAGGAGATGCTGGCAGGAGCTGGAGAGCACCAGCCAGGCGCGGAGCCAGCTTGGCTGAGGCAGCGGCCGCCGAGCGCCTGGCGCGGAGCTTTGCCGACGTGGAGGCATGGCTGGGCTGGCTCAAGGAGCAGCTGGAGAGCGCTGGCAGCACCGGCCCGCCCACACTGTAATGCACGAGGGGTTCCTGCTGCACAAGCATGAGCTCAACGGCGCCGGCAAGAAGGCATCCAACAGATCTGGGGGGACAGTGGTGGTGAGGGTGCTCCAAGGATTGGGGGTCATCAAGATTTGGGGGTTCTCCAAGGGTTGGGGTCATCAATGGAAGGGGTTCATCAAGAGCTGGGGGTTCTCCAAGGGTTGGGGTTCATCAATGGTCCACCAGAATCTGGGGGTTCTCCAAGGGTTGGGGTTCGCCAAGAGAGCTGGGGGTTCACCACGGGTTGGCATTCATCAAGGGTTGGGGGTTCTCCAAGGGGTGGGGTTCATCAAGAGTTGAGGGTTGTTCAAGGGTTGGGATTCATCAATGGAAGGGGTTCATCAAGAGTTGGGGGCTCTCCAAGGGTTGGGGTTCATCAGGAGTTGAGGGTTGTCCAAGGGTTAGGATTCATCAATGGAAGGGGTTCATCAGTGGAAGGGGTTCCTCAAGAGTTGAGGGTTCTTCAAGGGCTGGGGTTCATCAGGAGTTGGGGGTTCATCAAAAGTTGAGAGTTCCCTAAGGGTTGGGATTAATCAATGGAAGAGGTTCATCAGTGGAAGGGGTTCCTCAAGAGTTGAGGGTTCTCCAAGGATTTGGGTTCATCAAGAGTTGAGGGTTCTCCAAGGGTTGGGGTTCATCAATGGAAGGGGTTCACTAAGGTTTGGGGCTTCTCCAAGGATTGGAGTTCTCCAAGGTTTGGATCTTCACCAAGGGTTGGGGGGACATCAGTGGAGGGAGCTCTGCAAGGGTTGGGTTGGGTTAGCCCGTGAAGGTTCCCAAGAGTTGGGTTGGGTTTGCCCATGACAGGGGTTCCCCAAGGGCTGGGTTGGGTTCATCCATGAAGGGGGTTCCCCAAGGGTTGGGGGTTCACCACTGTTGGGGTTCACCAAGGACTGGGGTTCATCAGTGGAGGAGATCCACCAGAATTTGGGGGTTCACCAAGACTTGGACTTCCCCAAAATTTGTGGGCTCACCACCGGCTGGGGGGTTCATAAATGAAGGGGTCCACCAAGGGTTGGGTTTTCTCCAAGGGTTTGGTGTCCATTAATGGAGAGGACCCACCAGAATTTGGGTGTCCACTATGAGTTGGGGCTCCCCAACAAAGGGGATTGACCAAAATTTGGGAGCTCACCAAAGACAGGCACCTTCATCAACAAAAAGACAGGAATGTTCATCCACCAAAATTTGGGGGCCCACCAAAACTCAGTCTTCCCCAGACCCTGGTGGTCACCCCAGGTCCCACCACGAGCAGGTCCTGGGTGAACCTCTACTGCGTCCTGGCCAAGGGTGACCTGGGCTTCTACAAGGATGCCAAGGGCCCCGCGTCCGGGGCCACGCACGGCGGGGAGCCCCTGCTGAGCCTGCACCGCGCCACCAGCGAGGTGGCCAATGACTACAAGAAGAAGAAGAAGGTCTTCAAGCTCAAGTGAGTCCTGGGGTTGGTCAGTTTTGGGGTATCTGATGGCACTTTTGGGGTTTCTGATGGCACTTTTGGGGTCTCCTGTTGATTATGGTGGCCCTGATGCCACTTTTGGGGTCTCTGATGTCATTTTTGGGGTCTCCGATGTCACTTTTGGGGTCTCCTGTTGATTTGGGTGGGTCTGATGGCACTTTTGGGTATCTGCTGGCACTTTTGGGGTGTCTGACACCATTTTTGGGGTCTCCTGTTGACTTTGGTGGCTCTGACACCCCAAAGTCCAGGGGGACACAGTGACAATGTCCTTGTCTTATAGGACCGGTGATGGGAGCGAGTTCCTGCTGCAGGCCAAGGACGAGGTGCAGCTTTGGGGGGTCTTTGTAGGGTTTTGGGGTGGGTCTCATGGGGGTTTTGGGTGGTCTCATGGTGATTTTTGTGGTTCTGATCTCGTTGATTTTGATGGGTCCCCAACCCCATTTTTGGTGTTCCTAACCCCATTTTGGTGTCCCTTACTCCATTTTCGGTGCCCCTAACCCTGCTTTTGTTGTTCCTGATGCCATTTTTAGGGTGTCTGACCCCATTTTTGGTGTCCCTGACCCCATTTTCTGTCCCTGACCCCATCTTTAGTGTCCCTAACCCCACTTTTGTTCTCCCTAACCCCATTTTTGCTAACCTCGTTTTCACTGTCCCTGACCCCATTTTCATTGTCCCTGACCCCATTTTTGGTGTCCTTAACCCTGGCTTTGGGGTCCCTGACCCCGTTTCTGCCCTCTAGGAGGACATGCAGGGCTGGCTGTGGGCGTTGGCCGCCAGRGCTCAGGAGCACGCCGAGCTGGCCTGGTGGCAGCAGGGCCTCCTCACCACCTCCTCCACCAACGAGGGGCTCCCCTGGCGCGACCCCGACTGGCCCCAGTGGAAATGAACCCCCCGAACCCCCACTTTGGGGTCCCAGCCCCCCCCAAAAAACTGAATTTTGGGGTCCCACCCTCCCCACCACGAGCCCTGGGTTTGGAGTCCTGAGCCCTGATTTTGGGGTCCAGGCCTCCCCAGACTCTAATTTGGGGGTCCCAGCACCGCCTGAACCTTGGTTTTGTGGTCCTGGCCACCCCCAAAACCTTAATTTTGGGGTCCTGGTCCCCCCAAAATCCGAGTTTGGGGTTCTGGCCACCCCAAAATCTGAGTTTGGAGTCCTGGCCTGCCCAAAACCTCAATTTTGGGGTCCTGGCTCCCCCAAAACCCAAATTTTGGGTTCCTGGCCCCCCTTTTCCCCCCCAAGCACAAGCCATAGAAAGCCAGGGGGCCCAGCACCGGCGTTGTACAAATGTAATAAAGTACCCGCTGCACCCCAAAAACTGCCTGAGGGATTTTGGGGAGTCTCCCTGGGGGAGGTTTTGAGCAGACCAGGAAGAGTTTGGGGCTTCCTGGGGGGAGTTGGGATGCCTCGGGGGGATTTTGGGAGTCCTGGGGGGTTGGGATCATCCTGGGTGGGTTTTGAAGATGTCCTGGGGGATTTGGGGAGTCCTGGGGAGTTTGGTGAACATCCGTGTGGGGGATGTCCTGGGGGAATCTGGGGAGATCCTTCGGGTTTGGGGGAGTCCTGGGGGTTTCGGGGCTCCATCCTTTCCTTGAGGAGGATTGAAGAGGAGGAGGGAGGGAAGGAGGAGGGTGGGAATGGAGGAGGAGAGGAGGGAGGGAAAGGGAGGGATGAAGAGGAGGAGGTGTGGTTGGGTAGGAGGAGGAGGACGAGGGGGGATGGAAGAGGAGGCGGGAGGAAGAGGAAAAGGAGGGACAAAGGCGGATCAAGGCTGACCTGAGGAACCACGCTCTAGAGCCCTGCCTGTGGGATCATCCGTCCCCCCAACATCGCGGCAGGTGAGCCGGGAGGGGGAGCTCGGCTCAGATATCCCGGGGGTCCCTGGGTTGGGTTTTTTTTTTGGGGGGGGTAATGTTTGGAGAATGAAAGGAGTCCAAAGCTGAGCGGAAAAGGCCCCCTGGGGGGACATCGGGGGTGCCGGGGAGCGCCGCCATTGGCGGGAGCCTTCAAGAGCCTGGAGACGGGCAGGGAGGACTCCTTGGAGCCGCTGCATCCCAGAGCGAGAGATGAGGGGGAGGAGGGACCCCGGGAGCCCAAAAAACCCCAACATCCCGAAATGGAGAGAGCGAAGAGGGGAGCTTTTGGGATTGCTGGGACTGCCGGCAGCTGGGAGGGCGGGCACCGAGGAGAGGGGACGCCCAATCCGAGCGTGACCCCAGCCAGCTGGGACAGGGGGGAACCCCCGAACACCAAAGGGAAGGGACCAGGGACGGGGAATGCTAGGAGACTTTTTCAAGGCTGAATCTTGGTGGTTTTGGAGGTTTTTATGGAGCCCAGATGGCCGGTGACTTGTAGAGATGGACTGGGGCAGAGGGACCTTCAAACTAAACGTGTGTTGGGGAAGATGAAACAGGAAAGCAGGTCCCTTCTCCCCTCATTCGCTGCTTTGGGCTGCAGGGGCTCCAAGGAGTCCCCCCTGCCCCTCTCCAGGCAGGGTGCTGCTCCTGCTCGTCCTACCCCCTGACACTCCTACAAACGTGCTCATCCCTTGTTTTCCCCAAACCAGGATTTCCCATTGCCAACCCCTGGGAGACGGCGAGGAAGAGGAAGATGCCCCAGGACACTGAGGCAGGTGAGAAGGAAGTCAGTGCCCCTTTCCCCCTCTGTGCTGCTCCATCTCCCAGCCCAGCGTGGCCCTCGGCTGCAGCACAGTCCTGGGGGGGATCTGCTTGCCCTTGCCTGTGGCACGGAGGCAAATTCCATCCTGTCCTTGTCCTTCCTCCCCCAGAGCAGGAGCTGAGCATGGAGAGCAGCGAGGACAAATGCCCGCAGCAGAAAGTGGTGGAAGAGGCCGTTTTGAGCGGCCCCACGGCGCAGGAAGCTAACGGGGAGGAAAAGCCCCGGAGATCCCGCACAAGAAGGGGCTGCAAACGCAGGTGGCGGGGATCTGAGCGGGAAAGAGCCAGCCTGGGCCGGGAAGGTGGCCAGAGATCGAGCCAGAGCTCGGAGCCGGTGCTCCACGAGCAGCTCCACACGTGCGGGGAGAAGCCCCACACGTGCGGGGAGTGTGGGAAGAGCTTCAGGTGGAACTCCAAGCTCATCGAGCACCAGATGATCCACACTGAAGAACGGCCCTACGAGTGTGGGGAGTGTGGGAAGAGCTTCAGCTTCAGTTCCAGCCTGATCAAGCACCGGAAAATCCACACTGGGGAACGGCCCTATGAGTGTGGGGAGTGTGGGAAGAGCTTCAGCTTCAGTTCCAGCCTGATCAAGCACCGAAAAATCCACACTGGGGAACGGCCCCATGAGTGTGGGGAGTGTGGGAAGACCTTCAGGACGAGCACCCACCTGATCAGCCACCGGATGACCCACACTGGGGAGAGACCCTACAAGTGTGGAGAGTGTGGACAGAGCTTCAGCCGGAAGTCCAACCTGATGCGGCACCAGGTGATCCACACAGGGGAGAAGCCCTACGAGTGTGGGGAGTGTGGGAAGAGCTTCAGGTGGAGCTCCGACCTAATCAAGCARCAGATGATCCACACTGGGGAACGGCCCCACGAGTGTGGGGAGTGTGGGAAGAGCTTCAGCTGCAGCTCCCACCTGACCAGCCACCAGAGGACCCACACTGGGGAAAGGCCCTACGAGTGTGGGGAGTGTGGGAAAAGCTTCAGCTGCAACTCCAGCCTGATAAAGCACCAGAGGACRCACACTGGGGAACAGCCRTATGAGTGTGGGGAGTGTGGGAAGAGCTTCAGCCAGAGCTCTGACCTSATCAAGCACCAGAGGATCCACACTGGGGAACGGCCCTACAAATGTGGGGAGTGTGGGAAGAGCTTCAGGTCAAGCTCTGACCTGATCAAGCACCYGAYAATCCACACTGGGGAACGGCCCTATGAGTGTGGGGAGTGTGGGAAGAGCTTCAGGGACCATGACACCCTGATCAGACACCGAAAGATCCACACTAAGGAGAGGCCTTACAAGTGTTTCGAGTGCGGGAATAGCTTTCGGTTRAACTCTCATCTTGTCCTGCACAATCTGAGTCACACAGAGGAGAGGCCCCTCTGCTGCCCCGACTGTGGGAAGGGATTCAAGTACAACTCCCAACTCATCATCCACCAGCGAATCCACACCGGAGAGAGGCCCTATGAYTGTGGGAAATGTGGGAAGAGCTTCTCACAGAGCTCTCACTTGACCCGACACCAATGTAGCCACCGGTAAGGGAAGCCCTGCATGTGCAACAAGTGCGGGAAGAGCTTCCTGCGCTGCTCCAGCTCCATCCCCCACTGGAGGAACCATATTCCCTGCGATTCATGTTGGAAACACACCTGGCTGCTTCTCTTTTTGGTTTCGCCTTAATTTTTTTATCTTCTCCCTCTCTCTGCAGTTCAAAAGCCTAGAGGGATGGATCTGTCACCTCAAAACCTCTCAAACACCAGTGAAAACAGCTCAGTCTTAAAGGAAAAGAGCTCAGCTCCATATCAAAGTGGCTTTTTCCCCGCTCAAAAAAAACTCTAGCTTGTGACAAACTCACTCGATTCCGCAGCCAGCAGGGTGAGATGGGGTTGGGAGGAGATTGGGAGAAGTGGGATCCCATTTTGGAGCGGTGGGATGGGGATTGTGTGGGGCTGGGTGTGTGAGATGTATTTGATAGCAAATAAAACTCTCAGACTTWCTGCTTTCTTTCACGTTCATGGTCAGTCCGTTGCAGTTCTGTTTGCAGAGTGCCGCCTCCCAGTGTTCCCTCACAGTGTCCGGCCTTGGCCTGAGCCCCCCCTTCCGCCTCACGGTTCCCGCCCTTTCCCCTGCGGCACCCTTTCCCCTATCTCCAGGCGGTTAGGGGGAGGAGGCAGGGGAGGGGAGATGGAAGAGGAGGATGAAGGCGGAGAGAGAGCAGCGATGGCAGGAAAAGAAGGAGTGGGTTAGGAGGGGAGGAGGGAGAGGAGGAGGAGAAGGATGGAAGGGTGGGGATGGAAGAGGAGAAGGAGGTGGAGATAAACACAGAGGAGCGGGAGGGCGATGGAAGGAGGAGCGGAAGGAGAGGAAGAGGAAGGACAAAGGCGGATAAAGGCTGACCTGAAGCAGCCGCGCGGTCGAACCCTGCCTGAATTCGCAGCTCCCACCTGTGGAGCATCGCCCCCCCCCCCCCATCGCGCAGGTGAGTGGAGACGGGGACTCGGCCCAGATGTCCCGGGGGGTCCCTGGGTTGGGTTTTTTGGGGGGATGTTTGGAGAATGAAGGAGTCCAAGGCTGAGCGGAAAAGACCCCTTGGGGGACAGCGGGGGTGCCGGGTGCCGGTCCTGCCGGGGACGCCCTGGGTGGGATCTGCTTGCCCTTGTCTGTGGCACGGAGGCAATATCCCATCCTGTCCTGCCCTTCCCCAGAGCAGGAGCTGAGCATGGAGAGCAGGGAGGACAAATCCCCACAGCAGAACGTGGTGGAAGAGGCCGTTTTGAGCGGCTCCATGGCGCAGGAAGCCAACGGGGAGGAAAAGCCCCGGAGATCCCGCACGAGGAGGGGCTGCAAACGCAGATGGCGGGGATCTGAGGGGGAAAGAGCCAGCCTGGGCCGGGAAGGCGGCCAGAGATCGAGCCAGAGCTCGGAGCTGGTGCTCCACGAGCATCTCCACAATGGGGAGAAGCCCCACACGTGCGGGGAGTGTGGGAAGAGCTTCAAGTGGAACTGCGACCTGATCAAGCACCAGAGGACCCACACTGGGGAACGGCCCTACGAGTGTGGGGAGTGTGGGAAGAGCTTCAGCCGGAACTGCCACCTGATCATGCATCAGGTGATCCACACTGGGGAACGGCCCTACGAGTGTGGGGAGTGTGGGAAGAGCTTCAGGTGGAGCTCTGACGTAATCAAGCATCAGATGATCCACACTGGGGAGAGGCCGTATGAGTGTGGGGAGTGTGGGAAGAGGTTCAGGTCGAGCGCCCATCTGATCAGGCACCAGGTGACCCACAGTGGGGAGAAGCCTTATGAGTGTGGGGAATGTGGGAAGAGCTTTGGACAAAGAGAGAGCCTGATCCAGCACCAGAGGACCCACACTGGGGAACGGCCCTATGAGTGTGGGGAGTGTGGGAAGAGCTTCAGCCTGAGCTCCAGCCTGATCAAGCACCAGAGGACCCACACTGGGGAACGGCCCTATGAGTGTGGGGAGTGTGGGAAGAGCTTCACCCAGCGCTCCACCCTGGTCCAGCACCAACTGACCCACACCGGGGAACGGCCGCATGAGTGTGAGCAGTGTGGGAAGAGGTTTCAGACCACCTCCAGTCTTGTCTTGCACCAGCGGATTCACACAGACGAGAAGCCCTTCCGCTGCCCCGACTGCGGGAAGGGATTCAGGCAGAACTCCAACCTCATCCAACACCYGCGCATCCACACTGGAGAGAGGCCCTACGAGTGTGCCGAGTGTGGGAAGAGCTTCAGACTGAACTCGCACCTGACCAGCCACCAGGTGGTCCACACCGGGGAGAGGCCCTACCAGTGTGTTGAGTGTGGGAAGAGRTTCAGCTGGAGCTCTGACTTYATCAAGCACCAGAGGACCCACACTGCTGAGASGCCTGTGTGTGGGGAGTGRGGGAAGAGCTTCAGCCACCATAGCACCCTGATCAGGCACCAGAGGAGCCACACTGGGGAGAGGCCCTACGAGTGTTCCAAGTGTGGGAAGGGCTTTACGAGCAGCTCCAAACTCCTCCGACACTATTGGATTCACACAGAGGAGAGGCCATTCCAATGCTCCGACTGCGGGAAGGGATTCAGGCAGAYCTCCCAACTCATCATCCATCGGCGCATCCACACTGGGGAGAGGCCCTACAAGTGTCCCCAGTGTGGGAAGAGCTTCTCCAGCAGCTCTAACTTGAAAAAACACCAACYGAGGCACCGGTAAGGGAAGCCCTGRGAGTGCCCCGAGTGCGAGAAGAGCTTRGTGTGCTGCTCCAGCTCCATCCCCCACTGGAGGAGGCACTTTGYTCACAGCCCTGGTCACTCACATTCCCTGTGATCYATGCTGGGAYCACACCTGGCTGCTTCTTCTTTWAGTTTCACCTTAATTTCTTTTTGTTCTCCATCTCTTTGCACTCCAAAAGCCAATATGGATACATCTGTCATCTCAAAACCACTCAAATCCCAGTGAAAACAGCTCAATCCCACCTCGGAAGTGCTCAAACCCACCTCAAAAAAACTCAGTGTCATACCAAACTAACTCGATTCCACAGCCCCCAGAGTAAGATGGGGTTGGGGGGAGATTGGGAGAAGTGGGATCCCAGTTTGGAGCGGTGGGATGGGGATTGTGTGGGGCTGGGTGTGTGGGATGTATTTGATAGCAAATAAAACTCTCAGACTTACTGCTTTCTCTCCCGTTCGTGTTCAGTCCGTTGCAGTTCTGTTTGCAGAGTGCCGCCTCCCAGAGTGTCCCCTCACAGTGTCCGGTCTTGGCCTGAGCCCGCCTCTTTCCCCTCACGGTTCCCGCCCTTTCCTTGCCCCCTTTCCCCTCACAGTTCCCGCCCTTTCCTTGCCCCCTTTCCCCTCACGGTTCCCGCCCTTTCCTTGCCCCCTTTCCCCTCACGGTTCTGGCCTTTGGGAACAGGGGAGGAGGAGGAAGAGGGAGGGAGGAAGAGGCCAAGCGGCCGCAGCAGAAGAGGAGAGAGAAAATCTCGTGGTCCTGCTGCTCCCTGAAGTCGCTGCAGCCCTGGGAGCATCGCCCCCCATCCCGGGCAGGGGGAGCTGAGCCCAAATATCCCGGGGGGGCCTGAGTTTGGGGTTTTTTGGGGGGGATGTTTGCAGCTGGCAGGGCTCCAAAGCCGAGCCGCAGATGGACATCGGGGTGTCTCGAAGCTGACAGTGGCTGCTCCCAGTATGACACCAGTTGCTCCCCTGTGTGCTTTCAGTTTCCTTGGCACTTCCAGTATGGGCCTGTGCACTCCCAGTATAATCCTGGTCACTTCCCCCACCTCCCTGCACGATCCCAGGCACTCCCAGACGAGGTCAGTCCCTCCCAGTCCTTCCCTATGATGATGCGAATTGCTCCCAGCACAGTTCCAGTTGCTCCCAGTTCCTTCCACTTTCATCCAGTGTGTTCCCAGTTCTCCCAGTTGTCCATAGCATACTCCAAGGCACTCCCAGTATGATCACAGTCTCTCCCAGCAGGTCCCCAGTCACTCCCACTTGCCCCCAGTGTGTTCCCAGTTCCACCAGCACATTCCCAGTTGCTCCCAGTCTGCTCCCAGTCCCACACCCATATGGTCTGAGACCCTCCCTGTATATCCCAGTTGCCCTGAACATTCCGGCAGTCATTGCCAGGCCCTCCCCGTTACCTCAGCATGGTTCACTTGCCCCCAGTTTCATCCCAGTTGCTCCCAGTTCCTCTGATTATGTCCCCAGTTGGCTCCCAGCATGGGCCTGCTAGCTCCCAGTAACCCCCAGTGGGGGTCCAATCACACCCACTCTAATCCCAGTATGATTGTAGCCACTCCCAGTATGATCCCAGTCACTTGTAGTCTAATCCCAGTTGCTCCCAGACACTCCCAGTACAATTCCAGTGCCTCCAGTGTGATCCCATTTGCTCCCTGTCAATGCCAGCATGACCCCAGTGGCCTCCAGTATGATCCCAGTGAGTCCCTGTCTCTCCCAGTTTATCCCAGTTGCTTCCAGCTTGTTCCCAGTCACTCCCACCTCTTCCCAGTTGCTTTCAGCACCATTCCAGTTGCCCCCAGTGAATCCCAGCATGATTCCAGTCACCCTCAGAGTGATCCCAATTGCTCCCAGCATAGGCCCAGCTGTTTCCCGTGTGCTTCCATCACTCCACTATGGTTACAGWCACTCCCAGTATGGTCCCAGTTGAACCCAGCTGACCCTGCTATAGTCCCAGTCACTCCCCATATGATCCCAGTCTCTCCCAGCAGGATCCCACTCGCTCCCAGTTGCCCCCAGCATGGTCCCAGTTGTTCCCAGTGTGGTTCCATTTGTTCCCAGTGTGGTTACAGACACACCCAGTATATCCCAGTTGTCTCTGGCATGTCTGTACTCATTTCCAGACACTGCCAGTGGCCCCAGTAAGGTGTTAGTTCTCCCAGTATGATTCTCCCATCATGCCCAGTATATCCCAGTTGGCTCCAGCAGGCATCCAGTCCTTCCCAGTTGCTTCAGTTTGCTTGCAGCATGATCTCAGTTTCCCTCAGTTGCTCCCAGTAGCCCAGAGTGTGATCCCAGTCACTCCCTTTCAACCCCAATATGATCCCAGTAAGCTCCAGTTTGATCCTAGTCACATGCCAGCCCTCCCAGTGTTTTCCCAGCATAATCCCAGTTACTTCCAGTCTCTCCCAGTATGGTCCCAGCTGCCTCCAGCYTGGTTCCAGTTGCTTCCTAGATCAGCCCAGTCAATCCCAGTATGATGTCATTTGCTCCCAGCGGGCTCCCAGTTGCTCCCAGTCAGGCCCAGTATGGGGGATGATGTGCAGGGTATGTTCCCAGTCACTCTCAGATACTCCCAGTATTAACAGTCCAGTRACTCCCAGTATGATCCAAATATGGCCCCAGTGTYCTCTTTTTAGCTTTTTCAACTTCTCCAGTTTCTTTTCCACACAGCCCTTTGGCTGTGATTTCCTGTCACCTTTGTTTCAAAGCTAGCTCCTGCAGCCTTTGCTGCCTATTTTTGGCTCTTCCTGGCCTCTTTCTTTTCCAGCTTTTTGCTCCATCTCTCTCTGCAATTTCCGTGGGTCCTTGGACTGCTTGTCCTCAAGTCAGGGATCACCATGAATTATATAAATAACACCCGTGATGTTCGTGTGTCTGAGACATGACACATGACAAAACTCCCCTTGGTCATCAGCAGACCTGATTTGTTGTATCAGACACCCTTACATAGGCAATTCAAAAACTCATGGCYCTACARGGACATTGGTCTAAACTCRGTGRCCCACAGACACTTAACCAGTCAAATGCTTGTGTTTTAGGAGAGTTGTTATTTGTCCAAGCCTCTGTCAGTCAGCCCAAAGGCTGGTTTGTGGAGGTGAGCTGGATTTGTTATTTATAACTGGGTTCATGTTCAGCTTGCAAGCAACAGGCAACCAAAGTACTTATTTGAGAAGGATGGGAGTAATTTTCATATACTTGGAAAAATCCTGGATTGAAAAGAGCCATTTTCAACTGATTAATTTAATTCACTACCTGCTGCTCCAGGTGACACYTCTTGCCTCCAACAAGGAAGGCAAAATCTATGTGCTTACAGCAGCAGCTGGAGGTGGTGGGAAGGAGGAGGAGAGATGTTCACTTGCCAGAAAGGTGGAACCCAACCAGGCAGCTTTGGAAGGGTGAAGGTGCAGCAGTAGCAAATGGGAAGCTCTGTGGTGGGCTTTGGGACAAAACGATGGGAAGGGGCATTACCAAAATCCAGCAAAAACAAATGAGCTATTGATACTTCTCAGCACAGTTGTGCCAGACTCACTGCAAATTCAGACTGGGGGRCCCAGGCCTCCTGTTTCATGCTGGGATATGTCCTTGCACCAGCCCCCTGCCCACACCTATTCTGCCCCCTCCCAGTGGGGCTCAGCCTTCAGCTCTTCTCTGRGTGTGCCAATGCAGCTCCCTCCTGCAACCCTGGGACATGCTGTCTCTGTTCAGGAGCATCACTAGATTTTATAAAGTGCTGGTGACCTCTGGTGTGCTCGAATCTATTGTCAGTGACATCAGCTGGTAGTGGAGCAGGACTTCTTTTTAAGAAGTTACTTTCCACCCTACAGTACACAGAAAATCACGTCAGTTCTTCTGAAATCAAAAAATCCCAAGAAAATTGTAACTTTCCATAATCTGAAAGCAAGCAATGACCTCCCTCTTCAAGAGCATTACCAAGATTAATATCCAATGAAGTTGTATTTTAATTATTTCTTGTCACTGTAAATTCTTCACAGATGAAATGAGAAAGAGTGAGGCACAGCAGCTCAGCTGAGGGACAGAGCTCAGCACAGTGGAGTTTTCTCTTTTAGTCACAGGAATGAAGCTTCAGCATCAGCCCTTATGGGGGCTGGAGGTGACAGCAGTCATACTGAAGGGCTGGCTGCTGAGAATGTTTCTTTCCTGGTCCTTCTGGTGATAGTAATTGTATTTTAATTTACTATTAGGACTACAGGCTCCTCATTAAAAGGCAGAGCAGTTACAACACGTTTATAATAATTGTTGTCACAGGCTGCCCACATGTATTACTATGCAAGAACCTAATGGATTTCATATGATCAAGGCATAAAGCACAATTGTATTTCTTTCTGAAAGCCATCCAGAATTGCTGAAGARGAGTGGGAAATATATCAGGATTTCTTCTTTGACAAGAAAGAATGCATATTGTATTTCTGAATAGGTGATAGGTGTGGGTGGAGAAATCCTTCTRAAAGAGGAAGATAGGTAAAGAAATTCTCAGAAACTCAGAACAGCATTGAAAAAAGGTTTCTTTTCCTTAGGACAGGAGATTATTTATTCAATTTTTTTTAGCCAAAWATCTCTATAGGTACAGCTGAGCTCATCTTTTGGGAAAGAAGCTGTATGAGATCTTACTTGGCAATATCTGTGTTTGCTTCTCTTTCACCTATTATTGGTTTGCTGAACCACTACAACCAGGGTTTCAATTAAGATTTTGTTTAATGACTAAATATTTACAGTTCTAGCAAGTGACAGGCATTTTTTCATTGTCTAAGTTAAACCTTGCAAAGGGAAATTACCTCTTTTCCATATAGAAAACTGATTGCCCTGAAGGTCATGGAGGAAAAACACATTCTTTAGACACAAGCTACTTTAAAAGATGCTGAAAATATCTCCTGAACACCAGTCTGCACACACAGCATGTCCTTTTGCAGAAATGAAAAAGCCAAGCTTCCCYGGAGAGAGTGACTCCTGGACTTATTTTGGCACCAATGTCCCTTGGCAAAAAGGCAGGTGCTGAGCTAGCACTCTCCCTGGGACCACTGTCAGGAAAAAMGAATACTTTTGCCTGCTGTACTTGCACTTCATTGAAGACTTTCAAAGGTCATATAAGGAAGGAACAAAGTGCTTAAATAAAGCAAATAGCTCCAGTAATTCCCAAATTATTTGTGAAAGTCATATTGAGCTGGTACAAAGTTTGTGAGTTTCTCAACAGTAAACAAACTTTTATTTGGTTCCTGGTCGAAACAAAATTGTCATCAGTGGCTCAAGCAATYGAAAAGTGTAGAACATTACCAGCATACATTTCTAGTGAGTGCTCTTATGTATTGGTTTGGCACGGCCTGGTGTTTGGCAGCAGGGGGGCCACAATGATGGCTTCTGTGAYAAGCTGCTGGAAGCTTCCCACCATGTCTGGCAAAGCCAATGGCTGATGGKTCTGAAGATGGACATGCTGCTGGCCAAAACTGGGCCAATGAGAGAGGCTAATAATGCCTCTGTGATGACATATTTAAGAAGAAAATCAAAACAAAGCCACAAGTTTTTGCTTCTAGTCAGAGGAGGGGAGGAGGTGAGAACATGTGACAAAACAATATGGAGACACCGAGGTCAGTGGAGAAAGAGGGGGAGGAGGTGGTCCAGGTGCTGGAGCCCAGCCTCCTCTGCAGGCCATGGTGAGGACCATGGTGAAGCAGCTGTGTCCCTGCAGGCCATGGATCCATGGGGGATGCAGAGATCCACCCACAGCCCATGGGGGAGATGCCCATGCTGGAGCAGGTGGATGCCTGGAGGAGGCTGTGATCCAGTGGGAGACCTGGTGAACAGAGAGGGCCCTGCTTCCAGGCTGGAGCAGCCTGTCCTTGGAGGACTGCACCCTGTGGAAAGAGAGAGCCACAATGCAGCAGTTTTGGGAGAACTGTCTGCCCGTGGGTGGAATTCATGCTGCAGCAGGTGTGGTGTGGCTGCTGCTTGTGAGAGTGGACCCACGATGGGACAGTTCACAGAGAACTGTCTCCCATGGGAAGGATCCCATGGTCTCACATGGGATGGACTCCTCTCCTGAAGCAGTGGAAGAAAATCTTGGTGATGACCTGACCACAACCCCCATGCCCTGTCTCCCTGTGCTGTCGGTGGGAAGGAGGGAGGGGCTGGGGGGGAGAAGGTGTTTTCAGGGCTTATTTTACTTCTCATTATCCTCCTCTGGTTCTGTTGGTAATAAATTTCACTTTGCAACTTCAAGTTGAGCCTGTTTTGCCCTTGAAGCTTTTTCTGCTGGTCCTTATCTCAACTCAGGAATCCTTTGTTAACTTTTTTTTCCCTTTTCCCTCCTCTGCCCAGCTGTGGGTGTCTGGCWTTGGGCCAGTGTCAAACCACYGCATCCTATGTAATCACAAGGCCAAATACAGTTAAAAAATGAAATACAAGATTCCCCAGCAGGCAGAGGCTTCAAGATCCAAATCTTTAAATTGGTAATTTGAAATGCTTCATCAAATAACACTGTGATACAATAGCCTGTTGGAAGCTGCTCCCCAGGATCACTGCTCACAAGACATATCTATTAGCTGATATTGAAAACAATTCTGCATAGGATGCCCAAAGTTTAATCAGGGTAGGTTTTTCAGGRCCCTTCACTGAAACACAAATAATGACAGATTACATGTTTCCAGCTGTGCACTGATGAAAACGATAAGAGGAAAACTGCATTTATCTATTTAATTCCCAGCCCAAGGGGACAATCAATGCCAGTTGCTTTGGTTCGCAGCTGGTGAGAATAAAACCAAGAACTACCCTGACACCATCTGGTTTAGTTATAAAGGCTCTGGGAGAGAGGGAGCCAAGASGAGACAGTCCTTTGGCACACCAGGCTGCTCCCAACCTGCAGCTCCAGCTCTCACTGAGCTTTTTTTCAGAACTACTTGGGCTGAATCAGGCCATTTTTTGCTTGCCTTCATTTTTGTTTTTAAGTGATGGCTCTGTTTCCATTCCTGCTGGCTTGCCTGCACCTTCAGCCAATGTCAGTGCTCTACCTGCATTTATATGTGGTCTATTTAACAACTCCTCCAGCCTGACAGGTGGCATTTCTGAGCAGCTTTGCACCTCTAGGGAAGTTTTTATTTCTTCCCTCCATTTGCTCTCTTCAGCCAGGTCTGTCTTAAGAATAAACAGAAAATTAAAGCACTCACCCATTTCAGCTTTCTCTACTGCATGGTGAAGTCCAAAGCACATAATACTATCTGACCAAGCAAATTTGGAGGGACACCCCTTGCCCTATATATATATGTACTTATGTATTTTTATAAACTTGCAACAGCATTTTTCTGTCAGGATATGTTCAGTCCCTCAACAAAAATCAGTCTTGGACAACATCCTTTGGATACCTCGGCAGAACACCCAGGCAAAGGTCATCTATTMTCTTTGTACCTACCAATATGGTCTAGTTTGCCTTCTGAACTAAGGCAAAACTCTCTTGCCACCTGTCTGGTTTTAATAAAATGAATTCATATTGCTATTTCCAGTTTGATGCCAGTTTAGTACCCTAAACCAGCTATTGGTATGATATTGTACTCTGGTTACTGCCTCTCCTTGAAGAACTACCCTCCTTTTGACAAAATATTACAGGAGTAACAACTAAGCTAATTGTTGAAATCTGTTTRCTAAAATAATTGAGGCTTTTCCACCCTGACACAAGCAGGCCCAGGAATAACAGCTCCCTGGTTTTTTCCTGCTTCTGCAGCTGAGCAATGTTCAGGAAGTGGCCAGTCTATAACATCATGCTGTCTGTTGCAAAATGGCTGAATTACTACACTTCATTTTCCTAACTGGGCACACTAATTTGGGCATGGTTGCACTGGCCCAGCTCTTCAGTTTCATAGATCTTGTGTTTAATGCTCATAACTCTTTAGATGTAACTGACCCATCGGTTGAGTAAGAAAGACACAAATTTCTCTATAAAAACTCCTCTACTCTGTAGCTATCGCCCAGATAATTATTTTTCTTTTCAGTTGTACAAATGTCACTTCAGGCTCAGTGAATTATGCCTGAGGACAAGCTCAAGCTCCTGTTACAGCTTCTAGTTCCTTTTTGGGTACAGTTCAGGTKATCTTATTAATTTATGGTTGTTAGCCAAATAGCTTCCCATTGGTTCTGCCTCCCTCAYCTCTCTTCACAGGACCAAGTTGAGTTTCACAGTGAGTTTTGCATCCTGACTGTTCCTAACCTCCTCTCACTGCTCTCACTGGGGGCATCYAAGTGGGTACTACAGATTTCAACACAGGGCACTTTTGCTGAAGCCCAACAGGCTGGCTTGCCATAGGATGTAGGAATAACACAGCTCTGAGTTTCTGGAATAAAACATTGCTTTCACGGAGGAAAAAAAATGAATCTATTATCTATCCTAACCCTGAAGTTTAAAGAACTGCACCCTGTAGTTCCTGTAATTAGACAGTCTAATTAATGTCTAGTTAATCTCATTAAATCTCATCTCTTGCATTCTCACTCTTCCAGACTAATTTTTTTTCCATTCATGGTTTCCAGCTTTCACCCTGACGAGATTTGTATAAAACACTGGTTTCTCATTGCCTGCTGTAGCCCAAGGTTTATGCAAACCAGTTCATATGAAGCAGCTCCRGCAGAGTCCTTGAAAATGAGAATATTATAGAACCAAATCCTACCAGGATGAAGGGGGAAGCAGSTAACTCACATTATTTCATCCTAAATTACGTTTCCCTAACCGGGTGGAATTTCAAATAAACAATAACTCTTCTAATGTCAGACATTACTTTATGAAAAATCCTCTCTCAGGACTTTTTCCTGCTGAAGCTGAGAAGTTCAGCAACCAGACATAAACAATAGGTTACCTGCTGCTGTGAAATGTAACAGGTCTGTCTGGATTGGCCCAGTTTTGGATGTTTGGAGTTGGTGGCCAATCCAGGACTGAGCTCTCTTGGAGACAGTCTGGGAGAGCGAGGTTTGTTATTCATTCTTTCCTTTCTATTCTTAGGTAGCTTAGCAGCTTCTGGAAACTCTCCTTTCTTTTCTCTTTAGTATAGTATATGTATATATCATAAAATAATAAATCAAGCCTTCTGATAATGGAGTCAAGGATCTACGTCTCCTCCTTCACCCCAAACACCCTTGTAACCACCGTAACATTCTAACAAACAGATTTTTTAGTGCCATCCATGTTTGCTCCCATTACAATCAGTAATTGATTATATTAATATATAATTCCTATAATTTGCTTTTCATCTARTGAGATGGGGGTATTCTACCTTGATTAGTGCATTCTGAGAGGTAGGTCCCATAGGACTAGAAATACAGCTCCTAAAGGCTAATTTCATACATTTAGGTTAAAAGGCAGGTGGAAGAAGTAAGAAAAAAAAAGTCTTAAGATTTCAGACCTATTATGGGTGGACAGTTTTTTATTATGTGAGCTCATTTAGATAATTAGTAACAAATACTTGAAGCAATTCAGAGGACAAAATGGAAGATTTTGACAAATTTTCAGTCTCCCCCAATTTGTGCTAAACTAAACAAGCATTTTCTCTGTTTTTTCTGAACAAATATTTCAACATGAAAATTATTAAAAACTGATCTTTTAAAATATTTTATGTCTACGAGTTGTTTTATAAGTCAAGAACTGCTGGACTATGAAAAACCAATGTTCTTTTTAGCTTAGTTTTTAGCTTTTTCTGGTAACTATTTACATGAGGATTCCAATTATTTCTTTATAGTTATCTTCTCTTTTAAATTGACTTCATTTTTATTAAGTAGCTGCACAACTAAGTTGCTTAAAACTAGGATCAATTACTTCTTTGGATTCTTTTTTTCCCATCTCAGCTGGTTACAGTGACACAACCTACAAAAAGAAGTTACATGGACATTGTGTGCCAAAAACCACAAACACAACAAATGATTCCTCTGTCTTTTCAAAGAAAATGAGYACTGTTCTGCAGCCCCRAGACCCATRTTCTGATACTACTGCCACTAGAAGCATTTCATTTTTGTTTTCAGAAGCCCAGTTTCACAAGTAAAAGGCAATTTTAATTAGACCCCTGCAATATCAGACAATATTTGTTTTTCRGTCTTCAGCATTTTTTAACCTTCGTTTCAAGTTATGAATGGGTAAGATATCAATACTCCAAAACTGCAAGATGGAAAAATTTCAGTTTGGTGTGTGATTAGATTCTATGGGCTCCAATCATGAAATAATGAGGTAAAATGTAATGGAGCAGTAATATATCTAATGCACGGGGTTCCATGTTACAACCCTCAAAACCAGTCAATCATTAATTCCTGTCCTTTAATTAATTTCTTGTTTAGCATCATTCATATTAAGAATTACTTTTCCAAAGGAAAAAAATTAAARATTATCAACCCAAATATATTTTAACACCCTTAACAGCCCAATATTAAATCCACAACCTTTAAGAATATGTATGACCTTGAAGAACAAGACACCCCAGTCCAGTCAGTAAAAATATTCCCCYCAAACCTGTGTTAATGGACCACATAACAGTTTCTTTATCAGGCAGCAGAGTCCCACGTCACCTTATCTTGATTAAGAAAGACATTGCAAGCAGTTAGTTGTAATTCCCTACATTGTTTCAATAACAATTTCTGTATGGTAGGAATCCCAAAAGAAACTCACACTGGATAAACATACTAATAGCTATAAACCTAAATAATAGGTCCTCCATTAATATGACACCAGAGCACTTGTAAGTGAACTTTAAAATCACAGATTAATTTTGGTTGGAAAAGACTTCTAAGGTCATCAGGTCCAACAAGTTACTGAAATGTCTGAAAACCAGTATTTTCCTTCAATTACATGTTGTTGCTGCTAAGCTAAACATAAACATTTTAAAATCAAGTGATGTGGTAGGTATAAAGATGACAAAATATTTCAGTCTTGAATTTGGCAGTCCAGATGGAGGAGTTCAGAAGTATAATAAGAATATTATTAAATTGTATCTCAGTAGAAATAAAGAGCAGTACAATCAGAATTTTATCTTGTTTTTAACATGGACAATACTAGCAGTTTTCTTAGCAGAGCCACATGAAGTAAATGGGGCCATCTGAAGGAATGAAAAAGTCCAAAATTTACAGGTTAACGTGAACCATTCTGACTTAAACACTGATAAAAGCATAAACAGAYTAATTTCACAGGGCTCCATTCTGTCCTACAACTGAGTTTTCATCATTTGTTTAATCTAAGCACCATTCTGAGATTTACAATTAAGATGTTAAAGAAAGCTGCTACAGAAATGAAGGACACTGAGTTACAGTTTAAAAGTAGAAACACACATAGCCAAATATTGAGTCAAAGAAGATGCATCTTCAGAATATAAGCTGAGTTTSCCTTCTTTCTGTACTGAGCTTCTGACTTTAGAAGAAAAGAGAATAAAGGGCAAGTATGCATCTCAGAACTGCTTGTCCCTGAAAGATATTACAAATGTCTGAAAAATTAAAAGGCAAATTAGCTGTATAACATTTTTATTTTACTATATTGACATTTTATCCACAAATACTTTATTAGAGTAAAAAATAGAAAATAATTGTTTCATGGAAAATTACAAAAAAAAAAAAGGCAAACCAAAGAAATTTGTAATAATTAGCAGAGTATAAGTGTCTTTATTTAAAGAGTAAAAAGTATGCAAAACCCCTTCTGTTTTACAAAAATTGGGAATATTCTATGTTTTCCTTCCAGCAGTAACAGAAAATCCTTTGACAATATATTCTACATCTTTTGTTTTACTGAAGACATCAAGTTAGTCACAGATTTCTCCCTCAACTACAGACAGCGTGATAATAATTTTATACCACTTGAAAGGCTCTTTACTAATTAGAACATGGTGGAAAAGCAGATGGAGCCACAACAAAGAACCCCAAGGACCATTACTCCTACTGAAGGGCTGCAAAGCAACAACAGGATGTAACCACAAACAAAGGATGGGAGCAGAAGCTTCCCCATCGGACCTACCATGTAACAGGAAGAGGCAGGGGAATGAAGTATTGATACTGTTTTTCAATTTTGCTGTGTGTTTACCCACYGTCCAGTTTGATATAGAAAGCTGGTATTTTAAGCTTCTTTTCTTTTWATCCTGTATTTTAACTAAAAATGCCTCTCAAGAACTCTGCTGTCTAGAACCAGTGACTTGTACTGGARTTGTGTTTAGTCACGGAATGTTGTTACAAGCAGAGCTGCTGCCCTCAAACATCAACTTCACATAATTCTTGGTCAAGCCGACCTGCATCTCCTGCACAAGACGCCTCCAACACCAATCAGTGACACCAACTCTAACAGCAAGAGAAGGGGTGATGTTGACCTTTCCATGACAGATACATTTACATTTTTTGCTCAGGGCTTACAATGTTTTTTACAACCAAAATGACATCAGCATGCTCAGCAGATGGAGTGCTGTAAGAACTCAAGGATGAGAACAACAGTAAGAGTTACTGAAAGAATCCAGCAAAAAACCTTTGATTTTATAATCATGTCAATGATGAAAAAACACAAGTTAGAACTATATGCAAACCTTCTAGTCAAGCAAAAACTATCTGCAGATGAGCATCCACCTACAAAAAAACCTTGTCCTCAACACATCTTGYGGATACAAACAAGTCTTTGTATTCTCTGCCTTCTGCCTGCAAGTGTAACCATTCCTGCTRGGCTCAAGAGCAGCAGCCCAGTGCTCTCACTGCTCAGCACAAACACACTTTGCTCAGAATCTCACTGTTCAACGACTTCAGATTTAAGGTTTAAGAGTAGCTTGATCCCTAACAGAATTAAAGGTCTTCCCTTGTTGTCACCAGAGGGGGGTTAATTTATAAAAAGTTGGTGAACATCAGTGCTGACATAGTAATTATGCTGTTTATTAGCAGGAAGAGGCAAAAGCAACCCCCAAATCATACCGTTCTCAGGCATCAAAAGAAGCAGTCTAACAGACACCAGTARGGAAACTTAAAAGCTGAAGCCTACTTTTTTCTGCATGTGTAAGTTTGCAAGAAGCACTGAGTTGCTCAGAATTCAGGATACATCCCAACTATTTCTGACTCATCATCCAGACTTCAAATTGCACCCAGCTCTGGAGCATGCATTTGGCTTAAGAAGCTTCAAAAATATCACTTGAAGTTCAAAGAGAATTTAATTTTAAATAAAAAGTACCTCTTTGTAGTTAATATACGTTAGACTGTACAATGATTGGGAAATTAAACCACAGTTCTCTGTAAAACTATTTTCAATTTGCTTTCTGTTCCTAACCAGGGACTACTGATTGTGATTAACTTAAGTCTTTGGATACTAAGGTTGACTACCATGCAGGTATAAGCACCTTGCAGAACACAGCATTAATACTCCCCACCAAAACAATCTACTCTTTGGGTGAGGGCTGTTTTTTCAAGTTTTTGAATTACCTGATGGGGAATGGCATGGGGGGAAGAAGTTCACCTTTGCTTTCTGCCTAATGGCTAATGTCAAGTATGTATTTCAAAACAGGTATTTGCCCTCGTATATGTATATTATGTGCATACTACAATGAAATACTCATAATTGGCTTTTCACCTAAGCCATATCTAAACCTGGATCTTCTTCTTCAGCACTGATCTCCAGTTAAGTCTAGTCTTAAGTGTCCTTCGCTTTTAAACACAGAAGCTATTTTAAGAACTTGATGCTTTGTAACATTTAACATGTCTTTCAGCTCCACCTGATTAACAGAATAATGAATAAATTGTAAACTTTGAAAGCATCAAATGCCATTTGGTAGTTCAGCAGAGAACAAAAGACTGGAAAAGGCTGCATTCACATAACTGATCAGCCTGGGGACTATAGGGACTTAATTTTTGTTATAAGTGTTGCAAAAATTACTTTGCCCAGCTGTGGTCACAGGCTCCACCTCTCACTAGCTGCAGAAGTTGGGGTGATCCCTTAAATTACATTAAAATATATGCTGTTAATAGATGCAAATTTATGCATGTCTGAGTTCTTTATAGAAATTCATGCTCTATATTGTACAATCAAGAAACAAAAGACGTTTCCAATTCTGATCAAGGTAAGAGCACCAACTGCTCAGGTTATAGAGGAAAGGCCTCAGGTTCCCACTTACAGGTCCCAGTGCTTAATTATCTTTCTCTGCTTGCAGGGATGCTGTAGCCAGGGCCACTGCTGTAACTGGCTGTGCAATGCCATGGAGCTGCATCTTGGCCAGTTTCTTCTGCTCGCACTCTGTGACCAAGCGGTTCAGCTCTGCRGCGCTGTACCCAATCAGAGTCTTCAGGTCACACACAAATTTGTACACAAACCTCTTGCCCTGCACCTTGCAGATCATGTCTCCATCATAGTAATACCTGCAAAACAGAAATCACCAACAGAGAATTTCAGCAATTATCTGCAATTTTCATATGCATCCATTACTTACTTAAGGTCACCAGAGGCTAAAATATTATTCTTTTCCTCACTGAGATTCTCATAATTTCATATTCCAAGATATTGCTAGGCATTTTTTTATATGAGAAAAGGGAAGTGTTGAAAATAGTCTCTGTACCTGGGTATATTAAGGAYAAATAAAACACAGTAATTGTTTTACAGGCTACTGGAAGCACCAGTTCAGGAGTAAGTCTTGGAGCAGTTTAAAAACAGTTTGTCAGGGAAGATGTCATATATAGTGCTTTGCCTTAARAGAAAATACTGTCTTTCCCCTTATTATGGTCTTTTGCTTTGCTTTTCTGAAGAAAAAAATTAATGCTGGAAACAGGTTGAAAATTACTAAGTAGTTTCTATCATATGAAAGCAGCTATTCTCTCCATACTGTCTTCAAAGATGGAAATAAAACTATAAAGGCATGMYTTGMATTTGTGGGGTTTTGTTGGTTTAGTTTTTTTGTTTTGTTTGTTTTTGGTTGGGTTTGSGTTATTTTGTTATCATTCATATGCTGTCAAAACTACATCTTTGCCTTTATTTACAACTAAAAGTGAGTTTGCTAACTATAAATATCTTTTATATTGTGTGACAAAAGAATTATCAGATTGGGCAGAAATACAGTGAGACAACAAGGTCTACATGACACCCCCTCCTTTGACAGTTTAGGTCACACCAATAAAACAGAAGTTAGAATTTTGCAGTTTTGTTGCTGTTCTACTCTCACTATAAGCTTTAATAGAARGTTTATAACATTCCTCATTAAGGAAACTTAAGTGACTGAGACATAACTTGGATTTGATGGGCTTGAAAGCTTATGATAAATTGGAAAATAATAAAAACTCAACCAACACAACTCACACAATATAATTTCCTCAAAACCATCATCCAAGTATAGAACAAARGAACCCACATTTCTTGACTAAAACTCAATCTTGTGACATGTTCATAAAGCAAAGATGATTCTTGTTCAGTAGCAAAATTAAGTRAATTAAAACACAAACTTCTGACTCCTAGCTCTAGTGGAAAAGAGGTAAGTAACAAGAATCCCAGCAAATTGTTCAGACATCCCAAGTTCTGGAAAAAAAAAGCCTTTTAATTTCTTACTTTTGAGGGTCAGGACCTAAGCAGCAGGACCAAAGARAGGTGAGAGACAGGCTGTGTAGAAAACAATGTTGGTAAATCTGTTGGTTACTYAGGTCATACAAGAAACCACAGAGGTCTGTCACGGAGTACAGGAAATGTCAGAGTAGCTTATTATTTCTCTGTGGGTAAAGACAGTGTGCTTTGTTTACTAAAGCTCTTCTTCAGCTTTCTCCRGAATGACATAAAATTATAAAAAAAGCTGCCTTTTCAGTCCTTCTCCTCACTCTACCCCTCAAACTACCCCCTGCCTCCCTCAACTCCTCCATTTCCTTCTCTGCATCTCTATGCTTACTCTTGGCTGCCACTACAGCTTCCACCCAGCAATCCTCCATGCCAGCCCTGTCCTCCAAAACATCTCAGCACCAGCTGAAYGAACTGCTGGAATGCTGTCCAGCACTATTGTGATGGTTGTCACAAGGGTTTTGGGGTGAAGGAAGAGACGAGATGGGCTCCATGATCAGAAGGCTTGATTTATTATGTTATGATATATATATACATATACTATACTATACTAAAAAGAAAGGAGAGTTTCCAGAAGCTGCTAAGCTAAGCTAAGAAAAGTAAAGAATACTAACACACAAGCTGGCCTTGACAGACTCTGAGAGCRAGCTCTGCTCTGACTGGTCACTGAACCAAAACATCCATCCCAGACCAATCACAGATCCACCTGTWGCATTCCACAGCAGCAGACAATCTATTGTTTACATCTTGTTGCTGAACTTCTCAGCTTCAGCAGGAAAAATCCTGAGAGTGGATTTTTCATAAAGAAATGTCTGTGACACACTTTCAGCCCCTTACTGAGGTTTAGTTGCAGTGGGTTGAATGAACTCTGTAAACACAAGGGTGGGGTTATAATTTATGTTCAGCTTTGAAGCAGAGAGTCTTGTAGTACTGGGKAGAATTGGAGAAGGATGAGCAATAACCTGGTGTGTCCCTTGTGTGTGAAAGGGAACACTGGGTTCAGTGTGGGAACACTGGGCAGACTCTCATGTTGAGTATGACAGGGTAGAGGACATAAGAGAAACTGAGCTCTGCTCACTTGGGCAATATGAAGCAGAAAAACAATGTTTGCACTATATGGCCATGGCATACGTCAAGTGGCAGGGGTCATCATTTTTTTAAAGTTTGTTAACTCRGTAGAAGCATTTCCATTTATTGTACAATCCCATATAATCTTTCCTGTCTCAATAAATGCTGTAGAAAAATGTTTTAAAAAACTGAATATACTTTGAATGACTTAGTCCACATTACTGATGTGATCAGAAAGGAAAAGGATCACAAGAAATTAGATCATGTTTATATGAAGGCCCAAAACATGCAAGATTCCCACATCCCATGCTCGAAACACTCAAGTTAAAATCAGCTAATGTGGCAAGAGGATATTTTCAATACCATGTTGAATGTATTTCTGATTACAGCATTTGCCCACTAAAAAATACAGAAAGCTAAAAATACATAAAATTAAATACCCATGCAAGTTCACAAAGTTACTGAAACATTCCAAGACACATGGAAACTTTGMTTCAGAATAATACAGGAGCTGAATTATTTTTCTTCAAGTCTCACCTCCCTACTGCATAACTAAACAGACCTGGATTTATAGAACATTTACCAAGATATGTATAACAAAAAAAAGCTGCTCTTCCCTTTCTGCCCCTATGCCCTAGCTTGTATATGCCTGTTCTTCCTGCAGCTGGGCAGAAGAGCCAGCATATTTCTCAATAATACCAACATTATTTCCTGTATTAATCAATAATTGACACAGTGATTTCAATACATTAGTAAARGAAACATATAATCATTTATTAAACTTCAGCTTGGCAACAGTGTTTGTCACAGGAGTAGCAAGTCATTAAATATCCCTTCAGACATTAAACTGCTAGAAAACAMGTCAATATTGATGCAGCTGCCAAAATGACACCAATTTGATGAATTCTGTGATTCTGTGACTAAAATATAAATGTGAAACTTTTCTAATAGTGATTTATGCAAACTGGTGTTTAATATCCCACTGATAAGAGCATTATTCCAAAGTTCTTCAGCTGCCTTTAGCATGTTCTGTGAAGCTTGTTGATGAAACCCAAAAACATCAGCATGCTTTACATAATTMTTATGTATCAGAAGGTTTTCACATATGCCTTTAGTACACAGACTCACAGATACACAGGTTGGAAACATGGGAATGGTATTGGAACAATACAGGCTGGGGAAGAGCTGTACTGGAAAGGTCCAGAAACCTCCTCCAGTCCTCCAATCCAAGAGAGTCTGTGATTCTATGAAAAATTTAACGTTCTCATTAATATATAAATAATGCAAGAACAGCCATACAAGACCAGACTAAAGATCCATCTAGAACAGGAACAGACTCCAAGAGACTGAAACAAGACTCCAAGAGACCTAACGAAAAGCATGAGAGTCAGCATCTACCAATGTTCCTTACTGCTTTTAGTGACCTGAGGCTCAGGAACTCTCATAATTTGCATCTTTCAATACCTCATACTGCTCAAAATATTTGTTTTTCATTAATTTTTCCACTTGTCTGRCAAACACATAAAATAATTCTGGCATCCTCAGTGCTGCGCCTAAAGCAGRTCTAAGACAAAAGGGTACAGTTTAGCTGACAGTCTCATGACTGTCAAATGCTAATTAAGCATTCCTTAAAAGGGTAAAGAAAGKCAGAATATGATACTTTACCATCATTTCTTACAGAGGGATTTTCAAATAGAAGTTGGTATATAATATATACCATGCTAGAGGAGTTTACTTCAAAAAACACCAATCAAGCAAACAACACATATCCAGAAGTGAAAATGCTAGTAAGTAAAACACAGACCCTSAATCAAAATGGAACTTCACTCATACAAAAAGAATTTCTAAACCTGCTTGAATAATTTGCAGGATTAGGCAAAAAACATCTTTCTTGAAAACAAATCAAGAGAAATATATTTAACAATATCAGAATAAGAAAGCAGAAGTTCACTCTCAACGATTTCAAAGAACGTGSATGAATTTTCAAATGATTCCAGAGACTAAAATAAACAGGGAAAAGTAGTTCAAAATTCAGGTACTTGCACTCTTCCCCCTCCTCAAGTACCTCACCCACAGTGAATCAATAATACAAGTSCCTTTTATCAATGTCAAAGTAAAAATCTCAATGAAATGAAGATACTGAAACACTTCTATTTCTTCAGATCCCCGTGATGTTGGAATTGCAACTGTTGGAACATAGCTGTCAACTGCATTTTTCAATTTAACATCCACACAATAAGAACAATGACATGAAACAATGAATATTTGAAGTTAGAACAGGTTCTTACATACAGAAAATCACTAACAATTACAGAGAAGTATCTGCTTTATTCCATAACAAGAGCAAGAAGAACACGGACAATAGACCATGAAAATAAGTTAATAATTCACATATTTCTGTATCTTTCATCAGTAATCAATATTGTTTGGCATGCTACTAGAAGTATAAATATTGAAGATAAATAAAATACAGGTATATTGCTGGAAGCAAGCAACCAAATTAATGATCTTGAAAAAAGAAAATCTATTTTCAAGAAGTTATTCTACTAGCTTCTTTAAAAATGAAAAAAAAAAAACCCAAAACAAAGGCAAAAAGCCCAGCAAATACCTCTCCCCTAAGATTAGCAGGATCTCATTGCAAGGACCAGCTTCAGAAGATTTGCCTTAGTAAAAAAGCTGCAAGTTTTGCATTATATTAATTAAAAATAAGGCAGCCAAATGAAAGCAAATCATACCCCATGAGTTCCTTCAGTTTCTTACCTCAAAGCCCGACTCAGCTTCTCGTAGTTCATGGTGGGCTTGTTCTTGCGCTGTCCCCATTTCTGTGCAACCAGTTCAGGCTGGTTCAATTTAAACTCTCCTTCATCACCAACCCAAGAAATACAGTCCCGAGCATCTTTGTCTGTGAGAAGTTCTAATAAAAACTGCCACAGCTGGATCTGGCCYTTGTTCCCTGTTAAAGGAATAACAAGTTTCACTGCAAATTGTCCTTTTCATGTTCCACTCATGCCTAAAAACTTGCAACCAACGTATTAAAGCAGACCACCACAGACTATATGATGGAAGGAAAACTTTCTCTTATTAATCCCTTCTAATGATTCTTTTGCAAACATTTTCCTGCAAAGTCATTAGTACCCATTTTTATTAAAAAATTAAGAATACAGGAAAAAATTAATCAAGATTTCACATAAATCTTCCCCTAGAACTTAAAAACCCARAACTCCCCCAACATAATCATATAGAAGCATATCTGTCTTTAAAATAGAACAGATTTATCAAGAGCTGCTAATTCCTCTTCACACACACACATATATGTGTAATAGCTGTTTTTTTAAAAAAATTTGGTCTCAAATTTTCAACATGAAATATGAGAAACACAAAAGAAAGTCCCAAATTTCAGTTTACATCAATGTTGCATCTTTCATATCCAATAGTAAAGATTTTTTTCTAACTCAAGTAGTCACAGTAAAATTCCTAAATTCTGAGTGAGATAAAGAGAGCAGACCTGATGACTAAAGAGAGAAACACACAGTATTCCTCACTAATGTCAGCCAATAAAACCTTGGCCTTAAAATTCTGAATGACATCCTTAGAGGCCTTTATAGAGTCTAAAACAAATAAAAATCAAAGAGGAAGAGAAGGAAGGATTTAACAGAAAAATCCACAACATTAAAGAGAAGCAAAACAAAAATGACAGCAAGAAAAAATAAAGAAATTAATAATCAAAGAGTATGTACAAATAACAGTAATTCCAAAATTAAACTGCAAATTTAGTGTGCAGTTTTCCAGACATGCGTTCATTTAACTAAAAAAGAAACATGAAAACTTTATAAATTTTGAAGTCACCACATTGGGGAAAAATGGAGGAGGAGCACAACAGACAGTGCAAGCAGCAGCTAGGCTACGTTTTCCAAAATAGAGTTTATTTTCTTTCCTTTCTACAAATAGAAAGAAGTTAAAAGCTTGAATAAATGCTACYCAGTGGTTTGAGAGGACAGATTGTTAAGTGATGGGGAAATATATCCACTTTATTTGCTGCAGGATGGAAAAACTGCAGCATTGTGTTGACATGGTGAGCTGACCAACCTGCCAGGGCTGCCTGTGCTTACCACAGATTTTTGTACCTATGGCTCTCTTCACACCACTCCCTTCACACAAACCCTACAAACCTCTCATTTGGAGCTACAAAGTTGTGTCTCACCAAACTGTAATTCAAATGAATGGGTCAGTGTTCAGTGCATTAGCATGTAAAATAATGGAGGCAATACCTGTTCTGTTCCCAGGGGAACTCCTATCTTCCCCGGAGATCCTTGGAGCTCTCTGTACTTTGACTGCTTTTGCACTGCTGTTGATCACTTTGATGGTGGTTGGGGTAGCAGGCTGTACGGATGCTGGTATAATCTGCACAGCTATAGAGTAGAGAATGTTGCAGAACATCAACTATAAATTGTTTGCACAGAAACAGGCATATTTTATTTATTAKCTGTATTATCATAACATCTATAAGCTGGTTTTTTCCTTTGCTAAAAAGGCACATCGCATTAAGTCACAATGCTAAGTATAAATTAAATACCTTTTAACCTCTTATTTGAAAATTGCAGTTTTAGACTCATTGCAGAAGTGTCACATTACAGATAAAACACCAGTTTTAGTTTATTATCATGTGTATTACATGCTTCCACAAAAAGAATACAAACTCTCTCAAGCCCTTGTATTACCTTCATGCTGTTCCCACCTCATCTGCCCTAATGCCCTTTTCTCTACAGTCACTGCACAACCTCCACACCTGATATTCAAACAGCCAACACCTTCTATTGCAAAGGTGTACGAGGACACAGAAGCCCCACTCAAGCTGGCTTTAACTAGACACAACCAAAGGATGTAATAAACAGTATGTCTATTTAACATGTAAGATGCTTATAAATCATCTGAAAATTGATTCATTTCAARAATTGATGACACTGCTTAGCTGAAAGAATGAGTTTCAAGTAACTGGAAAGTTACTTTAAAYTATTATTTCTAATATTGGTTTCTAAGCAAGTCATCTCTTCCACAGAACCCTTCAGTTTTTGGAAACACTTTTTATTTTGAAATTAATATTTAAATAGATCCATTCATTAATGCAGTATATAACGTACAGCTCTGAAACAACTAAAAACCTCAAATATGTATCCTAGACAGCTTATTTCAAGAAAGTGAAAAAWCTACCATCCAAAAAGAAAGCTATAAACTTCCATAGTTCAGGTCAAACACTACCTTTCAGCCAGTAACAAAATACAGAGAAACTTGATGTTATACTTTGAAGTTTAAAATATGTCCTCTTCCCTTTCCCAAGGAAAATCTCTCTTGAGTGATTTTCTAAATGTTYCACTATCATACTTCTAAACCACAGTACAGTGCTAAACCTGCACACATTGAATTGTGTGAATTACTGCTGACAGAAGTACTTACGCTGATCAATGGTAACAGTTGCTATTTCTCCAGAGTGTTCTTGGCTAGCCAACACATCTGCAGATTGGAAAAAAAAAACCAACAGGCTTATATTTAACCTGCAAATAGTGAGTCACCTGAAGATCAAAAACTTTCTTATTTCATAGAGGAAAGAAATAAAAATTTGGTATCAGTCTGCAAGAGACATGTACAGTTGATGGAGACAGTTACAAATGGAYACATTTAACATCTATCACTCATTTTTAGAAAGGTGTACATGGCAAATTTCCWCTAGCTCCATCCCCAAAAACCTTCTGCTCTATTATGTAAACTAAGACAGAATTAGTTATTTGTTTGGCAAGTTACCTCCAAGCATGGTACATCTGAAATGCACATATATTTATTATGCTACTGTATTATGCACATACAATGCATCACTTAGCAGCTGTGTTGTGCACCATCTAAGGATTTCACTTCCCGTTCCTAAAAATCTCCACTTCAATATGACACAGAAATGTACATTTAATAACTCAAAATCAATATTTAATTATAGAARTAACAAATTCAGTGGATGCACAAACTATGAAGCTTTATAAAAAACAAAGGTGGAATAATCATTCACTACCTTCTACCAGTTATGAGGTTTGATAAAAGACAMGCAGTGTTTAGTATGCAGACAATGTTTCATGGCAGCAGACATTTTAATACCTTCTCTTATCTTGTACTGATACTCTCGTTTTTACCATCAACATCAAGTAAAGGAAAAATGGCCGCTCATAATTGGTTTCATACTTCAAGAAAAAGTCTTTAAAAAAATAAAACAAACTGCCATACACTTTCGAAGAAGTTCCAGGTGGCTCCAGAGGATTTCTCCCCGTGGGACACGCTGGAAGAAATCATCTTGGCTCAGGTTGCASAGGTCCCGCCCAGGAATGCTGAGTGCGTTGAGGTCGATGTCAGTCATGCTGAACTCCTTCATCACCCACACCACCCAGTGGAGCACCTGGTCTGTCGACCACTGAACTGGGTCTGAAAAAGACAGATGAAACTGCAAATCACCTCATCATACACTGCAAGGTTATTATTTAATAACTTCCATAAGAGTAAAAGCACAACATCAAGAAGCAGAGTTACTGAGACCAAATCTASCTGGAAAGTTGGTGACTGCAATTAAAATGGTGATGGGATGGTGTGGGTTGGTGGGGTGACAGAAGGGGTGACAGAAGGATTTTCTTTAGAGGAAGTTTTTACATCAGATCTATGCCTGACATATCTCAAACACAAAAAAAGAATTTTCTTCTTCCACAGGTCTTTAGCTTCAAGAAAACAGTATCRTCTCTCACAGAAGGATACTCTCCTTCAAAAATATTGATCAGTTTGTGATTATGACAAAATACTACATTCTAAACTCATTCACATCATSTCAGTTTCTGCTGACAAAATCCACCACTGGCTATGTCTGGGATGGATTTATTTTTTTCCCAGAAGTCCCTATTGTGATGTACTTTAGGCTGGTGACCAAACCACTYTTAATAACACTGAGATGTTTTGTCCACTGCTGAGCAGCACTTGCAGAGGCCARGAAGATGTGGCTTAGCCCAACAGAGAGAACATAAACCACAAAACTAGCAAGAGAATTTCAAAGAGAYCAATGGGSTTGAGTTGGCTGCAGCCCATGTTCTCCTTCCTGGCCATTAGGAACARCTAACCTTGTGKTGGTGAGTATATTATAGACACCTGTACAGGGAATCCTGTTGGGATAGGGATTGGGATTGTGCAATGTTCTGAAACTGCTGTATTCATTCAAGTATATCTTACCTCTGTGCTGGGTTTTAATGTACCTTGTATCACTCTACTAACCCAGAAATCCCATGTAATATCAATGATTTTCAAGTAAATCTGATATTCAATATTATTCTAGATATTCCTGCACACATGGAATATCTAGAAGAACAGACTATCTCATCAGACTACTGGACTCCAATACAAGGAGTTTCTCATTCAGCCACCCCAGGGAGTAGACAGGGGGTGCACACGAAACTGAGGAGGGACAGCTGACCTCAACTGACCAAAGGCATATTCCACACTACAGGGAARGCTGAGCAATAAAACTGAGCACCAGGTTTTTTTCAAGTATCCCTTGCAGAGAGCCTGTCTGAGCATTGGCCTACTGCAGGTGAGTGATTGCTTCTGCAGGACCTTTTCAGCCAGAKCATCAAGTTTTGGGATGTTAACATTGGATACAACATATTAAAATATYTCAACAGGTTAAGAACAAGAAACTAAAGTAGGGACGTCTGCTTTTCACTGGAGCAGACTGATTATGTATTTTTAAATTCTGATATCCTAAGCAGATGTCACCTTGACAATTTTTTATTTTYAGATTTAAAACAAATAAAATTAAGCATTAAGAAAAATTAASAAAATTAAGATTTAGAGAAAGCAAAGTATCCTAAGTCTARAAACATTTATCTAGGAGCTACAAATTTAATTTTGGTTAACAAAGAACAGCTACATGGTATCATTTTTCACTAATGCTACCTAAAACAATGCAATGTAATCCTGTGGCAAAAGACACACCACAAGAGGGTTGATCTACCAAACATCAGCAGCAGTGAGCTTCCATCAAAAAGCTACTAATTTGTTCTCATTGAGAGAACACAATCTGCAAGGAAACAAAAATCATTACTTTCTCTAACCACTTCTGTGGTTTCCAAGCTTTCTGCTGCTCTGTTTTCTGCATTTATTTCTCATAACAATTAATATTTTCCTTCCTTCTAGGTACCAAATATTTGGATTCCAATAGCAGAAATACTTGTAACAGAAAAATATTTATAATCTCTAATAAAATCCACCCAAAACATYACATAAACCAATATTTTAAAGACCTGCTAAATGCTAGTTTTCCATTTGCAGCAAACCAGAGAAGCCTGTAAGGATGAAGACATTGAACCACTACTTTTCTGGATGATTATTTATTGACTAGCCTTGACTCAACACCAATGCATCCTGTCTTCTGAGAAGATTCAATAAATAATTTCGGATTATAATGTATAACCCAGGAGCACCTTATTTCAGCCCAGATCCCTGTAATGCCTACTCAGAAAATATTTAAAATGTTATTCTTTTTAGGGGTTTAATTTAGCATATTTTTTGATATCAAGAGAACACTATTTTTCATAACCTGTCATAATGAACTAACATGATTTTCCTGAAAAATCTGCACTCCTATGGCCCAAAAATCATTGAACTTCTGAGGCCACAGTTGTGGGATATGGGTTTTCTTAAAGCATCAAGATTATTAAAGTTTATTAAAAATATTATTCAACATAACAACATTGGTTTAAACAATTTTATTCTAATATTAATGTGACAGCATGATGAAAAGTATTAGTCTACTTCTGATAATCCCTCACTTCTTTTTTTTCAAACATTACACATCAAATCCCTGATTATCAACATGAYGAAAACTATTTTTGAAGTGCTTACCAATGAGAAAACTAAAAAGTCATGAAAAAGCCTTTGCTTTAGTTATCAAAAATATGCTCAAAATATTGGCAAGCTGCATGTCCTGCAAAGACCAGTGACTTGACTGGAATTCTTAAATCCTCCCAAACTTCCCCCTAGCCAAATATATTCCAGTTTTGCAGGTCTGCTCATATGGAACAGCTTCCTGACTATGTCTTGACAGTACATTCCTGCCAGTCATAAGAAGCAATTCAGCTGGATAATCTCCCAAAAATGATATAGGTCTACATCCCACAGTTCCAGTTCAATCTTAAACAGACATTCGGAGATGTTTTTTAAGCTAACATTAAAAGAGCAACCTGCTAAGTAACAAACAACATTAAGTCAAAAAAAGATGATCATCCAGAAAAATATTTCTTTTTCAGTTCTGAATCATCTTCCTCCAGTATGAAGTCCAGCTTCTCATACAAAATCTAATTTAACAGAATATTCAGCATCCTCTAGTCCATGAACAATTTGTTTCAGCAACTTTACAGACAATGCCCCAATACCGAGTCTGTTAAATTCCACACATACCTGAAGAGCTTTATCACTAACACACACATTTTTAAGGAGGGCAGGAAGAAAAGRGCTTTCTAAAAACTGCATTGACAAGGCAGTTATGGCACAAAAGCACTCGTTTAATGAAACTGTTATGAGCATTCATTTTACTTCCCCTTGGTTTTTAGAGTAGGAAAAAATRCTTCCCTGTGAGAGGGGTGAGGCCGTGGCACAGTGCCCAGAGAAGCTGTGGCTGCCCCATTCCTGGATGTGTTCGAGGCTAAGCTAGATGGTGCTTGGAGCAACCTCATCTAGTGGAAGCTGTCCCTGCCAATGAGAGGGGATTGGAACCAGATGGTCTTTAAGGTCCTTCCAAGCCAAACCATTCCATGATTCTACAATTCCCTTATGCAGATGATTTGCACTGAACTAACCCATACCACAGTTTTCCTCCTCTGAGGTCCTTGACAAGCACCAACCCCACACAGCACACAAGGGACCAGCCCCCAGCTGGATGCACCCACAGCTGTGCACTGTTACCGTAAGGAATTCCAAGGCGCTCCTGCTCCTTCCGGTAGCCTTCCAGTGCTGCCGCCCACCGCGTCACCTGCTCTGAKGTTTCATCTGAAATTGTTGCAATATGTTTTGTTCCATCCAAGGTTATCACTTGAGCTTCCTCAACAAGGTGAGCTTCAGCCTCTGCATGATGAGCATCTGGATCAATCACAACCTCCACGGTCTCCACAGGCTTCACGATTTCCAGGATGTTCAGCTTGGGCTCTATCCCTAAGCATGGAAACATCACAAAACTTAAAGACAGTCATGCAAATATGACAAAAAATGTTGTTTTAAAGCTTTATGATTAGTAGGGCTAGCCAACTCAAGAAAGAAGAACAACTAGCAAACTCAGGAAAGAAGCAGGACACAGGAGTGTCATCAAATTGCTCTGAGTGTCCTAAATTAAAATTACATACTCTATTATAGAGCATATATTTTAGTAAGGTGAATAACAAAGCTGTCCCTCCTTCCTCCCCCAGTATTTCAGCTTCCTGTTCTATTTAAGTGATCTATTTCACAGATCTTGAACAGAATGGTCAGCATGTGAGCATAAAGTACAGTATTTTGGTCTGTAAGAAATATACCATATAAAAAAGRCCAAAACAAATAGAAAAAGCAACCCCCAAAAGGACCCAGAACAACAATCCAACCATAAGGCACTTCTTTCAGCATTTACAATACTTCCCTGGTATCTCTGGGGTCTACACAAAGCAGTTAACATTTTCTTTCAGTACTCTGAAGCAGGTAGTGTGTTAAACAGCAAGTTAAAAGAAACCTAGAAAATTCTTCTCATCTTAGGCTTCCTCAGCTATTAATGTTTTGGCTTTTTGTCTGTCATTTCGAGTATTAGATCATGGAGCTAACAAGATACATCTGCATCTATTCTGCAGCAAGAAAGGACACATTCACTAATGCTTCGTACCACCACCTTCTCTGTTGTCTTCTGAGGTCTTTTGTCCAGCTGGTGCCTCACACAATTTCATACATTGTACAGAAGATTTTTCAAAATTATTTCAATTTTTGAAACATACAATTTTCATTATAATGCCAACAAGCACACTTATTTTAAGAGATTTTTATCAAACATATTTTCACATAAAAATTACAATTCTATTTTATCATGAGCTGGAAAACCCTGACTGTGGTTAGGCTGATGAAAGAAGGATTCACAGAACATCATATGGCCAGAGTCACTTCAGTATCTTGTACCATAAAGGTATTACTTTGTGTCCTTCCCATCTAATCTATATTAAAGCACAGTATGAGATGGTTCTGCAGGTAACAGCCTTAAATGCTAAATCCACAATCCAGTCAGAGCTTGRAAGGGAAAACAAATGGAGCACGTACCTGTATTACAAGTAAGAAAAYACAAGTCTTTTTCAGACAAGTATTCCTCTAGATTTTAATAGCATGCAGCTTGAAAAATATATTAGAAAGGGAACAAATACAATAAAGACCCTAGAGTATGAAACTAAGCTATGTGAAATCAAGGATGTGAAAATAGATGTTGACAACCAGTAAGCAGTTGATTAGATGAAGAAGCAAATATGAAGAAATTCTTCATTATGTTTTTCTTTTTACTTGGTAGAGCATTTTATCTAGGCCATGAAAAATTAATATGCACAACACAGGCTTCTTTCAAAATCATATGAAAATGGGTAAGGGAAGCTACTAAGGGTTAAGATTCTATTTTTGATCCTCAAAAAAGAAAGTAAAGAAAAAAGAGATACAGTTCATTATTGCTCAACAAAGTCATAAAACTACATGTCAAAAGAACTTCGTGCTTCATCCACAATAAAAACATGGAGATAAAGCAATGAGTCTCTGTAGAGGAAACACCTTGTAAGTAAAAATGTGAATTAACAATCTGCCATCTAACTTACTGCAACACTAGAACAATATTAATTCCCTGGCTTTGCCTGCATCTCTCCCCACATCTCTTCTCCCTTTACCTATTGCATAAGAGATGATCAGTTCCAGATTCCCATCTCTCCAACGAGAGGAAATGAGTTAGGGCTAGACAGAGTGCCATAAGAGTCTTACTAGTAAAATGAAAAAATAGGAATGGTATTTTATCTGCTGTAGAATGAAATGCTATAAAATAACTACACTCAAGTTCAACTACAGAAGAAGAACTATGTTTCACCTGCTGTCTTTGAATTTAAAGCCAGCTCATCAAAATTTGGTAGAACATTTGAAATGACATAGCAGCTTTTCTTCCAAGAAATAAGAGTGTCCAATCCACCACAAATATTACCATTACTGATTACTCTTTAGTTGAATTCTAGACATTACATAAGTGAGGGGAAAATAAACATAAGTGAACTGAGAATCTCTCAACACCTCATTCATGCAGGTAAAATATGAGGATGGAGTAAGAAGCCATTTTTTCCCATCTGGCTCAAAGGGGTACTGTGGTCAAGAGTAAAAAGTCCATTTTCCTGTTAGTGATCCAAGTATCTTCCTTTCATGCTATTTGTTTTCTGATATTCTGCCCTGCCATAGTTTACATGCCTTAACAAATAAGTATCTTATGAGTTGCTAAAGTATCAAGGCCTGAAAAACAACKCTGAGGAGTGTTACAAAGTGACACAGAAGTACTTAATATTCAAGTYTTTCRTTTAAGATGGGAGGCAGGGAYTGGGGGAGGGAGGGGGGGAGAGAYACAAGGTGTGATGGGGACATGGAGCAAGAAGCTCCTTGTGTTATGTGATCATGAACCTCAGTTTTACATTTAAGGGAAAAAACGAAACACAGGAACAACATTGTGGTGGTTTCAGTTTGAAACTGGGTGGAAACACCAGTTTCATGTAGTGGTTTTGGTTCGCCAATTTGAGATTTCACCAATTTTGAGATTTCCCAGGCGGCACATCAAGGAGTGTGATGGGTTCAGCATTAGCAAAGCACCAGTGCACTCACTTCCTGCTGTGAGATAGGATTAGGAGAAAGGCAAAGCAGGCTCAAAATTTTAAAAGGGTATAAAGAAAAATTTATTAACAATAACTAAAAGAAAGAGTAGTAAGAATCAGAACAAAACCTTCAGAACACTTCTCCTCCCCCAAAACCTTTTCTTTCCCACTGACAATGTAAAGAGACAAAACTTAAAATTTCAGTCAGTTTACCACCTCTAGAATAGTCTTTCTTCAGTTCACTTAGGGAGAGAAGTCCCTCTTGTTAATATTATGGAGACTTCTCCACGAGGGAAAAAAATCCAGTTCCCTCACGGCTCTCAATTTGTTACAGATAGCGGCTACCCGGGGAAATCTGCAATCATGAAGTCCTTCCCATTGCCACAAGCCTTCCCACAGCTGTGTTTATGGGCCATGTCAAATTATGGGGTATTGTTTTAAAGATGAGGTGTTCAAAGGCAAAAGTTCTCATTCTCTATCTCTAAAACCATCTTCATCTGTGGGAACAGAGATCTTCTTCTCCTGGGGGTACAGGACCACTCTTCTCTCCTTTTCTGTTCAAACTTCTCATAGCATCACAGCTACTTTCACATCTGCTTACTTAAGCATGGAAGCCTTTGCTTGATATCAAATTGCACCCTTCATCTTCCCATGGCTTCATGTGTTACAGGGAAACAGAGTCTTTTCTCCACAGCTTTACAGACCAGAAGAGAAAGGAAGTTCCTGCACCTCTTTCACCTTTAACATGTGTTTTTCACAGAGGTGCATCCAGCTTTCCAGTGGCTGGAAGCTTTGCATCACTTCTCTAAATGTCTCCCATGCAAAACCATGACAAARGTGAAAGATGATAGTAAAGATATTCATCACTCACATCCTTTTGAAAATGGAAGTCTGAGCACTGAATACTAGAAGTTACTGGGCATGAATTAAGAGCAGTTATTCTAGTTCCCTGAAGGATATTTCCATTCTATTTTATAAGTAGAAAGGTAGTACACTTCCCATTACATATGGGAAACTGAGGACTCAACCTAGCACTAGTCACCTGACACTCAGCATTAAATGCAAATTGTGTCTTACTGAAGATTGTTAATACAAAGAAGGAAAGTTTTRTTCTGTTTAATCTACAATGAAGCCAAAAGGAAACAAAAACTGCACCCCAAATTTTGCTCATCTGTTTTGCTGATGTAAGTCAAAACAGATAACTAATCTACTCCTGTACAAACTCATCTTTGTTTAAAAATACAGAAATAAACGCTTGTAGCTGTTGCCACAGCCCAATATGTACATTGTCTATAAAGAGTGGTGGCTGTCTGGCTGTTCTTCCACTCAAGACATATGGAGGGGGCAAAGCAGAAAACRAGGACAAAAAGTAAAACAATGAAGKTGCTAGTTCCTGAGAATCTGACAAGGGGAAATCCTGTCATACCAGATAARACAAATAAAAACTGTGCCTTAACAAATCCATACCCAACTGGTTAATGTTCCTCTTACACAATGGTTTATTCTGACTTCTCATCCAAAGAAAACACAATAGACAGTAATCATGGACCTTGATAAGCATTTTCAGTTAGCTACATTTACTTTCACAATGTAATTGTTCCTACAGCATACAAGRTCACTCACCTCACYGGGGGAAACTGCCACCTACCTACARAAAAATCTTTTGCCTGRYTRGATATTTGGTCTGATATGAGTAACTACTCAACCTTGAGGAAAACCTCATACTGTAACTGATACTACTTGACTKAGAGTTGTTTGGGTTCTGGATTTGTGTTTAATTTTGTTACTTATGAAAATGATACGAAATTCCTTTAAAAAACATTTCAAATAGCATTAGTGCATGACACATTTTAATTTTACTACTTAGAAGTACAGTACACAATGAAAAAGACATTCTGAATCTCTGTGACCATTCACTGATTTTCTCAATTTCACAGCTAGGAATAAGAGATTAGGTTTGCTCACAAGTATTTGTGCAATATTAGTTTGTCTGTASAACAGACAAATGGAACTGCTTACCTTGCCTAGATATTACTTGTACACTGAGTTGCACTGTTCCATCTGTTTTCACMCCTTGATCAAAAAGGCTTCGATCTGGGTCCAGCTTGAGATAAAAGCATTAAAAATTAAAAATTAGTCTCATAGATAGAATYAACTTACTCTTCTTTAAATTTTAGAAACATTGGGTGGCTGCAGCAAATTTTCTGAAGAACCATGCAAATATTTTTAGTACTATCTAGACATAGTACATAACAGAAAAAAAWTTGATTGCATTTGAAACTTGCCACTCTGTTCTGTTTAAGATATTTTTGCCTACAGGATTATTTTTTGACCTAAAAGAAGTAATGCAATAGGAGGAGGTACCTCCACTACCTGAAAACTATCTACAGTTCCTTCTCTGAGTTTTTAACACCTTCATAAAAATTTCTTATCTTTATAACAATARTCTCCTGTTGTTTCTGGAAAAACCACAGATGTTTGATTGTAACTTCAAATAAAACACAAAACAGTTACACTGTCAAACATGTGCCAATGCCTGTAAAAATGAGGGGGGAGATTTCTTGAGTAATGCTTTGCTACCTCTATACCTCAATAATACAGAAACCTTCTCATTTAGATTAAAAACAAGATCAGAATTATGGAAGTTKTGGCAGCAACAAATGATGTGGGCTACCTCAAGAGAAAGTAGTATGGTCATTGCCCTCATTCTTCTTTCACTTGCAAGGTGGCATCTTAACCTCATAACAGGAACTCCAAGAATATTTTGATTATATTCACACTGAATTAGTGTGCATATATTAAATGGTCTGATGATAATGAACCTGACATGAAATGAAACTCTTAACTGCAGTTAATATTCCACATGAAGCATGAATTCCACAGACAATGGAAAAAAGGGAAAAAGTATGTAAAATACTTCTCCAGTACGAAGTTAAATCTTTCATAACATTTCAATTTACCTGAATATCTTGCAGACAAATCTCGTGTGCATCCAAGGAACACTGCAGRCTGGGTTCCAGCAACTTCTTAAGATTTCCAATGGGTTCACTGATGTCAATGGCCTGACTCACAAATTCTGCCGTGGTGTAGCTTTGCTCAACAATGCTTAAATGGCAAATTAATATAATAAATCATTACTTACATGTTAATAGAGCAGGTATAGGACAGCTTAATAAAAGTTGGAAGTAAACTAGATAAAAAGTAATACTCACTCTGAAATCTTAATATCGTGCAGTGTTGTATTGCTGAGTAGTTTATTCAGTTATTATTTTGCACTGAGTGGTTTGTTTCGTATCACAGGGTTGGCTCCATACACCCTCCCAAGTCCTGCGGTGTTCTTTTCCCCTGGGTTGGTTCCTCCCTTCCCCCCTCCCATCAGTTGTACCCCATTGGCTGTAGCTCCTTTCCTCCCCCTGAGTTTAAAATCTCCTGCCACAAGGTACCCAGTCTCTTTCCTCTCCCAGATGCCATTTCCTCTCCTGGGCTCCCTCTTTTCTCTCCCGGAGTTGTTCTACATTAAAGCTGTGGGACTTTGGCCCTGAGCAGGAAGACCGCCTCTCATCTTTTGCTTTTGTCCTTGTTGGTGTTGCTGGGGTCCAGAGCTAGCCAAACTGATCCCCCACGAGGTGAAAGCTGACAGTGCAATATTAGTTTGAGTACTCTTTGTTTGAGTAGAGTCAATTACTAAATTTGGTCTRATTAATTTTACAGTTGTGCAATTCCTCTTTTACCCTGTCACCACTGAAAAGCTCAGGTAAATACCAAGATTGAGATCACATTTTTCAAGACAGTAAGCCATGGTTAGCATATCATATGTTGTTAACTTGCATGTAGAGTAAACTAATTTCATTTGCTTTGCCTGGACTGTATTTAAAAGATATTCAAGTTAAAAGCAAACACAGAAACACACACAGGGAAAACAGAAGGAAAAAAATGCTCACACGCATACAGAGCAACTTTCCATGTCTTTTCACTGGTCAGTACAAGAATAATAAGCTTAACACATAAAAGGAGCAACCAGAAGGAAGTACGGCAACATGGAGCCTTGAAGGAACTATTAGTCACATGACATGGTTGTCCCCCACTACAACAATGACAGTATTGGCACAAGCATTGGGAAATGTCATTGTTATGGGACACATGTTATAACAATGACCTTACACAGTCTCTTCATTTACACAGAAGGAAACCAGAATGTACGCAGACATAGTCTAAGTGGTAAAAATACACAAGGAACTTAGAACAGTAAGAAACTAGTAAGTGGCTTTAAATCAGTTCTCCCAGAATGGATTCTTAAAGAGTAGTTAACCTAACCAGCTCTCGGGTCGGCTGTCTTTTCTCTGTCCCGAGATATGCTGTGTGTCCTGGAGCAACCCCGGCTCCGAAGGAAGAGACTGTACTCTGCAGTTCGGTCTTTAAATTGTTTATTATTTCTCATCTATAAGATTTTTTCCTTGCCGAGCAGAGGTCCGTTCTGCAGGGCAGCCAAGGCACTCTGACCGGCCCCGGGGTGGTGTTGTCATTTTTATACTACAAACTATGTACAACATATTTTACCTTTATTTTCCCAATACCCATCACTATGTTAGACAGTGCATTTCTCATTCTAAACAATCCCAAGTGCCAACATCACAGCAGAAAATGGAGAACGAGAAGAAGAAGAAGGGGCGAGACACGCCCTGATCCCTCCATCTTGTCCCCAAAACCCACTACCAAAAATCCTAAAAACTTATATTTTTCACCCCATGTGCACTCTGTAAATACACCTTTAAACCAGTGTGACCTTCCAATTCTCACACCAAGGTGGCAAGTCATTCACGGGATCAAAATCCAGCCACCAAGTGTCCGGCATCGTGCCAAGGTCTCTGAGCCCCTTGATGGGTCTCGGGGGTCTCCGCACATCCGACAAGTGATGTGCTGAACTCCCACAACCAGTCTCAGTTTCTTTCTACCTGTTGGAGACTGAAATGTTATGGTATATGGCTTAAACATCTTTTATGAAGACTTCTGCCTATTACAGCAAAAAATGGGTAACAAGAACTGCACCACTGCACCCTGAATGGGCTCCTGACTTGAGGAGCCCTCAACTGCAAGTTAAGAAGATAAGATAAAGTGACCTAAGTCTGGGCTGGGGGAAAAGAACACATTTCACAAGAGTGTGATAAATGATACTCACTTCTAAAATTTTAAAAGGTATATTAAAACCTTATCAAAAATACAACAGAAGACTGAATAGAGAAAATTTTACAGAACCAGGATTTTTTCTACCATGGGTTCATCTACACAATGGATGTTTTGCCTTTTAACCCTTTAGCCCCTCCCAAAGTTCTGTCTATTGACTGCTTTTTCACTGTCCAGTGGTGGAGTTAACTTCTTTAAATCTTGATTGGAGGTCAGGTGCRACCACAGTAACTAGTTGACCCTCCCAAATGTCTCATGATAATAATGCAAGTGGGAGTAAAACATAACTATAAAACTTCTCTTAACATATATATATATAATATTTGCCTTTTGATTGTGAGAGCCAACCATTGTATTACTTATCTATCACAAAAGGATTAAGCCTTAGGGTTAGAAGCTCCAGCCCCAGGTTTTCCTGCTGCCAAGCTCCCACAGATCCCTACACCAAAGCAGGGAAGGAGGAGAGGTTTTGGGTGTGTGGCATGGCCTCTGGCCAGATGCACTGAACATCCATCCTCCACCAGGCAGACTGGCCCAACTGTGGGGCCTCCCACCCCTGGAAGGCCACACCTGTGTGAGAGACAACAGAGGGGGTGTCATGGCTCATCAAGGGCCCCCCAGCAAAGGGGTCCCCAGACCCTGCCTGTGTGTGATACTACATGATGCAACAGATCTGCAGTCTTGCAAGGGACAGTGTCAAACTTGCCCCCCACCCGCTGGGAGGTACRTGTGTGTTCCCACCTGCCCAAATGTATAATTATCCATTGGATTCTATGCTTTTCAGCAGGGGACCCTCACCACCACGAAGATGAGATGGAAGGAAGCAATGAGATATCGTTGGGACCCCTGGAAGAGTGATATGCTTCTACTTAATATCTGTCACTCACCCTGACCCCACCTCCCACCTCTTTTTCTATTTCTTTTTTTCCTTCTTTCTCTTTACCTCTTTTAGTATTAAATAAAATATATCATTTTTTTGGTATCAACATCTAACCTCATTTGGTTTTAATCAAGTTTTGGGTTATATTTCATACCTTTCCGTGTTTGATCTGTTTTATTCACAGAGAATTAATTTTCTTTGGTCTTCTGTTGTTAGACCAGATTGCAGCACTATCCTACACATTAACTGATGCTCTGAGCTTCCAAACACAGTAGTGAAAATTAGAAGGGAAGCATACAAAACTAAAAATCCAGGTTGAGGTAATTAAATCAGAGSGTATCCTACTTCAGTATGTACGGTTTCAATGGCCCTAACAGTAGATACCGAGCATCATTTCTGCACTGTTAAAAACAAATCATCCTGTACAAATCCTGCATAACAGTAAAGCAAAGAACTGGAGATATAGAAAGGTCCATCTCAATTACAGAAGGATCCACTGAAGCCGAAAGGTTTGTAGCACACACACAGACATACTACTACAGACATGAAAATAGGAAAAGTAAAGTARTAATAACACAGCAAGAGATAACCAAAACAGTTTGGGATTTAGATAATGAAGGTMGAGGAACATGACAGCACTATACTGATTTCCTACAGTGGCTACATRTCAACTTCTGGAAAACCACCTTTTAATTAGACAAGAAACAGAAAAACGAATTAGTCAATTAATTGCTGCCTAAGGATCCCAAAAAGCAAGGACAGTACATACCTTTCTTCAGTGCATTCCTGTTTCTCAGTTCCATCAATCTCAATTTCTATCAGCTCCTCTGCCTCTCTCTTAGTCATGGCTGCAATGTCTTAAGAACAGAGCTATGAACAGAAAAGAATTTTTTGTGTAAGTCACAGACCAACAAGACTAGACAATATTTTGTGTCCTATCACACATTTTTAAATCAAATACCAGAATAGCTTTTGAAAGCCAAAAATAAATCCAAAACCTAATTAATATTTCACAAAATATATTACTATACRTGTTCTCAAATAAATGTTCTAGAGCAAACATGGGACTATTAAGACATTTGCACAGAGCCCAAAGCCCAGAGCCRCCATCTCTTGGAGGCACCCAAATTTATGGATTTTTTTGTTGTTGCTACAGGCCACCTACAGCAAAGTACATCTGAAAAATCCAAACTTCCTTCCTAGCATGGCTGAAAGATGCTTATAAATTTGAGCAGCATTTTACATGAAATGCTGCAGAAGGCAGTTAGGGAGAAGATGCGTGATTTCTTCATAGGCAAATAAAGTCAACAACAAAGTATTTGTTGACTATCTCATCTTTCCACCCATGCCTCCCATAGGTGAACAGCTGATGACATGAACACAATGAATGTATCTTGTGAAGTCCCAAACTAAAGCAGGATGTTAGTAATGAAATGAAAAGCTATTCTGTGATGACATTCTCACTAACACTGCAGATTTTCATGTCCTGTAGAACACTGGAACCTCTTGGGAACATGAGTGGGCAGCACTTGGTCTGTAAGACATAGTTAGTCTGGTATTACTGTTTTTCACTAACCAGCACATATACCATAACTATGAAATATATATGATAAAAACCAGGCCAAATTATATTAACAGTTTACAATAAATAACATCATGAATTCATTGCAAAAGKAGTAGGAATCAGAAATACAGAGGAAGAAAAACAACACTGGAGAAAAAGCAAAACATTACTACTATTTAAATATCCAAAATAGAAGAGGTCACCAAGATTTACATCCTGGAATCATCCTTTCCCAGGTACTACTCTATCCCAAACCCAACTGTTAGCAAGAGTATCTACTGAAGACAAGATAATAAGGATCTGCCTTAATCTTTAAAACTTCTGAGAAACAACAGTAACCAACTGTGTTTTACAGTTGCTACATCAACTGTCTAAAGAAATTCAAACTACTCATCATCTCCTTCAAAGATCAGTGTCAAGAAATCAATTGCTRCATGTGGTTCATTCTGTGAGAAACTACCAAGGTTAGGAAGTAAATAAAACACCTATCAACATCTCACCACTAGAAGCAAGCCCAGAACCCGTTCACAGATCTGGCTCTGTGAAAATCTCCAAAGGGCCAGTGTAGTGTCCACTGAATAGGGCCCCAGGAATCCAAATCCTGTATCACTTAATCTTGTGTATTATTCTCATGATAGATGGGAAAGACTGAAACACAACTTCTGAAGAATGCAGACAGGCTTAAATATCTGAATGCACTGACACCCACATGGTTACAGGTGATCTGTCAGACTGTTTAAAAAATATTTCAAACCCAAGAGTTGAGCAATGTCTCCTGCTGAAAAATCCAAAGAAGCAAACTGATATGATAAGAAGCGCTGAATGTCTTTTCTGCATTAGCAATCAGATTAAAAACACAAAACAAAGGTAAATTGTCTTTTTTGTGATGAAGGGAATTTACCAGTAAGGTCACAAAGGGGTTAGGCTGGGATTTCTGTCCTTTGACATATTCATACATTATTTACTGAGAAAACAGCGCAAACTTACAGAAAGAACTCACCACCTTGATAGATWTCTGCCAGAAATTATTCAATACAGCTAAATGCAGAGTGATGAGAGTGAGAAAATACTACTGCCCACAGCAGCAGTACAGACTTAGTTAAGGCATTTAGAAGTCCCTATGGATTGGACTCGAAACTGGCAGCTGGGACTAGTAACTGCTCACTCCCTCTTCAAAGGCAGTTCATGGTTGAATCMCTCAGGCTTTGCCATATTTCCAGATCCCTAGAGGGACAGGAAAGAGGAACCCAGGCACAAAAAGCAGGTGCACAAAGAACAGGAACACAAAGAGGAAGAAAGATGGTTCTGCTGAGCACAGACACAAAGAAGGGAGATGGGTATAAAGAATAACAACATAATGTAAACACATAAAGTCATTAAAGTTCACAGAAGCCTAAAGGGGAAAAATTATTCAGTCTTCCCTATACTAGCATAAAGAGGTTTCTTACAATATAAACATTTCACATGAAGTCTAGGAGTTTGTCCCTACAGGATGATGCAGAGTTTGAAAGTGAATAAAGGTTCAGATGGGACTGAATTGCCTGCCCCTTCCCAGAAGGCTGCTGAGACACAAGAAGGCTCAAAGAGCCTGGCTTGCATGGAGGGCTCATGTGGCAGGAACACTTCAACAGCAGCATTTGTTCAAAGGAACATAAAACCTGTGGTTGATTGCTAGAAGGCTCAGCCTACTGATTTCTGCTTGTTTCTACTTTTTCCTTCAACCTAACAAGCRCTTAGACTTACCAGTTAGCCAAGAAGAAAGCTGACCTCCCCTAACATACAAGAAGGCATCTATCAACAGAGCCTTTTCCCATGTGACAGCCCAGTGCTACTCCAGTATCTTTTACAGTAAGGAGAGTAGTCCCCCTGTTCTGTTTAAGATCTATCTTTTTKCTAGAACACAAGGAGTTAAGCAAGGAATGAGCCCATTGTGAAATGGGCCCAAACTCTATGAGTAGAATTGTTTGATACCCTACCAGATAATTCTGAGATGGGGTCCAGTTCTGGAGCTCCTACACATAATCAGCTGATACTGAAGCCCAATCCCTGGYGTTTTTTGTGCCCCAGAGAAGCTCTGCTGTGTGCAGCACATGGTTCCTATCCATCCATATTATCCAAATTATAGATACCAACACAAAGCAGGTAACAAAGCAGACAGCCCYTCCTTTACAGATCAGCTTTTACAATCATGAGCCAGTTCAGTTTTATGATGGAGACAATGGAGCACTGAACAAGGTGGGGGAAAAAACCACACCAGATTTGATGTATTTAACTTCCCTACCAACAGCCTGAAGTGAGAGAATAAAGCCAAACTGGGAGCTGTGGCTGTGSAGCATGTACCTGGCCAAACACTAGGAAGGAAACTATACAAGATCACYGGATCAGTTAGGTTGGAAAAGACCTTCAAAATCATCATGACTGAACACCATGTCAACTASACCATYGCACTAAGTGCCACATCCAGTCTTTCCTTTAGCATCTCCAAGGATGGTGATTCCACCACCTCCRTGGGCTGCCTGTCCTCTTACCGTCCAACCTAAACCTCCCCTGGCACAGCCTAAGACTCTTTATTACTGGTTTGCGGGAGACCAGAGCCCACCTGGCTGCAACCTCCTGTCTGGGAATTGTAAAGAGATCCAGGGTGCTCCCCGGGCCTCCTTTTCCCCGAGGTGAGTCTGGGGGGACTCACTCCTCATCAGACTTGCGCTCCAGACCCTTTCCCAACTCCGCTGCCTTTCTCTCGACTCCCTCCAGCCCCTCTAATGTCCTTCTCGGAGAGAGTGGCCCAGAACTGGCCACATCACTCGAGGGGCTTCTCACCACTGCAAGGGGAGAGCCACAAGACGCCACACATCCTGTTACGTGTTCGGCCAAAACAGGCTTTTACAAGCGGGGATAAGTTTTCACACGCCGGGGAGGCCTCGCGATCCCCGCGGCGGGAGCCCTCGATCCCTGATCCCAGGGCCTTTCCCCGCGGCCGCCAAGGCGCCACCTTCTCCGTGGGCCCCGCTTCCCGCGGCGCCTCCGCGTCGTTGTTTGAACCCGAAACGGAAATGGGACCGCGGAGCCGCCGGGAGAGAAACGGAAACAAAACACGGGCCGGGCCGCGCTCACCCGCCGCCGCCACCGTCCGTCCGTCCGTCCGTCCGCTCGCCCGCCGCACCGACACGTCCCGCCGTCCGTCCGCGTGCGGGAACTCCCCCAGCTCCGGGTGCAGGACCGGCTCCGGGAGCGGGTCCAGGAGCGGGCTGCGCCAGAATCGGGGCGGCGCGCAGGCCCAGCGCGGGGAAACGCGCGACACCGCCGCGCCCCCGCACGAACTACGGCTCCCGGCAGCCCCCGCGGCTCCGGAAGGCCCTGAGCCCCTTGCCCTCAGTTGGAGGCGGCTCTGTGCGGGGACGGTGCGTGCTGGGCTCTCCCGGGCCTCTTCCCGCGGCTCTTGCCGCGCTTTGCCAGGTCCCAGGGGCGCTCAGCGGGGCCGGGCAGTGTGTGCGGGTGGGGCAGCCCCGGGTGTGCGGTGGYAGGGGCGGGGGGGGACGGTGGCTCCCGGCGCGCACTGCGAGGGCGGCGGGGCCGAGCGGAGGCAGCGGTTCGGCCAAGGTGACTCTGGGGTTGGAAGTGTCGCCTTTTTTCCTACTTAAACAACGCGAAGAGCGGGATTGACGGTTTGTCTGGGCTGTTCTGTCGCGGTTCCGTACCGAACCGCGGTACCAAACCGGGTCGCGGAGCTGCAGCCGTGGGATCACGGCGCCCTCGGGCTCAATGGTTGCTGGAATTTACCCTCCCCACCATGCTATTTTAAATAACCTTTGAATACCTCTCTGCTTTAAAGCTCAGCTCCAAAGTACATTTTTCTTTGTTCTTATGCATTTATCTTAATAATATCTTAAAGGAAATTTTTTTTTTTGGCTTTAGCTCCAAGCTGTTTTTCCTCTGCTTTTTTGATGCATTTGTTCTATCGCTGCGYCTAATTTTTTATTCCTGCTTTCGTGTTTTATTAATGGTTAAAATAGTAGRGCCACCATGATCCTGCAGCAGATCTTGCGGCTTTCCTCCCTTTTCCACTCMGCTGTGTCCATTCACCTGCGCAGGAACATTGGGCTCTCTGCGATTGTCTTCAACAAGGCAAAAGAGCTCGACCCCGTCCAGAAGCTCTTCGTGGACAAGATCAGAGAGTACAACACGAAGAGCAAGTAAGTAAAGGAAATTGTCTTAAGYGGAAAATCTGTTGATTTTGACATAAAAACATCAGACCTGAAGTGTTTGATTTTMCACAGTTTGATGCTTCTATAGGCTGGTCTGTAAATATTTAAGGTGTGTTTTCCTGCAACACTTYTGGTTTCACTAGTGGGAAAGGTTGTTCTTGCATATCTAATAGAAAATACTATTTTTTTCCCTTAAAAAAGAAGAAATCTGGTGCCATTCTTCTTGGGCAGTTAAGCCACACAGTTAAAGTCTCTTGCACACTGCATGAATATATTGGTATGTTAATTTTTACCCATCTACATGCTCTATAAATAGGGGGGAAAAAGCTAAACAAACCCTTTCTTTCGTGTATTTTTTTTTTTTTTGGCTGGGGAAAACAGTTATTCTCTAGTCTTGTTTCCAGAAGCTGAATGGAAATAGCCTCCAAAACCAATTAAGAATTAATGGAATTAACAGGATTGTCCATTTACTTAACTGCTTAAGTTAATAAGCAGTTCCTTCAAATGGAATCTTAAATTCTTGTAATGTTTGGATGAACTGCTGACCAGGAAATGAAAACTATAGTAATTCTCTGTAATTTATTCTTGGAAAGTATTCCTGGGAAGGAATTAAGATGGTTCTTAGCTCTACTGGTAGAAGATGTGTCTATCCCTACCTACAAACCCATCTGTGTAGGGAGGGAGATATTTGGTGGTTTTACCAATTCGAAGCATGGATCCTGTGCTGGTACAACTGAGTGCTGGCAATCTAAAGAGTTACTATTTTAGTTATCTGATGCTTGAATGCCAAGAAGCTCCTGTGCAGGAGGGGATTTTGGCTTCTTTAGCGTTTAAAATGCATTTTCTTGGCAAGTACAGTTAAGCTTTACTAATTGAGATAACTAGTTCAGAGACAGAAAAGGTGCAAATCACAGTTTTGTTAGGAATTCACACCTGGAACAAACAAAACTAGAAGCCAGGAGAGCCTTCATATCATAAGTGGTTTTGCCTCATAAGACCACCTCTTGTCTCAAAAGGCTGGGAGTTTCATCACTGACAGCAGAAAACCTTTACCCTGAGAATGTTGTTTGTGTGTAAGGTAAGGGGGCTTTAAGGTGTCATATCTTGAGTTTTGGAAATCTTTTAAATTGTTTCCTTTGGCTGTTAGAAAGGTTTTAATTAATAAATGGGCTTGAAYACACAGAATTTTCCATGTGAAATATTAGAACTGAGTTGTTAATCACAGCTTTTAATGTTTATTAGGCAAGCTGGAGGGCCTGTTGATGCAGGACCTGAGTTTCAAAAAGATATGAATGAATCCCTTGCAAGACTCCAACGGGCGTATGGTGAGGGAGATCTCACCAAGTTTCCAGAATTTAAGTTTGAGGGTAAGTTAACAATCTTACTGAATTCTAATTGCAAGTAGAGACACAGGTTTCTTAAATTCCCCTTTAGTTCATATTTGTACCGATAATTTTGTGTAAAATGCCCTCTGGGAATCTTACGCTTTTGCACAGTTCACATCTGTTTCCATGTGACTCCTATTTTGATTATTTGCCTCTTCTAGCAGAGATGTGGTCTTCATTATACTAATGATTACCAAAACTTGCAGTCAGATCAGGCTATCTTAATTGTCCTTCAGACCCTAAATAAAGAGCTCAAATAGAAATAGCCTAGGGTCTGTATTTTTCTCATCTTGCCAAAAAGATCAGCAGACTATAATGTGAATATCAGTTAGTCTTAACATCATCCAAACTGTGACTTTCTTGATTTTGTAAGCTCCTCTGGAAAGCCACTGATTTTAGAAAATTAACATAGGACTTAACTTCCTTACTTACAAATATTTTGTGGCTAAATGATATTAAACATTTTTCTTCAGCTATTTGGATATGACTTCTGTTTAACTGCTCTAAGTTTGTTTTAGCGTGGAAGGGAAAGGCAGACAGCATGAGGCTTGGTGGGTATCTGGCAGCCAGCCAAGGGCCAAGCAACCATAGTCAGCAACTTGTAGTTCTGATCAGACTGTCTGGGAATTCTAATTTAGACTTGGAACACACCTGAAAATGTTTTGGATTTTGGTAGTATTTCAGTTGGGTAAAGTTGGTGTCAGGTTGTTACTGGTGCAGATAAAACAGAGTGCCTGTAAAGTAGGATCTATGGTTTTTCTGTTTTATTTTTCCACAATTTTAGGGATGTAGTTTCTCTACATTCAGTTTTATTTCTGTGTCATATGTGAAACTATGCATATTAAAATTTTACTTGTTTTTGTAAGGAAAAAGAATTTGTGTGACCATAGGAACAAGAGCAAAGCACAGACACAACATGACTTTATTCTTTTGCCACTGTTGCCTATCCTTGATCTAATTTTAATTAGGTTTGAAATTGTAATTAATATGAATATTATATGAGTAGGAATATCAATTTTTTTACCTTAGGGATGCTTATTATAAGCTGACCCTTGCCTCTCAGACTTTGCATTAAAGACAGCAGGCATTAGGAGCRCAAGTGCCCAAAGCCCTAACCTTGGTGAGCCTGTACCTTTGACATCAAGAACTCCTTGGTCAGTGTTTGCATGTGGAGAGTATCTTGCTGAGTTGAAATTGTGTGCTCCTCTCTGTTAATAAACACTGATGATACACTAATGAAAGGGAGAGAAGAGAGATTACTTGTTCTTAGAGCTATATTGGAAATACTTGTCCAGTAACATTCTGGTTGACTTCTTCAGTTTCTCTGCTGTCTTCTCCCCTATGCCAGGTGTCACTAAAAGCTGTTTAGGCAGAACATTACTGAGGCTTAGCTTTTATATATAACTCCTGCAAGGTGAAAAAGACCTGTCTCCAGCCTACTTAGTGTGTACTACTGCCCACATTTAATCAGTCAGTGGAGGTGTAGACTGCAATGCACTGCTTTAGCTTGCCAATGTAATGGCTAGTTTTCTTTGAATTACAAATTAATTGTGGTGTTTGAAGATGGAATAAAAAGAGACTAACAGGAATTTTCTCTCTCCCATTCCTCTTGTAGAGCCCAAGTTTGAGGATACTCCAAAGTGATCTCTGCAGCTTGTACACCAAACAGCAATGTACAGCCATGGAGTTGCTGAATGTGGCACCAGTTGTAATTTAATAAATGTAGTACTTCAGTTTGATTTCAGTGGTGTGAAGAAGCTCTTAATTGCATGGTGAGTGTAGTTAGGTGTGATCAACTCTTACATGACAGAGGCAGCTGAGTAGTGCTGCTCAGTGTTAACTGCAAAACTCCTTTGTGTCCTGTGTTTTAATGCTTAGATATTACAACACTTGTAATGATACACCAGGAAGGAACTATTTGTTCTGTTGAGTTTATCCAAAAAGCTTCTGCAGAAAAAAATCTCCATGAACCTTAAGTCTGTAGCAAAGCCCTGCAGTAGTGATGGAGGTGCACAGCCAAATCATAGGCACAAATGCCCTAATTCTACACTGCATCAATGAACACTAAGYTGATGAAGTTACTCTTCCAGAAGAAAATGAAATCTGTTAAAGAGGTTGTAAGGTTGTGAATTTCTGCGACTGAACTATTGACACAAACACTTTAGCTCCTGAGGAGCTATTTATTTATAATAATTATATCTGAGAAATTACATAAACACTTTGACAGAGTCTTCATACTCCAGTTTGAATTGTATTGACATGATTTTCAGAATGAAACTACATACACAGTCTACAGAGAGAGAGACACTTCCACATTAAACACTAAAACACTGCTTGAGCTTTTATTACAGGAAGACTTATTTTGTCAGCATAGTGCGTTTACTGCTACACYCTTTGAAATTGTATCAGATTTGCCAAAATCATCTCTTAAGTCCTAGTACATCAGAATTGCAGGAGAAATTGAGCCCTTGACAATGGTTGAGACACAAGTAGTGATGTCATCTATGAAAGTTATTTGAATAGATAGTTCCAAGRTGCAAGAGTGAATCTTGTATTGCTGCATGTACATATGAACAAAATGAGAAGCTTTCACASAGAACTAAATTGAATATACAAGTTAATTTGTCTTTAAGTTTATTTGGGGGTTGTTTTTTTTTTTGAAATGCCATCACAGCTAGGTTGACTAAATATTGGCAGTTTCTGTTTTCAGCATGTAAGACATGGAAACAATATTTACAGCTCAGAGGCCCAAAGATCTCTTGATGTCGTGATTTAACCCTTGCCAGCAGCTAAGCATCCCATAGCATCTGGCTCACCCCCTGTTCCCTCCCCCTGCTGTAGGGAAGGGAATTAGAAACAAAATTTGTGGGTTGACATAAAGTGCTTAAATAATTGAACCAAAGTAATAATATGGGAAAAAGAGAGAAAGAGAAAACCTGAGAAGCAGAAGTGATGCAGAGCACAAGTGCTCATTACCACTCTCTGACTGATGCCCAGCCTGTTCCCCAGCAGCAAATGGCCCCTCCCAGCCAACTTCCCCCCAGTTTAAATACTGGGCATGATGTTARATCCCTTTGCCCAGTTCAGGTCAGGGTCCTGCCCCTGTTCCCTCATGGCTTGAGCACCTTCTCACTGGCAGAGCATCAGACACTGAAAAGTCTTTGACTRAGGGTAAGTACTGCTGYGCAACAACTGAAACATTATTGTGTTACTGACATTTTCTAAGACTAATTAAAAAAAACACAGCTCTCRACCAGCTACTAGGAAGAAAATTAACTCCCAGCTGAAACCAGAGAAGTATCAGCTGCTTACTCCATACCATTTWTGTCARGCCAGATCKCACACTTCCCAATATACCAGCACCTTTCCCATCTTTTTATAGATGCACACACAGATACCATTTCCTTTATCTATAGACAATGCCTGTAGAAGTCTATTGAATTCATTCAGTCCATGACTTTTGGCTTATACAGTTGTGATTTGTGAGTGTCATAAATAGTCTTTCAGGGCAGGAAAGAGGGTATCTCGTGTTGGATTGGTGCATGTTGAAGCCAGTTCTGATTCTGTCACTGCTCTGCTTGTCCACTTGCATCAAAATTCATTCTTAATATGGCAGTTGAAGGGGAGCTGGGTTCAGATCCCCAAAGCTGGAGGGATGGAGACGGGCACCATGAGGTGCCCAGTGCAGTTGTGGGCATGCAGCTGACATGGAAGTGCTAATACACAGCATTTCACAGCAATTAACATCACACAATGCACTGGCTATTCAATGAAATCCACTCGATGCACAAACCAAACTTGCCCATCCTCCCATCTTAACAAGTGTGCCCAAGTCCTTGAGCAAAAACAATCCCACAGATGAGTTTGCCTTTGCCRAAGGAAGGAACAACCCAGACTGTCTTCCACAGCACAGTTTTCATGTGCARTACAGGAACTTTATTCTCTTCTACAGTAAAAGTTTTGAGTGGGCAGGGCCAGCCGACTTGGCAGATCTAGTTCTGACTCACCAGGTGGCCTTTGCCAATGTGCATCCCAATGTTTGAAGGTTCCTCCTGGTGATTGCTCTCAGTGTAGTCTAACAGTCCATTGGATCATGTGGTTTTCTCAGCTGGTGCATGATACAARATACCCACTAAATGCCATGTTCCTTGGCCCAAGCATCTGTAAGCATTTTCCAAGTATTTCTAGTTTATTCTGTTGAAAAGCTTGGTGTTGCTCAGGGCCCCATGTGAAATCATTCTTCTGAATCACTTGATAAAAAGGGCTTACAATCAGACTAGCTCGGAATATGCATTTTCAAAAAACCCACATCTAAGCTTACTTTTTGAAGAAAGGGATTAGAATTTCTTTCCATAGGATTAGGAGTAAATTCAGCCCTTCCACTCTACCTYGGAAACCATCCACCAGAGARGGGAYTAGCAGCTTTCCTGGAAGAACCCCRATTTGGGATTGTTTTCCTTACAATTCATGTCTCTAGGGTCATAGCAGGTCTTCCATCCCAATTCTTTATGCCTTCTCTGTGGTCTCAGCTAAACCCACAGGGTATCCCATGGCATGTAGCTTCCATATCCTCCCTCTTGGGCCAATGCTTACTGTCATTAGCATGGGTCTGTAGAGGTGAGGAATAGAACATAACCTCTTTGAACTGCTGAAACTCCTGGGACAGTTTATCTGATAGTTTCTTCTGCTGCTGTGCGTGGAAGTCTAAGCCCAAACTAGCCCACAGAAAGGCACCTCAGCAGCCTCGGTGTGGCAACCACACGGCCGGCTCAGCGCTGGCTCCCGGCAGGAGACAGGCGGGGCATATGGCTGCCTAAGGCGCTCTCCCTCGCGTCAATGGCGGGGACTGCAGCGCCTTGGTAGAACAGGCAAGACAGACGCAGCAGCGATGCACGGCACAAGGAAAGGCAAGGAGGCAGGCAGGTCTCAGCAGCAGGAACCAGGTTTATTCAGGAAAGGCGCATGGCTGCCGGGATCTGCCCACAGGGCGGGAACCTGCACAGGATGATAAAATCTCCCAGAAGGGAGGAGCGACCCACCCCCTGGCCAGTAACATAACAGAACTGAGTGATTGATCTAACATAGTAACAAATAGGAGGCTTGTTGGGGAGGGACAGCAACTTCTGCTCCAATCACCTTCCGCCCAGGGTAGAAGCTTCTAGGGACGGGGGGGGTGGGCAGAAAGTGATGGACAGGMAGGTTACCGGGGAAACATGGGAGGGGTTTACAAAGAAGCCGTGGCAACTAAGGAGGGGACTAAAGACTGACATACAAATGGCGGGAGTTCTATTGGCAACCGAAGGATTGACACATAACTGTAGAAAAGGGGGGAGGGCAGGGAAGGAGCCCAAGGCAGGACCATTTTAACATAACATGGAGGGAACAGAACATGCTAATCTTAACATTAGAATTATAACTTGAATAATAAACTAAACTATGAACTGGAAAGCGGTCACACCGCAACATTCTTCACAGATGAGAGAGGAAGAGAGGTTGTCTGCAAATTCCCAGAGATGGCAAGCCACTGTATCCACAGACGGTGGTGTGATGTCTTTTCAGATTAACYTTGCCAGTGGGTTGGTGTGTACTCTTGGTACACTCTACAAACTTCCATTCCACCACATGGGTCATGTGCAGAGGGATTGGTCTGGACCTGTGGGGAACCTTGTATTGTCCAGGTCAAAATAAATCCCTAGCATGGCTCATTRCCCCAAGTACTGGATATCTTTCCACTTGCATGGTGACATGTAGTGTCATTCTTGTAAGGATACCTTTCCTTCAGGCTTGACAGGAGTAGCTTCCAGAGACTGGGGACTTGTGTCTCTTGCAATCACCTTGTCAATGCTTACTTTCGTAGAAAGTMATTCCTTCTCTCTAATTCCAACCCGTTAGTCCCATTATCCCAGCATTGGAACAGCTAGGTGGTAGTATYCTCATCAGGACAACAGCTGAAATATTTATGTATATCCTGCAGCTCACTCAGGAATAAGGATTGAGTGGTTGCCTCTTGTTGGCCTATTACTGAAGTTCGTGTAGGTACAGTACATGTCAGTGGGGTTTCGATTGTCACAGATAATTTCCTAACTCTAAAGAACACCTGAACCATATGCAACAATGTACTGATTGTTACCAAAAGGACCAGGTTGGTTTCAAGMGTAGTCACAGGATATGCAAAGTCTTTAAAATTCTCAAATGCTATTGTAATCATCCTGGAGGGGAAGGAAGGTGTTTTTCCCATGGGTTGGCTCTCTGAGTAGAGAGGCAGTAGATGTAACTGTGGATAGTTTCCAGCAGATGGCTCCCAAAGGACAGTGGGGACACACACCAGGCAGGCTCTCGTCATTCCATCATTTCACAAGCCAGTACAACACAGAACAACACAGTGATAACCTTAGCCCAGGCCTTGAGCAAATGGATCAATATGGTGACCAGCAACTACTAAACCAATACAATGAAGGCTTGTAACAAACTTGTTTTAACATGCTCTAGTCAGGTTTGGTTTTATCTCAACCTTTTGAGTGCCACATTGGGTGCCAAAAAGAACTGCCAGCAGCTCAGTCAGCAGCTCAGCCCCYTGTGGCTGCTTGCTCACTGTCCCCACTCCAGCCCAGTGGGAGAAGTGGGGAAAAAAAATTAAAACTGGTGGGTTTAGAAAACAACAGTTTAATAATTGAAACAAAGTAAAATAAGATACTAATAATACTAATGATAATAAAAACAACTATAYCATGAATTGTAGTGAAAAGGAGAGAYAGGAGTAAAACCCAAGAAAGGCAAGTGATGCACAACAGTTTCTCACCASCCACYGACTGATMACCAGCCTGTRCCCCAGCAGCAGTTGGCTCTTCCTGGCCAACTTCCCAGTTTAAATACTGGGAGTGATGTTCTGGTGTGGATGCAGTGACCAAGCACCAAGCCTGTTTGAGTTCCAGAAATGTTTAGACAACGTGACAGGCACCTGGTGTGATTCTTGGGGTGTCCTGTGCAGGGCCAGGAGTTGGGCTTCATGATCCTGATGGGTCCCTTCCCACTCAGCTTATTRGATGATTCTGTGATTCRATGCATATCCCTTTGGACAACTCAGATCAYCTGTCCCAGCTGTGCCCTCTCCCTGCTTCTTTTGCACCTCCTCACTGGAAGACCATGGGAATCTGAGGACTCCTTGACTTGGAGTAAGCACTACTCAGCAGCAACTAAAACGTCAGTGTGTTATCAACTTTATTCTCATATTAAATCCAAAACACAGCTACTATGAAGAAAATTATCCCAGCTGAAACCAGGACATTGATACTTTTGTATAACAAGTAGTAATTTGATGTCCCTCACAGAGGCTGAAATCTTCTAAATAACAAAGGACTTGGTATGCTTGAAATCCTAAATGAAGCAAACAAGGTTACAATAAATAATAGTTCAAAGATTTTAAGCAGGTTAATATTTAGAAGAAGAAACTAAGGCACTGAGCTTGACAAGAAATGTGTCTGATGTACTGTTAGTAAATGTTCTTTTCTGAGATGGGAGGTCAACAAAATGCACTCTACACAGAAGTAGCAACCTATTCATAAATACAGGTATCAAACAGCTCTGTTCAGAGCATTTGATTTTTAAGTGCATTAACAATGATAAACAGCATAGCTCTTCAAAGCTTTATCTTTCTCACTCAGAGTAAACAGTTGGTTTCAGGAAGTTTCTTATATGCATACTAGGTCAAGAATTAAGCTTATYCAATTTAGTATGTTCTGTTTTGATTAAGAAAATGGGTGGTGTTCAGGGATCTTTTAAGGTTACGTCAGTATTACTCATGCTACTTTAACTCCTCTTGTCCTTAAACTGTAGACAGTGATATTAAGTCACTCCTAGTTGAAGTTTTACTTAGAACTCGATTCCTTTTGCACCAATCTGAAAAGCTGGAAAGATGTAGATGTAGTTAAAGCCCTTTGAGCCAGCTCAAGGAAGTGGGGGGGTGGAAGTAGTAAATTCWGCTTCCATATTTAGTCAAGTCTTTGACCCACATTATTCTTAAAAGAGTTAGGGCCCAATCTTTCTCTCATTGCTGTCTTGGACTGTGTCTCAGTTAGTTAATCCATATGTACAAGAAGATGCAAAGCATGGAGCAAAGTGCTGCAGCTGTGTTGCACTTAAGACCATGCAATAGGAAGCTYTAAATGCAGATAAAGTGTTGCCAGGTATGGGCACAGCAGGAGTGAGGAGTTTGTGTACATGTGGAAAGACATTACAGATCTAAGGAACTTTGAAGATATCTAAAGCTTTTCAAACACACTAGTGAACACAAAAGACTTGCCTTTTCACTTGTAGATTGATAGTTTGTCTTCTTTCTGMTAACAGAACAGGAAAGGAATACAGGTTAAATAGCAACTTTTCTGGTGTTGGGTTTACCCCTTTGGGAGCCTTATATAGGAATGCATTTTTCCAGATTTCCACAATCTTCAGGGATTTTCCCCTCCTCTTAGAAAAAACTTACAATGACAAATCCATTGAATGGTTTTAGATATCAGTCATCTCATAAACCACTGCCAAACAGCTTCTCTAGCTTGTCTTTCCAAGTCTTCCAGTTACACTTTTTGTCTAGCTCATGGCCAGAACTAAAATAGCTTGGGGAATTRTGACTTGCTACTAAGAAATTTTAGTGAAATAAGTCCATATCAAAGGAATAGACCAGGCACTGTCAGAACGTTTCTACCAGTTATATTTTTACAAAACACTTCCTGAAATAACTTGAAGATATGGATATGAGAGCAGTTCAATTTGGTTCTGATTGTCTTTTGTCTAGTTTGAAGAGGAGACACATGAATAGCTGAGTTAGAAGTGTAAGCTGTAACTATGTAAAAAGACACATCTTTGTGTATTTACCACAGCAATGGAATGATTCACTTTCTGACCAGCACACTGCTTTCTATTAAGGAAACCAGCTAGTGAGGAGGATCAGGTTTATCTCAGCGTCAAGAAAGCTATTGCACAAAAATCACGTTAGAAGGGCTGTAAAAATCATTATAGTTATTATATCATCTCAATTGTAAATTAAGTTTGCAGTGATTTATGTACTACTTGCATACTTACTGGGAAGAACTTTCCTCTGAAAAAGAAAGGAAAAAAAAAAGAATTAGCACAAGAACAGTTTTCCTTAGCTGTTTTAAAGTTCTTTGAAATAGTTATTTCTAGAATATTCAGCTATTCAGTTTCTAGAAGGAGTTTCTGAACCAAATGTCTCTTTTTGGTGTAGTGAGTTTAGGCAGAAGAAAGATTAGGTTTCAAGAGTAAATGAAGCTCCAAGTCAACTCRGATGAGCAGCTCTGTAGCCTCTGGTAATTTCAGGCAGCTGACCTTTTCAGACCCAATGTTTGACATCCCATGTTTGATATAGTTGTTGCTGTGCTCAAGCCTATAGGTACCAATGTAAAGGCTACAGAGAGGATTGCTGGATGTTAAGCTTTATGCAGCAATCCCTAAAAGCAAACTTTTTCCATGACCCAGAGGAAGAAGACAGTTAATTTAGTTTCRCTTTCATCAGAACCTAGTTGGTCAGGCACTGTTGACTAAAACAGGTTTAATTTTCTTTTGCCTTTCTTAGACATTCCTTATCAAAACTAGGGTGGAGAGGTTCCAAGAACCAGAGTCAGGCTCGTTGCTTTCCCTAGGTTGTTGTTTGGTAGCCTTAAGCAACTGCACAAACATCTCCATGTCATTTTCAAAGTACRTTTTGCAGTAGATGTTGGCAGAATAAAAATGTCCGCACAAAATATTGCTGTTTTAATGCTTTCCAGCTTTAGTACCATGGAGTTAGAAGCTTCATGGAAGGGAGGGCATCATCAGAATCATAAAATCATGGAATGGTTTGGGTAGGAAGGGACCTTAAAGATTATCTGGTTCCAACTCCCTGCCATAAGCAGGGACACCTTCCACTAGATCCAGTTGCTCAGGTCTCCCTCCAACCAGTCCTTGAATACTTCTAGGCATGGGGCACTCACAGCTTCTCTAGGCAAGAGAGAGTGTCATGGAAACACTGCTAAATAAAGACATTTTTTGACTCAAGGAAGGAGTGATTTTATTCTACTTACTTGCAAAGTAGCCCTTTTTTTGGGCATAGAATACTCCAAGGCCACACAGCACCATCACCAGAGCCACAATTACTACAGCCACAATGATACCGCTTACATTAAGGTCATCTGTAATCATAAAGCAGAAGTCCTATGTTTAAATAGTAAAAATTTCCACTGGCTGGATTTTTTCCTAATTACCACAGGAATTTTTGTATCTATAGGTGGTCTTTGGCCCAAGATGGATAAGTTAATTAGTAACAGTTAGATGTATTTAAGCATTAAAAAAGTACTAACGTGCCTAAGCCACTTTAAAACAAGTGCTTGGTACACATCAGCTGCTTAGTTTGGGTCAAAAGTAAGGAAAAAATAAGAAGGACRAAGGGATACATATTCCTTATCATATCTGCCCCAGATAAGTATTATCCAAGTCATATGTCTCTGATGAAAAACATCATGAAATTTTTGTAGATGTTAAAGCAAGTTTTTTCATATAGTTAATTTGCTTAACACAAGTGAAACAGCTGATAGCAATTGAGTTCCACTTCTAAAGAYCTCTTCAAATGAGTTTTTTGAAACACAGTGATTTTTACATTTTTAAATAGCAAGGCTTTAAAAATATAACACAATAAAGCTGAGTTGCCTGAAGTTAAACTCTACACCAGGCTACTGAAACATCTGGCCATTTTTATTTTTAAGGTGATGGCTTGACTTCAACCATGACAAAGACCACATCCATATCCTGATATACTCACTAAGAACTTCAGACTATCATACATTTTAGGAAAACCAAAATTATTAAGAAGCAGAAAAATTTTCATAGGTTTTTGTTATGTTTCCAATTATTTGGATCCCAACTTCAAGCATATTTTAATATGTGGTTGAGATTTTTACCCCAAAACCTAACAAATTTTGTACAATTTAGGCTGACAGCAATTTAGGACTTAGTGCATATTTTCACAAAATGATTCTYTCTCAGTAGCTTGAGGAACATTTGCTCATAATCCACCAAGAATGCATTAAAACCCATGACACAGTGATTTTCAGCTAAGTTCCATGAAAGCACCATATGGAACTTTGCAGTTCCATKCACTTGGACAGGATCTTCCCTGCAGTAGTTACTAGGATTTGTTAACATTTGCTTTCCTATGATATCTGCAAGAACCAGTTGTATATTTTGCAAAAAAAACTCCTCACACATTTTGGGTTGTTACAGACTGTTACATTAAGATTTKCCATGAATGAATCCCAGAAGGGAGGCCTTATGTGAAGAAAACACCCCACTGGACTGGAACACTCTTCTGTAAGCCTTCCACAAAAGCATTTGGAAATATTAAAGTCCTCATATGGCTGATGCTTTTCTGTGAAGTTCAGTGTTTAGCAATCTAAAAGCTAATTACTGTGATTAGGAACTTATTATTTCTCCTCCCCACAAATGCCATAATCAAATAAAAAAGGTTTAATTCAATCTGGTCTTAGATTCTTAGTTATACCATGCAATTACATAAATCCTARTGCAAGACTGTTTTCCACCATTATTTTCTTTAACACATACCAACTTGCATTCGCTTCACTGAGCATTTCTGAGATAATCCAATCCCATTGGAGGCTTCACAGAAATACTCTCCAGTGTCATTCTTTGTAACTGTATTAAACAGCTGTTAAGAAAGAGTCCAAAACCATTATCAGAACAGGGGAAAAAATCCTGTGAGATAGAAATTTTGACATGTCACTGTAGATTTGTTTGTTTTAAACAAATGAAACCCAAAAAWCCCTGAAGGCAAGTAAGAAATTCTGGTCCATTTCAACCTTGTAACAGCTCCCTAGTCACATTCCCTGGTCCTTCAACTTCTGCTTGTTGCCTAAGAGGCTCCTTTAGATGGACATTTAACTCAGTGGAGTGTATCTACAAGGAAGTTAATTTTCAGTGGACCAGAACTTTCCAATAATATCCACTTTTTTAGATATGCTCTAATTTCAGAATACCTGAAATCAAACAGTTTCTTCATTTTATCAAAACAACCCCATTAACTGATCCTTCAAAAAACTTGACACATACTACTTACGATGCAAACTGAAGTTTTTCAGAAGTAAAGAGTTGTTTGAGTGGTTCTCAACCCTCCAAAAATGCACTTTGTCTTCTTCCAACAGAGAAATGCTAAACCATACTATTTATCAAATACTACTACTGTAAAAATGAAAATGAAATTAAAAAATGAGAGTGTAGCAGGACATCTCCCCCCACCACAGAAGAGCTTATTTCTTGCTTGTTAGTTGGTGCAATAACTCAGAGCATCTTGCTCTCACATGAGCCTCACAGGAGCCTTGGTGAAGTAACTCAATCAGGACAGTWTATCTTGCAGTGAATTATTTCATCACCATGGGATTGATGCTTTCAGCTGACAGTAAACATCTTGCTGTGGAAGCAGATATGGAAAGACAAGCTGGAATTTCTGACTGACATACARGTCACTTTACAAATTATAAAAGCTACACCATATTTTCACAAAGCTGAAATCTTCTGCACATTCCCTGYAAATGTGTGGGGTCTCCCCCCCAAAGTCAGGACCCCACTTTGTGGTTTCTCTTCTGGGGGCTGAGTGTAAGGACTCTGTGTACACTATCAGCAATTCCATGGCAAGTCACACTGCCTCCTAACCTATACTATTTCCTTGCTAGCTGTAATATAGGRACCTTAATATCATGCACWATTTTATGTAATCTACTAGTAGTTCTTATATTTTACACTGTGTAATAAATAACTGTTTAAGGCCTCTTGTGTGTTACTTTCTGCCAATTCAATAAGTAACTCATTTTATAATAGACCTAACRGTCCACTCTTAAGAACTTGTGAGCCAGAGTGATTTAGGTGCAGGTCACCTAAGTAGAGCTGCTGCAAAAAACCTAAGCCTAAGGCAGGGCTTTTCTAAAGCTCTCACTTGATCTGTAACAAAGAGATGGATAGAAACTGACCMCATGTCAATTCCAGTATTTCTATTTTCTTAGTTATTAGACTTGCTAACTGTTTCTTTTTAATGTATGCCATACTTCAATATTTTCAGAAGTGATTAGTAAGTTTGAGTAATCCACCTGATTTTCATGATGAGCATTCAGGACGTCTGAATGCTTAGTCATACTTCAGTTTCCATGTTTGATTTTGCTCAAGAGTAGTGRTCTTAGAACAACTCTTCTGAAAAATCTCAGCTCCCTAAGTAGCATTAAGCTCTTTTGAAGGATCAGCTGATGGGGGAAGAATGAGAGAGACAGCCAGCTCTGAAGGAAAATAAAACCCAACACCACAACCCACAAAACAAACTACTACTAAAATGAAGAACTAAGCTTACTTACAGTCCCAACTCATTCCCCCTGACTTCACAGGTCTTGGATGGGAACTTGTAAATGGCACTGGATTGCAGAGACTCTGTACTGCCCTGYGTGCTGCACTCCCCTTGAAGTGTATGAAGCTACTATTCCAAATTTTAAGGTTCTGTGAAATATATCTCAGTTGCCATACCGAAACCTCATTCTCACCTGGCACTAGTTTACCAACTGACAAGATAAAATTTGTCATGTGTTTCTAGATTCTCAGTTATCACTACTGCAGCCTTGCACCTCACCAAGTTTGTGCGTATCATTCAATGTCTATGGTGTGTCACTGGTTTGAGGCAGAACCACCTTCTACATTTCTCAACACATTTCAGCATGACATTGACCTCCAACAAAGACCTTGTGAGTTTTTGGATTTAGACCCCTGTGCATCATTTTACTGAACAGTAAATTTGGTCTCCTTGATAGCTGTCTATGACAAAGTTGATTATTACACTTACCAGAGTGCCAGACTTTTTATTCATGGTGTAAGTTATGTTTGCTGCTCTGGCACTGCCTGTTCCTGTCTTCTCCAGCAAGGCAACACCATTCTTGTACCACTGGTACTCAGATGGAGGGGAGCCCTCAGTTTCCTTACAACTCATCTGCACGACCGTTCCTGTCATTGCGGAGCTGGGTACCTCACACACTGGAGTAGTTGGAGCAACTGGACAGTGAAATTGAACTTGTTACACACGTACTTATACTGTCCACACGTGTCAGAGTCTGAAATAGTTCATGCCTCAAACATTGATATAAAGTTTTGCCCATTATAACAATGTATAAGGAAGCTACAACCAAAGAAGTCTCCCTGAAGATACCTGACTGGGACTTTGACTGAAAGTCAAAGTGCTGAGATTAAATAAAGTGAAAACTCATTCTTCAATCACCTGAAACGAGCAAGTAAACAAGGAAAAGAATGGSAGCCAAACCCAGCAGCCATGCTAAGAACCATCTTGGGCTTGCTTTGGYGTGAGGGAGGCCGTAGCCTGTCACTGATGGTGGAGACAGAAATGTGACATTCGGAACACACTGAGGTTCATGCAGCAACAGCCAGAATTTATTGATGTGAGCCCTCTTTGTGCGGGCTTTGAATTTCTCGTTCTTACAGATATTATTGGTCAAAGGTCTTAACTCTGCCCAGCTCACTGGRCAATGATARAGGTGCATTCCTGGTTCAAAGGGATTGGCTGGGGTCCCCTTGTTTGAACTTGAATTCAGCCTATCAACTTAAAACCTGGGGACTTGTTTACTCCTTATTCTCTAACGAGCTAGGCCGYTCGAGTTGGTATGTTATGGCCTAATTATCTGTGCAGCRATAGACCAGCTATAGCTGTCACAGTAGCCCACTGACCCATTTGTTGGGAGCAGGTTTGCACAGATTTCCCCCCAGCCYAGGTGGGGGGAGGAAGTTTRGGTGTGTTGTAACCTCTGCTCAGGGGCAGGGAACCCATCCCTACACAAACTGGCTATGGAATCCCCAACCTTGGGAAGGCCACATCCACGGGACATTCACGTGGTGCCTTAATCCATCAAAGGCCCCCTAAAGTGCTCCCCAGTGTCATTGCTGAAGCCTTGRACCACAGGACTGCACYTGATGCAACAAACCCAGTCTGTTGTAAGAGACAATGACAAACTCCCCCTGACCCCCAAGGGAGGAGCCTGGATTWTCCTACCTAGCCTGAGTGTATATTAACCAATCAGATTCTTCYCCACCAAGAAGACCAGCTAGAGAGGATCAGTGAAACATCACTGGGATCCATGGAGTGGTTGTATTTTCCTTATTCTGTCCCTGTTACTCTCAGTCCCTCCCACCTATTTCTTATTTCTCTCTCTRTCCTTCTCTCATATATTTACTATTAAATAAACCCCATACTATTGTCACTGGCATTTGGTCTRGTTAGCACCTTGATTTGGGCAGGGGCATTTCTAAGAACTTTACTAATGGGATCATGACAACATGACAGCAGGCTGACAGTCACTGTGAGGAGGTGAGCACTTGAMAACTACCACATCAATGAAATGAAGTGTAGAAGAAGGGCTGGAAGGCACAACCCTGCTACTGAGAGCACAGTAAAATTTATGAGTTGCTAAAAATGAAAGAGTTGCTTACTGCCAGCCTCCCCCCACCATATGCTGTGTCATCCTCTCTCCAATCTGTTCACTTTCATCCAACCCCAGAGAGTTTMTTTCACTTTGTTTCTTGTATGCAACCTCTTGTTCACAGACAGAGATGGGATAACTTGGAATCTGTAGTCCAGCAATTGGCCCCTTCCCTACCCTAGTATTTAAAAATGGAAGTGAGGAAGAGGAAAAAAGAGTTTTTGTATTAAAAGAAGTAAATTTTTGAGAGGTGAATGTCAGAAAGATTCACCGAGACATTGGCAGTCATCATAGGCACTTTATAAAGCCCAAAACCAATTGGTTACTACATTCCAGTTTAAATTAAAAATGAACATTCCCCCACACAGATGCAGGAGAACTGTTTGTTCCTTCTCCTATGAAGATGAACATCTCTTTTTTGATTTTTAATATGTGAACAGAAAAGAAACTTAATTTTTTATTTTTTGGTACTTAACATTATATAGAAAAAAAATAATGGTGAAGAGGCATCCATGGAACATTAAAAGAACAACTGATACCTTAACTAGTATTGATAGTTTTTTCTTGGTTGATTTTAAGATAAAAAGCAGAAATAAAGAAAACCAAATGAAATACTAATTCACATTAACTTTCAAAAAGGTTTGTAAGCATCACACGTCCCCCCCCACCCTTTCTCCTTTGACCTTGAAGAKTTCAACTTTAAATTAAGAAGCCACATTTAAAACAGGAAAGCTGTTGAGAAAGTAGAAAAAAGTGAGGTTACCTCATTGTTGATGCTAATCAGAAGTTCATGCATTTATCATCTTTTATGAAGAACTTAGAAACTTTATGTATAATTTTGAATTATCAATTATTATTAGTTTTAATAGGACAAATATAGAATCTACAAAAGCAAGTATTTTCTTTTGTCCCTGCACAGGTAAAAAAGGAAAACTATTGGCCTCTACCACTCATCCAGTGCAACAAATACCAAACGTAATGTGAGAACAATGTGTTCAGTATTCACTTTTCCATAAATTCCTTAACTGGGAAAGAAAACAAAGACCCACAAAGAACATGTGCTCCCCAGTAGGCACCACCATCTCTCCTGTAAATAAAGTCCACTTATTGCCAGCTCTCTGGCTGTCATTGCACACAAACTCTCTCCTTCCAAAACCAGGACGAGACTGTAGCATACTGGAARGAACTTCTGCTTATGAATATTTGATAAGTGTTGACAGATGCTGACTTTCCGGTGCCAAACACCATGATCATCTTATCCAGATTCTCAGTCACTGAGTGATTTCAGTTTTGAGAACTGAAATTCACTTTGATTTAATAAAACCCTAGTTATGTCCCTTTCTAATGCAAGTGTGACTTTTGCCAAGCTGTTTTGTGATGTTGTAGAACGTTCATGTGCAAGTGTGTTTATAAACCCAGAAGGAGACCCAAAAACCCAGCAGCCACACACTGTGTGGGCAACCCTACCTTCAACATCCCAACACCCCATCATCCAGTTTCTTTAAGAAGCCTAAGTAATAAAGTTTGTACCCAATACTGTGAGAGTAATAGTAGCCTCTCCCAGGCGTTGCCCCTCTTCACTCTTGGCACTGATTTCACAGCGGTAGGTCCCAGAATCCCTTCTAGTCACATTCCTAATTCGGATTCCTGTATTCAGCATCTCTGCTCGGCCTCGGAGATCACCTTCAGGGAGAACAGACAGAGAGGTTTCTGCTCTTTGTTTATAGAATCATAGAATCACAGAGTGGTTTGSATTGGAAGGGACCTTGAAGATCATCTTYTTCACTGCCYTGGGCAGGGACACCTTCCACTAGACCAGGTTGTTCCAAGCCCCTTCCAACCTGGTCTGGAACACTCCCAGGGATGGGGCAGCCACAGTTTCTCTGGCCAACCTGTGCCAGTGCCTCACCATCCTCACAGGGAAGAATTTTCTTTGTATATTTTCTCTGCATATCTAACCTAAATTTCCCCTCTTTCAATCTGAAGCAAATATCTATGGCTCATTGGCTTATGCTGAAATAATGTGCAATTTATTGATATTTTATGTCACGTTGTACACGAAACTGTTGCTCATTTGTTCAGTGTTAGTTACCTATCAGCAAAGAGCAATATGTAATCCCCTTCTSAAAACAGTATGAACCTTCCATTTAGTCAAAAAAAACCACCCTCAATTCAAAAACCTCCACCTGCCATACATTATGCACTTGTAAGATGGAATGCATTTTTCTGCAGGTGTTTCAAGAAAATATGTATAGCAGTAGTGAGGTGACTYAAAAACATCCTTTTCCTCTAGAGACATGGCAATCACTAACTTAATTACCTTAAAGAAAAGGTTGTATGACCACAGCAGAATATTTGACATTTTAACTTGGCAAGAAAACTTGATGGATTTAGCAAATATACTGCCATCAGACTTCTAACAATGAAGAAGGTTTTTTTTTAATTCTACAGCTTATTATGAAAGTTACATGCGCACACAGAAMAATGAGTTCCAGTGTTTCTCTAAATTAAATATATGCAGAAAAAACCCAAGTTCATCAAAGTCAACACATCTGCAAGCTCTACAAACTAACAAAATCTCTGTGCTTTTATTTTACTTCTCAGCCTTCATTTATTGTGTTCAATGTAACAGAGACCCATATGTTCTCCAACACACAAAGCTTAAGTAAGTTCTTTTCATAACATACAAGGAGAAATTCTACTTCTGAAAAGAATACAAATAATTTATAATATACAGCTGAGTTTATATTTTATGTATATAAAAAATGCTGAATTATTCATATCTAAGCCTCCTGCTTTACAGGATGCTTCAGAAACCTCTTTTTAGGATAGGAGTGCAGAGGCTGCAGTAGTTTAGGGGAGTTTACACCCACATGTAATTTCATTGTTGAAAAATCCCAAAGAATCTGCAGAACCATTTTTCTTAGTCTTTAATTTTATTATATTTACCTTAATTAAAAGGTAACTAATAATTGATGATTTTATAAAGAAATGCCTTTTTTTCCCCAGAGAAGAATTCTCATTCTCAAAATGACAGCTCTTCTATATGAACATCCAAGAGCCTTCTTGTTCAGTCTTATTCTTGGTGTTGTTCCCCAAGAAAGAGTCAATAGCTACGCCAGAGAATGACATGTTAAACCATCCKTTTTCAGTACTGTACCTGTAAATTCACTGTTGTAGTAGACAAATGAGACTCCTTGAGATTGGATTTTCTTCCACTCTATTCTTAAACTCATCTCTTTTGAAAATTTGTGRTTGCAACTAAGAATAGCCTCTAGAGGGAAGAAAAAAAATAAAGACAAAAGGGAAAATTAGAGATTTTAGTATTGTGTTGGTATACATTCAGGTTCCATGAAATTCATGTTCCTCCTTTAAAAGAACTTGTACAGTCAGCAGTGGCCAGATCTGCTTCTCAAAGTGATGCTTCTCCAGATTTACACAAACACAGTGGGGAAAAAGAAACCAGTAATTTTCTTATACTTCAGTGGCTTTTGGGTCAAACTTCAGATGCTGGGGATTCCCATGCTGGATAGGGTTTATTACTTTCCCCATCTAATATGGGAATATCTGTTTTATTAATTACATTCTTTATTACTACCCTCATTTTAGTTTAAACACTTCTGAGCAGATCACCCCTAAAAAAGGGGGACTCTGACCCTGTTACAAACATATTTTTTGAATTACCATTCTGAATTCAGTATCAATAGCTTTTCTGTTRAAATGTATAACTTAATGGAGATGAAAAATATTCCAGTAAGGTGGTTAAAGAAACAAATGCAATATAGACCTTGCTACCTGTAAGCTACTAATTTTCCAATACAGGCCACAATATCCAGAGCAAAAGCCTTTATGGTTTTGACAAGGACTGTCTAGCTTTCATAATGCCAACATGCACTGCTCAAACATAATCAACCATCATCCTCCTTTCCAGTCTAAACAAATGAGGCTGGAAGGTAATWAGGAGCTACAGACAGATCTACCCCCTTGCCCTTCAGAGTCTGATCTCCTAGGTCTGCTCTGAAAAGAAACAAAAACCCAGACTGGTAGCCTTGGTGATACCTCACAGGGGAAAAATATCCAGACTTGAAAGAAAAATTGAGGCAGGAGGGCGTTCCTTGCCAGAAACACGTTACACGTGCACTGGCTGTTTTGAAAAACATACTGTGCACTCAGGAAGTCTGAGGTTCCTGACTTCAGGTTGAGTGTATGGGTGGAGGCTTCCTGAATCTTAAGATTTGCTAGTTTCCTTCCCATTTTGTTTTTGTATCCTTCTAACAAAGAAAAACCATCATTCAAGCTCAGCTTGCTTTTGCTACTGGCCTTGTGACAGCTGGCTTGTCAAATGAGCGGGTCTCTATTAGCTGACACAGAGACAGCTCAGCTGAAGTGTTCTCAGCTGAACAAGTCACCTCTGTCTCAAATGAGCTGCCCCTTTTTGCATCCCACATGTTTTTGTTTCAAAAAAAAACCCTAGCACTGATGCCCACCCACTAATCTTATTCAGAGAAAAGGAATGCARGTAAGAAAGGGAGTGTGCACAGAACAGAGAGAACATAATAAAATTGTCCTTAGTTATAGCTCCCCTCTCCTGCTTTTTCCCATAATAATGGAGCCAGGGAGAGGTATTTTCCAGACTTGCATTAAGGTAGGTCCACAGGATACTGTGCATCAGCGCTGGTACTGCTAGGCCTGCAAAAGCCCTCTGGAATCTTGGAGAGATCTGCACAATATTTAATTTGGATTTACATCTGGTCTGGAGGCTATCATTGGTGATAGAAMTATAGAATATCTCAAGTTGGAAGGAATGCCAAGAATCAGTGAGCRCAACTCCCTGCTCCTTGCAGAACTACCTAAAACAAAAGCATGACTAGGAGTGTCACTTAGATGCTTCTTGAGCTTGGTACCATGACCACTCCCCRYYGGAGCCTGTCCCAGTGCCTGARCATCCTCCTCTACAGTCAGAGGAGTTAGAGGAGAAAAGGAAAATGCATTTCAGACCAGCTGCACTCAGTGGAATAACTGTCTATTGGCCCTGCCATCCATTAGTGCTGCTACACATGGAGAACTTGGCTTGGCATCTGGGCTGTGCTAAACTGATTCCATTCAACGTGCAAATAACAAAAGAAAAAATGCAAGCCATATACCCTATAAAAAGACAGAYCCTAATCAAGCTGTAATYTTAGCTGAAGCACTTCTCTCTGCTTTTGTCTGCCTTGAGCTCTAAATGCATTCTGTCAAGAGAATACTTAACAGAAGTCCAGATGACAGTTTTAGAGACCTCTAAAATATTTTATTATTACCTCAAAACGCTGAATAATGTTTAAAGCTCTAAAAACATTTTTTTGATCCCAAATTCCCACCTCTCTCCACTCCAACCAAATTAAAAAYACAAACCCACATAACCCACAAACCTCACACTACAGTACTCCCCTTTCTCATSTACCCAGCAAAGAGGTTTTCTTCTTTTCCTCTGCAAGTTCTCCACCTCATTATTGGAAGTAATTTGSTATTTTATATATGACACATATATAAATACATATATAGCTATGTAAATAGCCATTACAGCTAYTGACAAGTAAAAATAGCCATTAAATTATTGTTACTTACAATTAYCTAACTTATATCTGTTCTCTCTAGTCCCTCACTTTTCTGTCTTGTYAGATATTTAATGTTTCTCCTTTCCATCAGCTCCCATAACATTGTATGGAAGGAAACCAGGCAGAAGTTACAGGACTGACAAACAAGTCATAGAACCACAGAACAGGTGAGGTTGGAAAGGATCTCTGGGGAGCACCTAGGTCAACCCCACCTCAAGCAAGAGAAAACTGGGACAAGACCAAGATAAAGCAGAATCAGTGGAGAGAGCAGGCACAAGACCGCTCAGGAAAGAGGAAGAAAACCTCAATAGCTGCACATCTTCTGTATACATAGTTTGCATGTATTGTGTATATATTAAAAATTATCACAACAATGCCCATACTGTACCTTTAAACTCCTCTGCTTTTACATTTTTGTTATCTGTTTCAATGGAGATTCCAYACACATCAGGATCTGCAAGGGGACAGCAAAAAAAGACAATTCAGCAACAAACATTTGTGATTTCACACAAAGCACATTGCTTGTGCTTTGGCAGCTACAAGCAACATTTTTGAGACCTCCTCACACTGTAGAAGTTAGACAGTGCCAACGAGAAAGAGTACAAACTAAGAGCTAGACCACCACTGGTCTTGAACAGTTCATCTTTTTTCTCCAGGTTCTGGCATCTGTAAAAAATAAGTAATTCTTTTTTACCAGGGCATAATGATATTAACATGTAAGAAGTTCTATATAACCAGTAACATGTATAACCAGTAAACATTTTATGCTATGGTAATATCTGTTTATAACTGGGGAGACATCTATTAACCCATAAGTGTATTTTCCATAACATTCTTCTTACAAGGCAAGCATATTTTCTGAAGAATAATGCTTACAGATTCTACAGGGTAAAAAATATGTACAGTAATTGGCAATTATCTCAAATTCTTCTTGAAATGGGAAGGAAGATAATCAAGATTTATCTAGTTTTAACCCAAAGAAAGAAAAAATCCCCATACACTCTTAGATATCTTATTGTTGGGGGAACTGCAGGGGGTTCTTCTAAAACAGATGGCTGAGAATGGAATTGTGTGAAACGAGGCAAGTATTATATCTGAGAACCATTTATTGGTAGTGAAAASGATGTTGCCCTACTAAGGAAGAATAGAAAAGACAGAAAATGAACAAGGAGAAGGGAAAAAGAATGGGCAGAGAAAGAGACYGGGGGCGATTGAGAGAAAAAATGGGCGTTAACAGCAGAACCTCAGACTGGGCTGTTGATGTACAGCAGGCAGGAGGCGTGGGCACATGTCCCACTGGGAGAAGCCTTTGCAGCTCCTGGAGCAAAGGCACAGCTCCTGCACAAACGGGCAGCCAGAAACGAGGTGAGTGGGRGCTCGGGCAGGAGGTGCAGAACCCTGGGCAGGGTGTGATGGTGGAGACCGTGGTGACGGCCTAGATCAGCAATGCAGAGCTGGAAGCAGGTGGCTCAGGTGGGAGCAAGGCAGGCAGGAGATGAAGCAGGTAGGCCATGAGGCAGGAGCACAGGTAGGCAGGACGGGTGACAGCTGGAGCACATGAGGAGACAAAGTGGTAGGGCTGGACACAGAAAGTGGTCAGCAAGCGTCCAGCCAGGGAGGGACACAGCAGGAGAGCGAGGGCAAGCGAGGGCCAGTGAAGGCAAAAACGGGGGCAAAAGAATCAGCTCGTCAGGGCAAAATGACAAAAAAACTCTGAAGCTTGTGACACAGTTACTTTTATACCCTCTGCCTCCTCCCAAGGACTGCAATGCTGAGAGGAGATCATTGTCCCAGTCCAGTATTCGCTGCAGCCCATTGCCCTTTCACCATCTGACTGGAGAACCTCTCTGGAGGTCAGTGTCCTTGGTGGCCTCCTACTGACTGCCCATTATATGTGAGATGGCTGCCAGGCAAAGTCTCCTGAGAGACAGGGCTTTCCATCTTCTCCTAGCTGCCTCCTGATAGTGAAAGATTTTAAAATATTCAGCTATCTCCTGATAGCTGATAGTGAAAGATTTTAAAATCATAGAAAATTCGGGGAGCTAGAAAGAAAGTTAGGCTTAGTAGGCCCTGGGAGAATGTTAAGGGTAGGCCCTGGGAAATGTTAGGCCTTGTGTTTGCTAGATCATGTGAAAGTGCACCTGTGTAATCAGTATATGATAAATGATGTGATTGTTAGATGCGATGATTACTTCATAATTAGATGTAATTATTGTTTAATCATAAGAAGAGTCYTGAGAAACTATGTTGGAGGGTTTGAGGGAGATCACGAGAAATCCATGCTTGGATGAAATCAATGTATACAATAGAACAATGTAAGTTTAATAATGAATATGTAAATCATATAATGATAGAATATAAAGCATGTTCAGCTCGAAACCATGTCAGAGTCAGATTTGGGTCTGTACCCCTGACACCSAGAGCTCTTAAATAAAAGCACCTGCATATAATCATTCCGTGATTATGTGTTCCTGAACGCTAACACTGCAAGTAGCACTTGTACAGCCCCTCTCCACACACCTCTGATAATTTCAGCAATATTGAGACAGAACTCAAAATTAAATTAGTTCCTCACACTCATGTATTGGGAACACCGAATAATCCAGAAAGAACAAATGAAATAACCACTAGACCTGCATCAACCCCCCCTTCCCCAGCTACCTTGAGTTGGGCACAGGTATTACAATTAATCCACGTCAGGCTAGCAAGTCCTTAACAAAAACTGAGCACAGTTCTTRACACAGGTCTAGTTTTTTTGTTTTTTCCCAAAAGCATCTCAAGTTCTCTTGGTACTAGTTTTGAAGACAGCACAGACACTTTTAATGCAGTCTATTTTCTCTGTCTGCATCAGCCAACTGAACAATTGCTATAGCAGATATGGACAAGAACTGAGAACCTGTTTCCATCAATGTTTAGAAACTTGACTTGGTTAAAAATAATCTTCTTTTGACTGATAGAAACTAGGAAAATAGCAAGATTAGATGTTCTTAAGCACACAGACCTCCTTCGTCCATCCCTTATTAATTTCTCTTTCCCCTGCTTATGGGGGAAGAGTTGCACACACCCTAGCAGATGAATATCTAGTCTTGACCTGAAGACACAAACAAATTAACAGATGAATATCTAGTCTTGACCTGAAGACACAAACAAATTAACAATATCTTGATTCTTACAGCTTTCTTTTAACAGTTGATTACTTTTGTTGAAGTTAGTGCCTCACTTCTGCCTTGAGTGAGTTCATTTGGGCTTTCAGTGCTCAAAGTTTTGTTTGTTTGAAGATATCCTCATAGAATCTCAGAATGGTTTGTGTTGGAAGGGATCTTTAAAGGTCATCTAGCTCAAGCTCCCTGCAAATAAGCAGGAACATCTCCAACATGAGTAGGTTGTTCAGAGCCCTATCCAGCCRGACCTTGAATGTTTCCAGGGATGGGGCATCCACTCTATCTTTGGGTAACGTGTGTCAGTGTTTCACCACTCTCACTGTAAAGCCTTTCTTCCTTATATCTAGTCTGAAACAACCCTCTTTTAGTTTAAGCCATTACCCCTTGTCCTAACKCACAACAGGCCCTACTAAAAAGTCTGTCCACATCTTTCTTGTAAGTCCCCTGTAAGTACTGAAAGGCTGCAATAAGGTGTTCCCAGAGCCTTCTCTTTCACAGGGTGAACAACCCAAATTTTCAGACTATTTTCACAGGAGGCATGCCACATCCCCATGATCATTTTAGTGGCCCTCGGGACTGGCTCCAACAGGTCCATGTGCTTTCTATGCTGGGAGCCCAGAGCTGGATGCAGCACTTCAGGTGTGGTCTCACCAGAGTTGGGCAGAGGGACAGAATCCCCTCTCTTCCCTGGTGCCCATGGGGCTTTGGATGAGCCCAGCACACCGGGGGTTCTGGGCTCCCAGTGCAGCCTCTTACCACCAGCACCCCCAAGTCCTTCTTGTAGGGCTGCCCTGTTCATCCTCCAGCCTGGACTGATACCAGGGGTTGGCCTGACCCAGGCAGAGCACCTTGAATTCAGTCTTTTTAAACCTCATGACACTCCCATGGGCCACTTCTTGAGCTAGTCCAGGTCCTTCTGGATGACAKTCAAATCCTTCAAGTGTGGCAACAGCACCACTCATCTTGGTGTCATTAGCAAATCTGCTGAGGGTGCACTCGATCCCTTTGTCTATGTCAATAYTGAAGACATTAAACAGRACTGATCCCAWACACCAGAGTACCCTATCATAGTTTTCTTCTCAATTAGAGATCATTCCTTATGGTTTAAGTCTGACACAACAGAGGAAATTCTTCATTCATTCTGTTCCTATGGCCTTTTTCCTCCTTAATTTTCCAGAGTTTTTTCAGCATCCTTTAAAAATACAAATTACAGTTTTACAGGTATCTATAACCACTGCCTCAGAGTCATGGAGCACCACTAGAAATGTTATCTGAGGTCCTGGCACTGTAGCAAGAGTTCATTCACTGTATATTGTGGTGGCTTGACCTTGGGTGGCTGCCGGACACCCACACAGCTCCTCCTCCGTAACATGACCAGGGAGAAAATAAGATTAAAAAGCTCATGGGTCAAGAGAAAGACAGGGACTCAGGGAGTTTAGTTAGCAGTTACCATCACAGGCAAAACAGACTAAATTTAGGAAAAAAGAATTAAATTTACTGCAAATTTAAAACAGAGTAAATGTAGTAGTAGTGGGAATGTGCTCTTCTCTGCTGCTCCTTCCTCTGCATGCTCTCCTCTACTCCAGCATGGGCTGCTTTCTAMAGGTCACAGTTACTGCCAGGAGCTCTGCTCCACAGAGAATCCAGGCTCCAAAGCCTGGATTCTCTGTGGTGCTTTCTCACTATCTCACATCCCCTTCCAAATACATGCTCAACAATTCTTGTGTCTAAAAAAGCACAGCCTCACCTGACAGTATAAAGTGAATTTTCATGTGTGCACATTACCAAAAGATCCAGATTGTGTATAGCTGTCCTGTCTGTAATATGTTTTAATTTTATCCACTTTATGTTACCCCAAAAGRTATAATCAGAAGTTTGTAATATGAAATAAATAAGACATGAAAAATTCTAGCAATGACATTTATGTACTCTGAGAATACTGAAATAGCAAAAAAATATTTGCACTACAAATAGCACTTCGAAATTTTTTCCATCCCTCCAAGAAAGAAAACTTTCCTACTGAACTTTAAAGAAAGAAATTTTTAAAATCCTCTGTATAAGCRCCCTCACACCCTGTTGAAACCGGAGGAGGAAACCATTTCTCCAGCTCCTCCCAAAGCAATCATTTCTCCTGCAAGTCCATACACAGCCCAGCTCTTTTTTTTTTTTTGTTCAGGCTAGATCTAGCATAGCCTGGAATCAGTAAGTAATTTTCTTTTTAACCTATTACATCCTATTTAGATTTATGGGGAAAAAAATAACACATGACTTTTACCCAAACCATATTTCTAGAACAATACCCCTCTTCCCCCATATTCTAGATGCCAATAGTTAACAAATCKCATTTATCTATTGAAATAACATCTTTCTTCATGATGGGGAGGAGCATTTTATTCTGAGACTGACAAGAGCTAACACTTGATAACATTTCAAAAGGAAGCCTTTCTAGGTGTCCAGATAAAACCATTTATAAATTATTGTCTCATCAACCTCTTCTGTCTGGACACAAAACAGCTCTAGTACATGCAATTCACCGCTGTATTACATTCTCTGTTTCATGGGCCTGGAAATTTCTCTCCTCCTCATTAATACAGGTGTCATGCAGCTCACTGTCACGACCAAAATATTCACAGAATATGAAGCCAAAAATGGAAAACATATTTTATGACTTCTGGGGCAGGACTGTGGTATTTACCTTCCACTATGGAAGTCATTACAGAATTACTTTGCATGCTTTTTATTSGGWGCTTGCAACTGCAGAAAGTCCGTATTTACCCTTACATCAAGGGATTTATAGAATACATGAAGATTCTATTATACAATACAATCAAGTAGAAAATATGAGAAAAGGGGGGAGAAAGGGAGAGAAAGAAGTACAACATACACACAGCCCTCTCCTCACACACACAAACCACACATACACATGACCCTTTTCAAGAAGCTGTAAAGTTCAAAGAGTAATGTAAGGTGGTGCAGASATAGCTGACTATATTAAAACCATTATATATTCTGATCAAGCAGAAAGATAGGACAGGTCCTTAAAGCTTCAGCATCTCTCCCCTTAGACATCCTTTGAGAAATGTCTGTGCCAAATATTCAGAATCCAAGTCTTCAGCTTTGGATTTTAATTCGCCATATAAAGAYCAATAGTGAAAAGATGACATATTACTGTACCAGTAAACCTTTTATTCAGGCTTTTATTCAGGCTTTTTAAAAATCAGGAAAAAAAAGGAAAAAAAGCTGCTTTTACATGTCAGTAGCTATGTTTGTTTAGAAGTAAACTCCAAAAAACCACACATTCCATTTGATAAACACTCACAGCTGTAAACTGAAACTACTAGCTAGACGAATCATTAAGGAAAAACATATTAGTCAAGTCAAATCAAATCAAAAGAAACAGTGTGCCTGGAAGAAATTACATGAGAACAGAATCAAAACAAAGTTATAAGTACAAGAGAAAAAACAGTCTTGCATTTGTTTTGCCAAGTTCTAAACAACAGGTGGTCTAAAGCAAAGTTTAACAAAGGGTTTCTGAGGATACTGTAAATTTAGGAAGTCCAGCATCTCAAGAATAAAGGCCAATTCTCTTACTGAAGTCCCTGAAAGAGAATAGGAAACCAGACATCTGTTTGGTGTTAGCATCCTTCAGACGTGACCACTMCAGGGTAAAGCCTCAGCTACATGATTAGGTGCTGATGCAAACTCCTTAGCCATGGAACTACCTACCACAAGGCACTCAAATGATACCTGGAGTTTTGCCATTGTCACGTCATTTAAGCACACCTGTTTTGGCTCCCTTTTTGCCATACTTTACAGGATTCACAGGATTCACAGAATTCACAGAATTCACAGAATGACTAGGTTGGAAGAGACCTTCACGATCATCAAGTCCAACCCATGCCCTAATACCACCTCAACTAAACCATAGCACTGAGTGCCACATCCAGTTTTTTTTTAAACACATCCAGGGATGGTGACTCCACCACCTCTCTGGGCAGGCCATTCCAGTTCTTTATCACTATTTCTGTGAAAAACTTTTTCCTAATAGCCAATCTATATTTCCCTTGGCCCAGCTTGAGACTGTGACCTCTCATTCTGTCAGTTGCTGCCTGGTGAAAGAGACCAACCCCACCTGGCTACAAACACCTTTCAGGAAGTTGTAGAGAGCGATAAGGTCACCCCTGACTCTCCTTTTCTCCAGGCTAAACACCCCCAGCTCCCTCAGTTGCTTCTCACAGGGTTTGTGTTCCCAGCCCCTCACCAGCCTTGTTGCCTCCTCTGGACGCGCTCAAGCGTCTCAAAGTCCTTCCCAAACTGAGTGGCCCAGAACATCTCACTGCTTCTCTCCATCTGGTCTCCTTGGCAGTGAGGGTCCCCCACCAAAAGTGTAAAATCCAATGGATAATTGTACGTTTGGGCAGGTGGGAACACACAGGTACCTCCCAGCGGGTGGGGGGGCAAGTTAGACACTGTCCCTTGCAAGACTGCAGATCTGCTGCATCATGTAGGATCACACACAGGCAGGGTCTGGGGACCCCTTTGGTGGGGGGCCCTTGATGAGCCTATCAGTTGTTCCTGACGTGGTTGTCCCTCACACAGGTGTGGCCTTCCAGGGGTGGGAAGCCCCACAGCTGGGCCAGTCTGTCTGGTGGAGGATGGGTGATCACTGCATCTGGCCAGAGGCCATGCCACACAGCCAAAACCTCTCCTCCTTCCCTGCTTTGGTGCAGGGATCTGTGGGAGCCTGGCAGCAGAAAAACCTGGGGCTGTGTTCTCCACCCCAAAGGTGCTGGGCTGGGCCATGTCAAGGATGCTCTTCCAGATGCTTCCCACAATGGTGTCATTTTATCTCAATATGCCTTAGGTGGTTTAACACACAGTTCAGAGTTTTAAGTCAGGAGGCCCATCCAGGGTGGGCTTTGCTGGTGCAGTGTTGTTATACACCTTTGCTGTAATAGGCAAAAGTCTTTCATAAAGATGTTTAAGCCATAAACCATAACATTTCAGTCTCCAACAAGGTCCCTTCAATCCAAACCATTCTGTGACCCTGTGATTAAGTTAACAACATAAACACAGCATTAAGACCTCAAATTTTGAACAAGAGCTAGAGGAAGTTATCCCACATCACTGGGGGGAAAATAGGCAAAAGAAACTCAATTTAAGTCACTCAGCTACCTTAATCCTCAGCTTTGTGGGGACTGTTAAGTGAAATCTGGAAAGCCACCACATCCCTCATGATGTTTTTAGTCTTAGTTTTCAAGTTAAGAAAAAGAAAAAAAAAGAACTAAAAAAACCCCTTTAAAGTAAAAGTAACAAAAGGCTTTTGTTAAGACTTTTGAAGTTTTCAGAGCCAATTATCTGAAGTTATCAGTGGGAGTCCTAAGAATTTAAAGTTAATTTCATTTCAGAGCCCCAAGGACAGTTGGCTCTGGAAACAAAAAACTTGAAGTGCTTGTAGAGAAGAAAGTGGAAGGGAAAAAAAGTCAAGTGGCACAGGGCAAGAAAGCAAGAGATTATTTAGGTCAGCCTTTCTGAAAAACTGAACACAGGAGTACAACAATTTTYGATAAACTCAACAGCCTCCTAAGTGCTTTCAGTAGTCTCCAACACTGAAAGAGTACTGCATGAGAGGGGGAAATACTGAGAAAAAATTATAATTTAATGTTTTATAATTAATAATCAAAATGTAAAATTTAATTCCCTTCAATGTTTATATTGCTTCCTTCTTTTCTACTTACACAGAAGAGAGGAAGGGTTTGAATGCACAGAATGCACAACTTGCAAAGGTTCAGTGTAGCATGGAGTTTATTCCAACAGAGAGACACCACAGAAAGCATATGCTGTTAGCCAAATAAATATTTATAGCTTGCACTTTTATAAGTCTCAAAACACCAGTACTTCTCTTGTCTCCATGGCAATTCAGAGGGAGCTTCTGCAAATGGGGGATGGGGATTTAAACTAGTCAGGCTCAGAAAAAGCCTATTTTCCAGCCATCTCCTGGTCCTGCCCAGCAATGGTTTCCACAGCAACTCATTGGCAGCTCAAAGACAGTTTGTAAATGCAGTGAGAGCCTATAGCTGCTTCAGCTGTCGCCTATTTTAAGATGCATCAAGATGCTGAGAACATGTGTCTAGTGCCACCATTTTCAAAAGACTGTGTGAATAGGCCATTGGTATAGAAGCCCACCCCCCTCATATACAGTGCAAAGCTGAAGCTGAACAAACAGATTTCCCTTTGCATTTCTAGGGGTAACAATCCAGCAGAAACACTTCCCTGTGCAAACACCRAGTGAAACTGCATAATGTTATTAAATGTGCAAAATAAAGCTTGGCACCCAGTGCAAATCAGTGTGTTCCTCTGAAGTCAATAGTACCAAGACTGATTTACATCAACTGCAAAATCAGCTCTGAAACATAAGAGAGTTGGAAAATCAGAAGAAACAAACAATACCCCATCACTCCCCAAATGAACACAACCATTCTGGCCCACAGTTTGCGATAAAGATCTCTGAAGCCTCCTACAACCTTTAAGTGACTTTTGCTGGAATTGCCAAACAATTTGGAAAGAATAAACACTTTCATGAAGTCATGTCATTTATAAACCTATAAATACACCCATTATTTATATAAAAATCCTGAAAACAGATTTTGRTTACTTTCAAACTGTATCAGCTAGTATTACTTACAATTCCAGTACACTCCATATGAAACTGGAGTCCTTGCTCATTCAGAACCAGTGAAGTCAGACAAGTTTCCTTACTGTTGGAGCATATTTCCAGTTGTTTAGGAGGAACACCTTGACAGTATAATATTAAACTGTTCTAAGTAAATACATTGGTAAAATGAGGAGGTGTCTCACCCTGTAGTTAGTCCTATTAATTTAAGTTGGAACCAAATTTCTTGTGCATCATYGAATCATATAATGATMTGGGTTGGAAAAAACCTTAAAGATCATCCAGTTGCAACCTGTCTGCCATCCTCAGTCCCTCTCAAATGGATCTTCTCAACACCTTTTTGATTAATCTCAATATTTCTACAAAACACACATAACAAGAGGATGAGTACATACAACACTGTATTAAGTTCTGGCTTCTAAAGGTATAGGAGTAGCTAACTAACCAGAATTGTGCACAGCAAACATCTCAAATAGAGGCAGGATAACTACAGAGAAATGTCTCATTTGCAGCAAAGTATAATGACCAAGTCAGCATTGCCACCTTTTATCCCACTATGTTCCACCAATGAAGGAGATATAACATATGAAATACTTTAAAATTTTTTAAAATCCCATTCTCTCTGAAGCAAATATTGACCTAGAATATACTTCTATATGTAATGTGTGTAACTCCTTGAGGTGAGTTTTTAAAAAAGGGCGTTACACGTGCTTTTTCTCATTCAGATTTTCTGACTTTGGGACACACTACTATGACTTCATTCTYTTTAGCATGCCCATTTAAAAGAAAAAAAAAAGGTCCTTCCAACACTGGTAGGCTGCTCTCCAAATATTCAGCAAGGGTCTTGTGCAATGCTTTGTGAATTTAGGACTTCTGAGATGTTTCCAGTAACTGGGGATGGGAGTGGTGGTTTCASTTGTGTAAATGTCACTTGAACCATGAATTTTAGGACTGCATCCTATTAGACAGCACTGAACTTGGRTTTTAAGCTTTTTGTCCTCCAGACTAAAGACCAGGTTCTTTGCCAATACGAGCAGGGAACATGATTAKCAGTTCTCACAGCTAAAAGAATATGATGAACTCTTCCTAAAATCCAAATGCAATGGCCAAATTGCTCATCCCATTTCATTCACAAGTTCTTTTACATTGCTAAGGTTGCTCAATAGTCCTTTCCTGGCAGAAGCAACTAACAGACGTGTTTGATGACCAGTACCTTCAATCAGCTTTGTAGCTTACAGTATGAATGCATATTTTTAACTTTAATTCTACAGGCCTTTAATAGATAATTTAGTTGTTTAATGCTAAATTTTATAYAAACATCTTCTGGCATATTTGAACAAGACAAGCTACTCTAATTCCATTAAGGCTAACACATACCAAGAGAAGCTACAGCAAACAGAAGATGTTTTTCACACTAAGGAGGAGGTTGATTAGAAGAAATCCTCCGGAAGGTAGAGCTAGGAACAATAGGTCACAGTATAAGATGTGCCAAGTTTTCCTTAAAGGGGACTAAGAAAATGAAAAAACCCAACTACAAAACACTACAGTCTTCATCACAGTAAAAGTTACAGAAGCAAAGCAACATACAGGTATTCAGATTAGAAGACATTAGAACAACACTGTAAAGTTACACAGGAAACAGGAATAAACAAACTCTATGCCTTATCTATTTTTAAATCAACCATAAATTTTAACTTGGTGATCATCACAGCTTTCCACAGGAAAGATGTTTGAGGAGCCATATCCTCTAAAGTGCTCCCCTGATTAAACACTTGCAGCTTTGCATCAGAAGAAGGGAAAGCTCAGTACATGAGCCAATATTCACAATTCAGTGTTTTGCTCCTTCATGCAATGGGATTTGATGATCTTGTCTGCAGGTACTTACACTAAGCTGTTGCACTGTTGCAAAAATTGTCTTAGAGGGATTTATTACAATAATGTATTCCACAGTCCTCAGGTCTGTGCCCAAAGATGGGTATTGTATCTTTAAGARCCTGTAGACCAAGACCTGGTGTGTGGGGGACCAGGGGGATGAAGAGTTTTGCTTTTGRATGAGCATTTTTAAAAGCTCCTGCCCAGCATTTTCATGGCTCTGTGCGSCGTGGGTTTTGCTGGCCTGGTTTGGTTTTTGGCCCAGGCAAAAAGCTTTTRCTTTCCTTGGCTCAGAGATGCTGCAGTAGCAGCCTTTGGGCTGCCTTAAGGTGAACTGAGCAGCTCCTGGTCAGAGCCCAGAGACATTGTGTCAGCAGGAGTAGAGCTGCCCTACTCCAATGCAAGCCAGGCTCCATGAACCACGCCGAGCTGGGAAGAAAACACACTGAGAGGCTCCAGCCCAGCTGCTTTACCTGCTGGGATCTGCTGGACTTGTCCTGGGGAGAAGGCTGATGCCAGATGAGCCACTGGGCCTCAGTCTGCTGCTGGAACTGCTCCATGAAAGCTTCTGCCTTCCCAAGAGGGAAGCTGACACCATCCTGGATTGCATGTGGACAGCAGGTAATCTCTGGCATTTTGGGTCTTTGTTCCAGTGTGTGGGGGGTGAAATCTAACAGTTTGATATCTACCACTTATTTACTTTTTTCCCTGCCTTGTGGGCATTCTGTTTGTTAATGAACTATTGTGTGGTTTTTTTATTTTCATCTATTAGTATTCATTTCCTATTGCTGGAAAGGAATTGTTGGAATCCTTTAGAGGAGGCAACTCATTCTAGTGTTCTCCTTTAAATCGTCTCAAACTGAGACAAAAATMAAACAAAAAAAAGATGTCAGCAATCCTGCAATTCTGTAAAAAGACAATAAAAATATTTTTTAAAGCCATGATTTTTTTTGGAGTAAATCACATGTAATTAAGGATTCTGCCCCCTGTGTCACTACTATCTCCAGCACAACTTCCGTGCTTAAAAGTCTGGTGGTTAAAGTGGCTGTCTGCAATACCTCAGTAACACAAATAATATCATCAATTTAGTTGTTAAATACCAAATTTTATAGAAACATCTTCTGGCACATTTGTACAAGATTGAAGCCACTCTAATTCCATTAAGGCAAACACATGCCTAAAGAAGCTAGAACAAACAGAGGATGTTTTTCACACTCAAAGGAYAAGGTTGATTAGAAGAAATCAACATTACATTTCTAGAATACCTGTTAGAGTCAATAGATCAACGTATTTAATTAAGCCATGCCTGCCATATAAGCATATATGCTGCTTTAAGCTAAGGTTTTGTCAGGTTCTTTTCCTACCTCTGCCTGTATTCCCTTTATAACCAACTGCTCATGGCATATTGATGCTCTAGAAGCTTGGGTGACACAATTATTGCTTAAAGTTTCCTTTAGAAGTCACAGAATCATTAAGGTTGAAAAAGACCTCCAAGACCATCAAGTCCATCCTGTGACCKATCCCTATCTTGTCTCTCAGACCAGAGCACTGAGTGCCATGTCCAGCCATTCARTGGACACCRGGGTGGGGACTCCACCACCTCCCTGGGCACCCCATTCAATGCTTGAGATCACTTCTCAAGAAGAATTTCRTCCCAATGTCCAACCTGAATGTTCCCTGACACAACTCAAGGCCATTTCCTGCTGTCCTGTCACTTGTTCCCTGGGAGAAGAGCATGGCCCCACCTGGCTGCATCTTCCTTTCAGGGAYTTGTAGAGAGTGAGAAGTTGCRCCCTGAGCCTCCTTTTCTCCAGGCTGAAAATTCCCAGSTCCCTCAGCTGCTCCTTATCAGACTTCTGCTCCAGACCCTTCCCAAGCTCCYCTGCCCTTCTCTGGACATGCTCCAGCACTTCCATGTCTTTCTTGCAGTGAGGGCCCAAAACTGAACACAGGATTTGAGGGGTGGCCTTACCAGTGCCCAGGACAGGAGGACAATCATTGCCCTGGTCCTGATTACATTAAGACAAAATAATACCACTCTGACTGAAGAACAGTCCAAGGACTTTACTGGGAAACAACTTATTCAGGCATCAGCATAAYTACTGTGATCACAAAATAAGGTCTTCAGAGTTCAGCTCTAAATTCACAGAACAGTTTTGTTTTTATAACAGGATCTAGGCACATTTACAGATTTATTRCCACTGTTGTTGCAGGGCTGAACTTATTGCAATGAGCCTGGATGGTACAGAGCATCAGCAGTTCTATGAGTGGCCAAGAAATCAAGAAAGYGAACAAGATGGCTTGTTGAATAATACATTGCTACCCAAGAGATACCCAAAGAGAAACCCATTGCCAACTCAGTCAAAGTTCAACAGTTTTGCTGCAAAAACCTTTGAAAAATAAGCCTGTAAGTTTTTATTGTTTATGACCATCAGGGGTTATTTTAGGGCAGAAACAGAATAGGTTCTTTACAGGACAAAATTAATTACTGTTATACCGGAAAGATTATCCACTTCAGAGTTTACAGATATGTAATGCAACTCTTTGTACACAACTCTTCATAGCCAAGTCTACACATATCTTCTACTTAAACAGTCTAATTTTATAACAAAGRCTCTTGTCCCATTTAGCCATAAAACTTCCTTGGAGATTATGTGCCCACCCAGGACATGGATCCCATCCCACAGCAGAGGCAGCTTAAGAATGAACTGTCTACCCTTCAGTCAACACAACTGGCAATCTAAAATAACCAGATTTTTTTTTACATGCAAGATTTCAGTAGGGCTCCATAAAGGTACAGGGGATTCAAACYCAGCATACAGAGGCAGGATTGCAACTTTACAGCAACACAAAGCAGTAGAAAATTTTTCCCATTTCAAAACTGATTAGTCCCCTCCCAAAACTGAGTGTGTTTAAATTACTACTATAGCTACACTGAATTTAAATAGTGTGCCTTGAGACAGAGTTAGCTCAGGAAATATGTTCTGCACCTGAAAGTCCATACCTACAAAGAACTGGCTGTCCCCGTCCTCTTTCTCTGTTCACATAGCTTTCAAAAGCTTTCAATAAACTTTAAATCTGTGCAATTGCTTAAAGAGGCATCACTTCATTCTTCTCTCACAAAAATCAGTCCTCRCAACAGCTACTTATGCTAGAAAGCCACTGTCTTTCAGCAACTGGGCAAAGCCTCTGTAGCACTGTTTTCCCTCCCTTCTTACCCCTTAGAAAGGTGGCTAAGAATTTAAACACAACTGGAAAGCAAGTAGGAACTGCGTGTGGATTGTTCCTGTTTTGATGACACAGCTAGAGATACAACTGGAACATAAATGAAATAAGAAATAGTGTGCAGTGGCAGGGAAAAAGCAGAGCTGAAAAAATCTTTAGTCAGTCTCTACAAATATTGCTGACTCTCTGTTGACAGAGCCTCTCCAGATAATTTTTTATCCCCCAAAACAAGTCTGAAGACAACTGCTATAGAAGACAAGTACATTAACTTCTGCAAATYCCCKACTGCACCCTTTCRCCTCCTCCTCTTCCTCCTCTCAGCCACATCTTTTGTCTCGTAAGTATCATCATTATCATCTCTTAGGCAACAAATGGAAGAAAATTCCCTGAGAGAAAGAAGAAGAAAAAAGGAAAAATCCTAACTTCCAACATTTTTTTACTCATTTTTGCTAGCTACTACAAGGCATCAGTTCTGAGACAGGGTGTCCAGAGACAAGTACTGTCTATGCATTCTAGTGGCAAACTGCTGTCTGTCTCACATAATAGGCATTAAAATGCTGTTTTTCTGCAAGTTATAGATGGGRAATGCAATGGTTAGCTCCCACAATTAAGAGATGAATATTATGTGTATGCTAAGAGAAGTTTTATTGATGTATAGTGTTGAAGATTGCATMCAAGATGTTTTCCATTACCATCGGTATGGCAGATTACCTTTGTCAAGTGGGCAGTTTGCCTTATCTCTCTCTTTGAGTGACCACATTCACACCTRCCTCGGGAGGGGACCTCTGCTGATAACAGACTATTGAATGTCAGTGCACGACTGATAAGAACTATAACATCCCATTGTGAGATGCTCCACCCAGAGGGAGGAGCCAAGCATTGCTACCCAGATATAGTCTGAGATTCTGGAACATCAGCACGGCTTTTCTCCACGGGATTCCCCAGAAGAACAGCAGCTGCCTCTTCCTCCACTGGATCTTCAGAGGAAGACTACATCCTTCTCTGCAGATCCTCCTTGCTCCAACAGAACCACACCTGATACTTCAGAGGACTGCAGCCACATTTTCAATRGGACTGCCACCAACACCCTGGCCGACAGGGTGTCAGGMTGGGTMRTGACTCTGTCAGTGTTGMTCTAGTGGACTGCATTGTTTATTTTATTCTTTTTTTTCTTCCCTATTAAAGAACTGTTATTTCCTGCTCCCATATCTTTGCCTGAGAGCCCCTTAATTTAAAATTATAGCAATTCYGAGGGGTGGAGAGGGTTTACATTCTCCATTTCAGGAGAGACTTCTGCCTTCCTTAGCAGACTCCTGTCTTTCCAAACCAAGACATATAGTTATGTTATTTTGATGTGTTCTCTCCATTCTCCTCTTTCCCCTCCCATTTCATTGTTGTCACGGGATGGCCTTGGCAGTGAGGGCATCTGGGGGGAGGACAGGCTTGTTGCTGGGGGGCACAGCATGGCAACACCTGACCTTAATCAAATTGCAAGCAAGGAGTCTCCACCAATAGACAGAGAAGAAGAATTGACTGATGGACTTCGGGAGGGGCTGGGGTTACATGATACAACACCAGGAGTATAAAAGGTGGAGCAGCCATTTTGTGGGTGAGCATGTGGCGGTTTAGTTCCATGCTCCCAGCACTGCTCTTTCTCCTTATTCAGTCATTTGTTGTATTTATTAAGGTTTAYTAAACCTTTGAAATCTTAAAATGAGAGGTTGTTTGTCACACTGCATATATTCTTCCTTGTATTTTTACAAGTATGCCAAACACAAACGCTTGTCCAACTCTAACAAACATACACAAGTCTGTATAACACACCCAAGATTGRCTCCCAGTTCATACTGGGCACTTTCTGCAGGCTGAGATACAATAATTTTGGCTTGTATATTATATTGATTTGAGCAAATGTAATTTCTCAGGAATTTTCCATCATTACCTCCAAGTAGTGTATTAGAAGTTTGTGAACAACAAATATATCCTATTTTGTTAAAATTATCTGGTATCAAAAAAACATACAATAAATCATTTTTCCATCCAGACAATAATATGTTTTGTTCCCCRTTGAATCTGATCCAGTGGTTTAGATGGGGTCAAAAGCATTTTCAATCCTTAAGATGTTAATCCACCTAAGAGCCATGYAATATATCTATTGAAACTTCATACTTGTAGGGTCTGTTCTTTCCTGTGCAAATCTCACCATTTGGTACCTCTTTAAACAATCAGAATCAAATTGTAGCTATTTCAATTCAAGTTTTATTTTCCCATCTCTTACTGAAAACTGCTAAGTTTTGAACTTCTAAAAAGGAATAATTCAAAAAGGTTCAGTACCAGTTTTTGTTGTGTGTTGGTTTTTTTGTTTGTTTGTTTGTTGTTTTTTTTTATGGTTTCCCCTGCAAATAATCTTTGGGAGAAATTTGATGCCTGCTTTAATTTTTATTAATCAGAAAGGTTTACAGACTTATTAGTAGTTCAACACTATGACTGGTACATTACTTTCTCTTTTCAGAAATAGTCATTTTCCCCTTCTTCTTTCTCCAAAAGCTCCTCCACCTCCCACTGTGTTAGAAACCAGCAAATGAACAGGACCAGATGTTCAGCTGCCAAGCTTACTTTCTGCCCAGTTAAAGAAATTTTATGTAAGCASTTGAGTGCTTGATGATATATTGTGAGCATAGAGGTCACAAAATCAGTTGGAGTCCTCCAGGAAAAAGAGTGACTTTGGAAATACAGGTGAGTGCAAGCAATGGCAATCATCCAAATGCTTCTCCAGCCTCATCTGCTGTCTCATTCTTTGAAATTCATATTCCATTCTCTAAAAAAACCCAGCATTTAGATGAAGGAAACAAATAATTTGTCTTGATTACAAGACACCATAATATTTGCTTTAAGCTTCCTGAAGTTGAATTACAGAACAATCACAGTGCTTGGAGGAAGATGTGAGAGGCTTTTCTGCAGAAATGTTTTGCTGAAACTGATGGCTCTTTCAAAAGTACTGGGGATGGGAGAAGACGTGCTAGAAAGTAAAACTGTAACAAAGTTAGCTTAACAAAAGTGGGGTGGGAGAGGCGTGAGCTAACCAGAACAGAATGAATMACTTGAAACAAAATGAACAGCTTCCACATAACATTTCCCTCAGTTTCCATTAAAGTGCTCTCCCCATGGTACTGAACTAGAACTAAACTKGCTCCTGAACTAGACAACAAGAACTTGTAAACCATCTCTTTTCCCACAAATATGCAAACCTGCCACAAAGTTAACATGGTGGAGAAAAAAAATCCCAGCAAAACAAAAAAAACCAGCAGTAAGACAGCTCATTGTACACATCCCCAAGGACACTATTTTATGCAAATTTTGTTTTGCTTGATATCGTTATACAACTTCACGGGAATTTAGCCATTCCATATGGCCCTGTCAAACAGTCTGCAAGGACAAATACATATGTCTGCCTTTGCTTCAATTGCTTTAATAGACAAGATATTTATTTTCTAAGTAACCTTCCTTTACATAAGCATTTGTACTGGAGTCACCTCTAGCATTTCTAAYGGAAAATATATGACACTAAGCCTTACTTTAAGAAAAGTGTTCCTAAAAGGGTTCACCATGTGCAGGGAGCAAGTGTCTTCAGAAGTGCTCCAACACGAGGATTACATTTTGATTGTTGATGGATTCTAAGTAGATCATACCAGATGGACACTTTTACATCCCAACTGCAGAACTATATTACTAGCTGTTCCTGGCTCTCTAAAAGCACCACCAACCCAAAACTCTTCCCCCTCAAACAAAGGAAGCTTGCTTACTGCTACTGCAGAAGGTTCACYTGCATGTCACTGTCTATCTTCAGTGAAGAAATACTACTATTATTTACTCATGTGAATTTATGAGGAAACTGAATTTTCTTAATATCAGATGTACAAGAACATTCTCCCATACTTGACAAGAGGACTTCTGTCTTACAGACTTCTTCCTAGTGACCACCAGCACTTGAGAAGAAATTAAAACACCTGGGACACTCTTGGAGGAAGGGTAAGTGGCTGCTGTAATGTTTTTAGTATACTTCTTTAAAAACAGGTCTGCACAGACCCCAAATAACATTTGGAGTTAGCCAGTGAACACAGACAAGTTTGGTTGCTCTAGGTCATGAAAGATGAAACCAGGTGTTCTGTTAAATCAATCAACTGAAAGGATGATGTCAAAATTCAGCTACTGCTGTATTCTCACCAAATCATTTGCACTGGCATCAGCCAGTTTCTGAAACAGAACCTGGCAGCTACCAAAATAGGCTACAGCAGGAATTAAAAGTGTAATACAGGAAATAATCACAAAAATATCTTTCTGTAATTCAGTTAAATAGCCAATGGGAAGACCTCATCCAGGCTTAATTAGATCTGTGAATCACAGTGGTAGCTTTAACTGTCATTATTAATGCCAGATGCCCTATGATATTCACAATTACCAGAAATATGTATCCTACAACATGAACAAAGAATTGTTGCAACTTTAAAACCGAGAAAACAGGACCTCAGAGGCCAAGCAATAACAAAAGCAAATCCTCCTCTTGCATTCATCCACCTTAAAAAAGAAACAAGGAATTGCAACTGTCCTGATGTAACATTTCCAGTCATGTTTCTTGTCTCCTCTATACAGTGAGGGAACACAGCCACCCTCATTTTCTCTTTTGCACATCTAATAGCAGTCTGTGGGGCCAGCAGCCTAGAAGAATGATACCATGGGGCCAACCAAGGAGGAGCTCTCTCTGCCTCCTTTCTGCTGGAGAGAGACAGGAGGGAGACAGAGCAGCAGCACTTGTGGCTGAGCCCTCTCAGGAATACAGAGCCCTTCTAAGCAGCACACCCAGGTTTAAGGAAAACAGCATGACTTGCTGAAATGCAGCAAAAGCCATAATTTCTGAGAGACATGCCAGTAACTCACAGCCAGTTTCTTCTGAGCYTGAGGATCTAAGCAAGAGGGTGAAATTGTAAAGGTTATTAAATAACCTAGAGAGAAGCATGTATCCCTTTTAAAGACYGAAATAGTCTTTCCTGCCATGTCAATTTGTGTCAATTTTGGATGCATATGGGTATCTTGTGCAGTCTCAACACATCATAAATGGAAAATGTTAAGCTGAAGACTAGAAACAAACATGGCTTTTTTTGTACTTAGTTGTCATTTGTTTGTTTATATATTAGCAGCTTATTATCCTCCTACAACTTATGTTGTAGTGTCTAAGAGTCTGTGCATGTTTCTAAACCTTGAGCAGCCTTTAGCAAAGAAATACTGCTTCTCACCTAAACCAGCAAGAGAATGAACATTCAGTTGATGCCTCTTCCCCCACTCCTCCTCCAAAACCAGGCTGTCTGCTTTATAGCATTATGTTGAACAGATATTACTAGAGAACTATGCAGTCTTACAAATTTAAGAATCTCATCTCACCTGAATATGGCCTAATTTAGAAATCAGTTCCTACCAAGCTCATCCAGCAAACAAAGAGGGTTCAACAAAAGGCTGAGGGTTGACAATAGTCTCAATTTTGAGTACATCAGTTGTGTATCACATACAGTCAAGAAAGCATAAACACTTCCACTGTCAAATCCTACAGCAATGCAGTAATACTTTATGATTTTTTTTTGTCAGGGTTAGCGGGGGGAAAGAAACAAAATGCTTCTTTGGTCTAGAATCTTTGAGTGAAAGATTTCTGGGAAATAAGGAGTGGGGTTTTTTTTGAGCCAGAACAAATAAACAAAATATCACCTTACTTACTYCTCAAACTACCCCAGTGAGCTCCATCAAATATTTAGGTAAGACTACTATTTATTGCCTCTGCATTGTCCTCACACACACATATTGTACTGCATTTGCTTCCAGCATCACCACCTGAAGTCTAATTTCAATGTGCACTAATATTAAGAAAAATCAGACCTAGATGCTTCTCAGAAAGGCCATTTGGTCAGTACATACTATTTTCTCCCATGGAGCCATGATGGTTAATAACAATTTCTGTACCTGTTCTGTCTTGCCAACAGAGCTCCCAAGTCTTAGGCTGTGGCACATTTGACGACTTTGAGATGTCAATTCCAGAAGCTTGTGCTGAGAGAGAACATGATTAAAGACTCCCAGCTCCCTTACTTTCCCTAAATTAAAGGTGGAAGGGAAGATTAGCTCACAGAAACTACKATTTCTGCAGGTGATGAATATTTCTTAGCAAGTTCTCAATGAAAAGCAATTCAAACATCATCTGCCTTGGCTATGCTGATGCCCTGTGACCAACTTACACAGCTTTTGATTTCTGCAGCTCACCTACCAAGAAAGTTCTCTATACCTGSTCCACAATTTAACCACAGAATTGCAGAACCATTTAGGCTGGAAAAGATCTATAAGATCAGTGAGTCCAACCTTTGACCAATCACCACCTTCACAACTAGACCAGGGCACCYAGTGCCACGTCCAGTTGTTTCTTGAGCACTTCCAGGGATGGTGACCCRACCACCTCCCTGAGAGCCCATTCCAGTGCTTAACAACCTTTTCCATGTTCTTCCTGATGTCCTCCCCTGACTCAGCCTGAGGCTGTGTCCTCTTGCCACGTTGCTGGTTGCCTGGGAGAAGAGGCCAGCCCCCATGCTGCTTGTGAGGTATCCACCACTCCTTCCTTTTCCTCACTGGTTTCTGCCCATTCCCCACCATCTCCAGAGCACATGGGCCCACATAAGAGACTGCTCAGCCCATTTGTCTGACTTGAACACCTGAATTGCTCAGCCTTACTGTTCATGTAGACACACTCCAGCCACAGGAGCAGCAGCAGACTTCTGGTTGCCTGGATTTCTTCCTGGGTTTCCTCTGGCTCCCACAAACAATAGGCATTTGCACACCCATCCACCTACAATCACTTTCTTCACAAAAAGACTTCTTATCAGCACCTTGCTTGTAAACTTGCTTTCCACCTAGTGTTTCTCTGGAATTGGGACAGGAAGGGGAGAAAAGCCCACCAAGAAGAAACCTCCAAGTCTGATAACAATGTAGGCACCAGACTGTGATGCACTGTATTGCATGCTCTATCATTTCCTTATCAGTCAAAGCCAGCACTGCCAACAGACAACTAACCAGGAGGCTGAGCAGCCTGAACACATTGAAACCTGTCGCCAGAAGAAATCACAGCAGTTTCTCCTGCTCAGATATATCATGGAATTAAGAAGAAATGAAGTAAAAAAAAAACCAAAAAACCAAAAACCAGAAAACCATGTTTATTATTATTATTGGTTACTATGTGAAAGAGAATTTCTGCACTAGTTGTTCATTTAACAGGCCAACATTTCCATAAGGTCTTGTAGGAAAAAAAGAGAGGAAAAAAAAATTTCCAAGCCAAAGACCTATCAGACAAGCATAACTTCAAGTATCTCCACTGCAGGACTCTGGAAAAAAAAAAAGGGAGTATACATGCACAGAGCTTTCTGTTAGGTAACGTTCTGTTAGGAGGAATGAAAGGTAAACCTCAAAATATACCTAGCATCAATACCATGGACGTTCCACATCTACAATGGATTGAGAATCCATCCTGGGCTGGTCCTAGGTGGTTATTTCATTGGAAGACATTGCTACATAAGTCTTTTCAAAACACTATTTTCATGTACTGCCCTTTCCCCAAACATCAGTAAGACACAAGAAGTATAGAACAGAAGCACTGTAAGACYTGATCTMAAAGTGACAGCCTTATCACCACTGGCTGAAAGTGACAGCCTTATCACCAACTAACAGTAGTGTTAATTCAGTGATTCTCTTAGGTACCTGCTGCACATATCTCCTTTTTCCTATTATTTATGCGTGCTTTCCGGCTGGGGAATCTTTGCTCAACTTACCCTTTTGTTTTTAAGGAGTTAGGAGCATAAAAATACGGGAAACTCAAGTCTGTTCCTTAGATGCAGCATCCAGTGCTGGCAACAGAAAACGCCCTCCCACCCCTTGTTCATTCACCTTGCAAAAGCCACCAGAAAAACAAACTATGCAGCCCGCATCCTAAAGTTTGCACGGCAGCAGACGGCCGCTGACTTGCACTTAGCCAGGCCGGCCTTAAACAGGTTACATCTGCGCGAAAACATGGAAAAAGACACATGGAAAGAATCAGCGCGCACCGCCCCGGCTGTGGCGGGGGACGCGCTCCTTGGCGTTTCGTTCTTGGAGACGGGACTTGGCTCCTCTCGCTCCGGGATGAGGGAGAGAAGCGGCACCTCCGGGAGCCATCCCCCTCACTATACACACGCAGAGATTCCGCGGGGACCGTCCCCCCGCAGCCCAGCGGGTCGGGCAGCCCGGGGACCCCCCGAGGCGGCGGTATGCCGGCGGGACAGGGACACTTACAGCTCAGGAGCGCCAGGCACAGCAGGAGCAGCAGGCGCAGGCTGCGGCTCGCCATCTTCCCGCGGCAGCGGCGGCGGCGTGGGGCGGTGCCCGGGCCGGGGGCTCGGCGCCCGCGGAGCTCTCAGCGCCCGGCCGCGCTCTGCCTCCGCCGGAGCCGCCCCAAACTTTTAACGCGTCCGAGGAGGCGCCTCCCCGCTCGGAGCGCAGGAGCCGGGGCTTGAGGCGGGGATGTGCCCTGGCCGCCCGCCCAGAGCGGGGAGCCGCGGCGGGCTGCGGTGCCGAGAGCATCCCTCTCCTCCACCGCCCCCGCATCCCGGGCACTGCGCTCTGCTGAATCCAGGACTTCTTCTCTCCCTTTCGRTTATTTATTTATTTATTTGTTTTTAAGCGGGGACATCTTCATAAACTCAAGGACATTTGTTGCAACAGAATAAACTTTTCGTTAGGAAAAGATTTAATTTCTCAAAGAAGAGCGTTGTCCCTGTTGGTGCGCTTCCCTCAGGCAAATCCCCCCCAGGGAGGAAGGGGGATTACGGGGTGAAATCACGGAACAAACATTTGGATATTCCGGCTTCCCCCAAGGAGGAAGTAGGGATAACGGGGTGAAATCACGGAACAAACATTTGGATATTCCGGCTAACAAAAAAGCCATGCGAGGGCGAGGCGAGGCGCTGTTTTAAGGCGAAAGAAGTCACAGTGACTCCTTGTGCCTCTCTGTACAGCTGGATTGGACAGAATCCCACCTACAGCAGGAGATGGGTCACACGGTGACCTTCGAAACATTTTAGTATGTTATTATTTTGTACCAGACTAGGCGAGGTTTTTTTGTTAAATATACAGGTGGTGTAATGGTTCTTTAAATTTATGAATCAAGGAAAATTACTCATCGTGACAGTTAATAGTGTAACTGAGTAGTTTCCAATGACATCTTAAAAATGCATTACCACTGATGTAAAGCAGTTCTATAACAAGAAAAGTATCACAAGTATTTTTTTTTTGGTAATCAGAACAGCAATGTCGGCTATATTTTGTTAGAGGGCAACAAAATGAAGAAAGATCATTTATAAATAAAATCTCTAACAGCTATTTTAATGGAGAGCAAGGAAGTAGGATGCCACAATGCTCTTCAGGGCAAAATCTTAGTTTATTTTTCACGTGGAAAAAATGTATACAGAACACAAGTAATATTTCTTTTAAAAAATCTGCATGCATATATGTATGTATGTATGTATGTCCAGTATATATTACTGGCATCATGACATGCATTTAATAAAATCAAAACTGTCCCATTGAAAACAGAAAAGTTTTTTTTGTGTGTCCCAGCACATCATAGCTTTAGGCAAGTACAAAGGTTCATTGATTTCAGTAGSACTGTTTTACTATTTAGTCAGACAGTGATGGAAATGTTGTCTTGATATAACATTTAAYTATGGCAAGAGTCTGGTGGAAAAGTTATAAACATGGGGAATGTTAAGAAATAGCAGTATGGAATTAAAGGATAGGTGATAGGAAAAACTAACATGCCCTGGCCATGTGTGCTGGAAGACCAAACCCCCCTCTTGTGGTGGGCTCATCCAAAYCCRRGTGGGCAGCAGGGAAGAGAGGAGATTCTGCCCCTCCACTCCACTCTGGTGAGATCCCACCTGCAGGGCTGCATCCAGCTCTGGGCTCCCAGCACAGAAAGGACAGGGACCTGCTGGAGTGCATCCAGAGGAGACCACCAAGGTGATGGGGGGCTGGAGCACCTCCCTGATGAAGACAGGCTAAGAGATTTGGGGCTGTTCAGCCTGGAAAAGAAAGGGTTGCATGGACAACTCACAGCAGCTTTCAAGTATCTGAAGGGAGGCAGGAGAGGGACTCTTCATCAGAAAATGTAGTGACAGGACAAGGAATAATGGGTTCAAACTGAGAGAGGGAAAATGTAAGTTTACACATATGGAAGAAATTCTTTACAGTGAGCATGATGGCATGGATTGCCCAGAGCAGCTGTGGCTGCCMCATCCCTGGAAGTGTTCAAGGCCAGGCTGGATGGGYCTCTGAGTGGCCTGGTCTAATGAAAGTTGTGGAATGAGATGGACTTCAAGGTCCCTTCCAACCTAAAGCTTTCTGCGATTCTGTGATTCATTAACACAGCTCTTATACTATAGCAAATCCATTTAAATGAGAAGGTTTTATACAACCATGAGGTCAGACTAAAGTTCCTTTCTTCTGTTCACTATTTCATTTCTCATGCAAATGAAGCAAATTCCTAGTGTTTCCCCCACATTTCTCTGACTTTTTCTAGTACAGTTCATATTTTCTTTCCATTCCCTTGTTTTATTTCAGCAATGACTAGATCATGGTTTCTCRGCTTGCTTTATACAACTACAGGAAGCACCAGCAGTTAAACGTTAGTATTTTGAAGGCATTTACAGAATTACTGGAAAAGTGGTTGRAATACATATGGTTCATTTAATATACACTATTTTTTTCTATGTACATTGCTCAACAATTGTATTCTTAAAAATACTGTTAAGTACTTTGTTAGAAGGGCAGAAGACTGRTATCCATATTTTTTACCTTTTAAAGTTGGAGTAGAAATGTTTTCATTAAATAACACATAGAGCCCCAAATGGAAGAATTTGAGATGCTCAGTTTAAGTTATTCTTGGAGAACTTTCCACAGACACTCCTTTTTGGAATAATAAAAATAGTCTATAATTAACATCTGCACACAAAATGCTAGTCAAGAATAGCCCTCTTATTTTGTGATAGCTGTTCTACTCAAGCTCTTTGTATAGAAAAGCCTTGAAAAATTGAGTGTAATTGCAACATGATTTCAAGATTTGGATATTTTGTAACAATCCCACACATTAATAAAATGAAAGACTTCCCTCATTTTATTCGGCAATATTTTGGATAAATCTACATTTTTACATTGCAATGGAATTCTTCCTCTTTTTAATGAAACTTTCTATTGCAAATGTGAAGTGCTCATGATAATCTGTTCTAACAATGAGTTTACCTCTTTTATTATTGCACCATCACTGTGTTACGGTCCAATTTTTAGAGTTATTAGAAATGCCTCTGCTTGAGTTAAGGTGCAAACAAGACCATATGCCAAAGTCAATAATATGGGTTTTATTTAATTAGAAATATGAGAGAGACAGAGAGAGAGAAGGAGAGAAAGCAAGAAATAGAAAAGAGGCAAGGAGACAGAAAGAGAGTGACAGAGACAGATCAAAGAAAATATMACTACTGTGTGAATCCCAATGATGTTCTGTTGATCCTCTCCAGCTGGTGGTCTTGGCAGTGAAGGTCRCCCCTGAAAAGCACAGAATCCAATGGATTAACACGTGCTCAGGCCAGGCCAGCTGAGAATGCCCAGGTACCTCCCCTGGAAGGAGGCAGTCTCTTGCAGCAGACTCTGGATCTGTTGCATCATTTTGCATCCATGCAGTCCTGTGGTGCAAGGCCTCTGGGATGCACTTTCAGGATCTTTGATGGATTATGACACCCTCTCAGCTGCCTCTCATGTGAATGTTCTGTGGATGTGGCCTGTGGGGTTGGGGGTTTCACAGCTGGGCWGGTTTGTGTAAGGGAGGATGGGTGTTCACTGCCTCTGACCAGAGGTTACACCACACATCTGAAACCTCCTCCTCACCCCTCGGTTGGGGGCAGTCTGTGCAAATCCGGCCTCTGTGGGCTGTGGTCTCCCCCACCCCAAAGCCAGCCAGAGATGGTTCTCTGCTGGGTTTGGCTTTCTTGTGGATGCATTCCTTTCCCTCAGCCTTGTTTGTTTCTCCCCAGACTTGAGATGATTGAACATAATGTTGCATTTATCTTATCCAGGCTGCTTAACTCACAGTGCAAAGTTCCAGTCAGGCATCTTCAAGGAGGGGTGGGCTTCTGTGGTTGTAGCTTCTTTATACAGTTTTTACTATAATGGGCAAAACTCCTTCGTAACAATGTTTAAGGCATGAGCCACTTCAGTCCCTGACACACTGTCGAAAAGTTGTGTTCTCCTCACCTAACAAAAAAACTGTTTTGAAAAATAATTTGTAAAAATTCTGTGAAAGACCATAAGCCTCTGGCTCTTCACTTGGGAAACATTTTATCTTTCCTAGCTGTAGGATGCTAAAAATGAATAAAGAGAAATCAAATTATATTAAGAGAATCCTCCTTTTGGTTATTTCTCCACTCAAAATATGTTTTATTTTGCAYGGGGAACAAAATCTCTCTAGGTTTATTCTTCAATAATTTGCATGCAGATTTCTAGAATAGCTTTGATATAAAATAACAACAACAAAAAATCAGTATAACACATTAGAACTGCTAAATTTGGTTGCAAAGGTGTTGCAATGTAGATACTAAAACATCTATCACAGATAGATTAGCAAGGAAGATGACTGGTTCCTCTTCTCGAAAACCTGCAGAGAAGAGGGGCAAAAGCAGTYCAGTCCATGAAGAGAACTGGCTGTTTAATTAGCACTTTGAAGAGTAAGATGCTAATTTCTATGGAATCTCTTCTCTGTTATGGCTTACATATGCCAGACTAGAAGATAGCTGCAGGAGAGATAATGAATGTTCATCCCTGCACTACCATTAAAAATAACTTGAGGAAAAAATTTCATGAAAGACAATGTTTCCCTAGTCAGTCACATTCAGGCATATCTCAAGTTTGCTCATTGAATTTAAGGAGATTAAATAATGCAACCCTCATTCCATGTAAGAAAGTACATATTTTTATCCTGTTGATAAGCAAGTAGTATAGATCTCTGATGATCTGGAAGAAGCTGTTCTCTTGTTTGCAGAGTGAAATGCCAGTCAAAGCATAAAGGATTACAGTTCTGTGCTGCTTTTCCTTTTTTTCCTGTGCTTTCTTATGATGATTGCTCTTTAAATGTTTTAGTGTCTCTTSGTTCATCTATAATAGAAGATAACCCAGTAAGTTTGGTGACAACTGTGCCTATAATGATAAGAGTATCAGTGGGGAAGATGTAGAATAGGGAGCCACAAAGGGAGAAAATGAAAGACACAGACAAAAAAGTGTTTCTGTGCATAAGCATGCTTATCATTCTTTATATGGACAGTTGAGAGCTTACTGTTATTGGAACTCACATGGCTCAGGCTGTGATCAAGAAGACACATTTGAATATTTTTCCATATTTAATGAAGAAGAAACACATTTTTTCATATTTCTAAAAAGCAAAATGTTATGTTTGAGATGGTCAGAGATGTCATGTGAGATTTGGTGCCATAGCCTGTCCAGATCTCTGTACACATCTTTTTTCTAGGCACACTAAGTTGTTGTCACATATATTTGCTCTAATAAATGCTAAATACAGTAGCACACAGCTGTGAAGTGACCATTCTGATGTGATTCCAGGCGTAGCTATGGGACAAGTTGATGGAAAACTGTTTTGTAAAACTGCTAAAACASACTCCATTGAATTTAGCTCAATTGCCAATATGCATATTTTACAATCCGTATCATAATTTTTTTTTCTAAAATCCATTGATTGATGTGCTATGCATTTTTTTGTGCAGCTTTGACTGCCAGCTGCAGTGCATTGAATCTACCAGCTTGAAAGCCTTGCCCGTTAGTGTAAAGAATAATCAGCAGCCATATGTAAGTGTGTAGACAGGCTGATACCTCCAATTTAAGGGACAATTTTTTTCTTTTGCAATTTTAGTTATCACCACACCTGGTTTGTTACAATGTCCTGGGGTATTGCTTTAATGGCTCTACACTCCCCTGGTTACAGAAGGCCTTGTCTCCTTTTGAGTTCTGTGGCTTTTTATTATTTTTTATAGCTGCTTCAGGTGAATTGTTTTAACTCACATCTGGGGGAAAAAACCCGGTTTATCTGACAGATTATCTGTTTGTTTTGTAATTTGACACTAAAAACTGTGAGCAAGTATATTTTTGAGAAAAGAAGCAAAAAAAAATATTTTTAGGTACTTTTTTTTTCCTCCAAGCGGTCATTGATGGCTGTTTAAAGACAGAGCATGCCATGGATTAGTTGCCTGGCTGTTATGCCATGGACTAGAGTAGTGATAGAACACTGTATTGCTTTTAGACTGTTAAAATATTTCATATCTAATGGGAATGCCAAACTTGAACCAAGAAGGCCACAAAATGTGAGGGTAGAACAAGTAAAGAGCAATACAAATTACTTGTTCTCAGTAGTGTTTTTCAGTGAAACCCCCTACAGCCCACCTTCATTTTCTGGAATGTCTTGTATGATTTTATCTTGGACTTGCAAAGTACAGAATCAATGCCTTTTTATTCTTTTTTTTTTTTTTTAACTGAACTTGCAAGATTACTGCCACTGAGTAGGCAGCTCAGTAGCAATTAAAGGTACCTTTACAAAAAAGATCATCACATAGGATGGCACTGTTGGACACAATTCATCCTAAGCAACAGTGGACAATGCATTAGTCACAATGCTGCTGGTGGAGAATTCAGAATTATTTTGCCACAGTGTTCATAATGCTTTACTGCTCACTAGGTAAAAGAATGCCTGGATGGCAGAGCCCAGAGTTCTGGTGACTGGTGTTAAATCCAGTTGGCAACTGCTCACCAGTGGTGTCCCCAGTGCTCAATARTGGGGACAACCCTGTTTCATATCTTTGTAATGATCTGGACGAGAGGACCGAGTGCATCCCCAGTCAGTTGCAGATAACACCAAGTTGGGTGGGAATGTCAATCTGTTGGAGGGCAGGAAGGGTCTACAAAAGGAAGCAGGACAGGCTAGATCAATGGGCTGAGGCAAATGGTCTGAGGTTCAACCAAGCCAATTACCAGGTTCTGCCTTTAGGTCACAACAAGCCCCTGCAGGACAGGCTAGGGCAGAATGACTGGAGAGCAGGAAAAGGACCTGGGGGTGCTGGTTACAGCAGCTGAACATGAGCCAGCACATGCCCTGGTGGCCAAGAAAGCCAATGGCACCTGGCTTGTGTCAGAAAAAGTATGGCCAGCGGGACCAGGGCAGCAYCCATTCCCTGCACTCAGCACTGGCAAGGCCACATCTCGAAGCCTGTGTTCAGCTCTGGGCCCCTTAATTCAGGAAGGACAGTGATGTGCTGGACTATGTCCAGAAGGGCAATGAAGCTGGGGAAGGATCTGGAGCTCAAGTCTGATGAGGGGAGGCTGAGGAACATGGAGTTATTTTGCCTGGAGATAAGAAGGCTGAGGGGAGATCTTATCATTCTCTACAACTACCTCTCAGGACAGTGTAGTCAGGCTGGTCTCTACTCCCAGGTAACAAGTGATAGGACAGGAGAAAATGGTCTTAAGTCTGTCTCTTATACACATCTAGATGTGTATAAGAGACAGGTCTCTACTCCCAYGTAACAAGTGATAGGARAGGYGAAAATGGTCTTAAGTCATGCCAGGGGAGGTTCAAGTTGTATATTAGGAAAAATTTTGTCACAGAAGGAGTTGTAAGCATTGAAACAGGCTGCACAGGGAAGTGGTGGAAGTATTCAGAAAATAAGCAGATGTGGTACTTTGTCATACAGATTTGTAGATGTGGTGGTATTCAGTTAAAGATTGAACTTGATGGTCTTGGAGGTCTTTTCCAACTTCAATGATTCCATGATTCTATAATTCTATGGTGTTATGAAGAATGCACCTCTTAAGATGTACTTACACTGCATGTTGTCTTACAAGGCTGTTGCTGCTTCTGGCCATGGATTACTGCTCTCACTTTGCTTGTGCATGAAAATTAGTATAAGAAATAATGTTAATCATATGAATAAAACATTGTCTTTCAGCAGTACTCATCCTGCAAATTGTATCACTTCAGTGACCTTGCATTCAGTGCCTTGTACAGTGCTGCTACAGTTGTTTACCTAGAGGATGAGCAGAGAGAAACAGCCAAGAATGGCAAAGGGAGGCTCAGGAATTTTTAAGCCAACTTTACTTTTGAAGCAATCTTTAAGTGAGCTCAGAGCTGGCTTTGGGACTATGAGGGTGATAAACAGTCATGGTTTGTTGCTTACACACTTCTGTTGGGTCACATACCATGGCATAAGAGCAATTAAAGGGTTCCTGTTGCTTCAGAGGGAAACCTCATATTTTCTGACAATTATAAAATAATAGACATGGTTTTCCTGAAAGTTATAGGGCTTTATGAAGACTGGTAGAATGTAATTATTCTTGGACAGTTCTGTTGAGCAATCTCGTCTTTGTTTTTCTRTAGGCATTGAGGGTGGGCTGCCCAGGCTCCTTTGGATGCAGCCCAGGACACAATTGGCTTTCTGGGCTATGAGAACTCACTGCTGGTTCAAGTTCAGTTTTTCATCAGTCATCAGCCCTAAGTCCTTCTACAAAAAGCTGCTCCCAGTGAACCCTGGGTGAAATTTCCAGCACTTTTATACATATTTTGATTTCCTCTGGGTGGCACAGCTTTGCKCTGTCATTCTGGTGGCTGAGGGTTACCAAAAGGCAGATAACCTTGCTCCTCTCTGTAGTCTTCAGTGWGTTATAAATCCCAGATTTTTTAAAATCTACATTGTGCTTCCAGAGCTACACCAAAGAAGTAAAAGGACAGAGCAGATATTCTACCATCATTTTTTTCTGAAGATTCAGCTGYATAAAAAGTTGCAGATACTTGTACAAAACAAGGTTTATAGATTAGGAAGTGACAGTTTAATATAGATATGTATAATAAAGTGTGTGGTATTAAGTAGGACTTTACTRCTGTTCAATACTCCCTCTGAGTGACAGAACAGGGTTGGTTCTGTCTCTCATTCTCTGAACATTCTGAATTATCTACTTATAGAATAAAAGTGTTCTTTTTATAACCTACTCTAGTAACCTTGTTTTGCTTATGGTTTTTTAACCATTTAAACCAAAATGATTATGTCATGTGATCATTGACTGCATATGATTCCTTGAGTTAATAGGAGAAACGGTGTAGTTGAGCTGGAATTATGCAAATATTGGCATCATTCTATGTAACTTGGATTTAACTCATTTTAAAAATGAGGAAGCAGGATGACTGAGTTGCTGAAATTCTTAACCTATCAAATAATGTAACCAAGGGCACAAAGAGCTACCTTACTCACACCCCTGGTTTTATGGATGAGAGCCCAGATAAAGAGGGAAGTCGGTGCCAGGTACCAAACCAAGGGGACCCAGCTGTCCRYCTGCTCCACAYATGTGTTTCCACASTGGAAAATGCCKTGTCTTTTATTTTTTTGATGCTGAYTTTAATTACATTTAYCTCTTAATGACACWAATTCAGTGTCACTGTCTGACATAGGTTTCATGATGGCTACTTATATCATTGCCAGCTGAGGATTGCAATGAAGACCATCATCAGCTAAACTSTAAAGCATCAAAATGAACTCTTCAGTTATTTCACAATTTTTTTTTTTAATATGAACCATGGTTTTCCTACATGGGCAGCAGCTAGTTTCTACTTGCATTCAATCTTTTGGGGAGGAAGGACAGTTAGGAGGTGTGAGGGGTTGAACACCAAGTGCTCCCCAAACCACTTAATCACTCCCCTCCTCAACTGGACAGGGAAGAGAAAATATAGTGAAAGGCTTGAGGGTTGAGAGATCACTCACAAATGACCATCACCAGCAAACCAGACTAAACTGAGGAAAGTTCATTTAATTTATTGACAAACCAGAGTAGGGAACCGAGAAGTAAAAACAAGTCTTCCCTCATCTGTCCCTTCTTCCCTGGGTTCAASTTTACTCCTGATTTCCCAACTTTACCTCCTCCCCTCCTCAGTGGCACAGGAGGATGGGGAATGAGGGCTGCAGTCAGTCTGTCACACGTTGTCTCTGCTGCTGCTTGCTCCTCATGAGGAGGACACACACTTTTCCAGTGTGGGCAGTGGAACCTCTGCTCTGGTGCCTGGAGTCCTTGATGTCCAAGGGCTGTTCCTCTCACGCATTCTCAGCCCCTCCTTATCTGCCTACAATTGCTGCTGAAGAGTAATTCTTTTCCCTTCTTAAACCTGTTATCCCTAACCATCAGTGATGGTTAATTTTGGCCAGCAGTGGGTCTGCCTGAGATCCAGCTGGCATTGGCTGTGTTGGACACCAGGAAAGCTTCTGGTATCTTCTCAATAAAAATACAGAGGTGCTCCCCTGTAGCTCCCCTGCTCTGCTTCTGTGTTGGTTTTGCATCATGGAAATGATGTTTTGGGAGAGGCTGCTGGCATCTGATAGAAACCAACCAGTGGTTGACTTTGGGAATTGACAATCTGTTGAACTGCTGGAAAGCTGTACACGCCTCTGTGAAAAACACATGTTAAAGATGAAAGAAACCCGTGAACTTTCTCTTTTTTCTCCCAGCCAGCAAAGAGGTGACATGGCTGGTCCAGCCCTTGTCTTGGCCAGGCTGGGCTGGGCAGCCCCTGCTGCAGGGTGTTGGAACCCAGGAAATTCCTCTGACTGCCCTGGAGGACTRSAGCCCCTGCCCGGGGGGCTCAGAGACCTTGGCACAGAGCCCAYGACCCCTGRGCCTTTGATTTAGCCCTTGGAAAAAACAATTACCAACCTTTATATGAAGAATTACAAGTCAAGAAAGTTTAAGTAGAATAATAACTAGTTTGTCACAGAGTGAAAAATACATTTTTGAGGTTTTTAGAATGGGGGCTCAGGYGGCAAGATGGAGGAATTTGGGTGTTGCTTATCCTTTTTCCTTCTTCTTCCTAGCCTCCATCTTCTGGGTGATGTTGGCATTTTTAGARTTGTTTAGAGTAGAAACTCACTGTCTAACAGAGGTGATAGGTATTGGGAAGTTATTGTAAATAGTGTACATGTAGTTTTTAGTACAAAAAGACAACACCTCCTCAAGGACGAGCAGTGTGCCTCAACCCGACCTGCTAGACAGACCTCGGCAGGTCGGAAAAAGAATTTTACAGATAAGAAACAATAAACAACGTTGAGAACAAGAATAGAAGAGTTCTGACTCCTTCTTTGACTGCTGGGCTGGGAAAAGAGACTTTCTCAGGGGGAGGTTGAAGAGGCATCTCAGGGTCACTCTGACCAGCAGAGATTCTGAGAGCAGGGCACCTGCTGGGCCCCCGCTTTTGGCTGCTGGGAAGGGGAAAGGAGAAGCCCTGGCATGTTGGCTACTGAGATCACAGTGCTCCCCCACCCCAGCCGCAGTTCCTGCCACAGGCTACCAAGTCCAGCCTGGTTAGTGACCATCTACAGGCCCTGGGCAAGATATCCCTTCAATCCTCCCTCAAGTGAGAGAACAAGACAAAAGTGCAGACATGTAAAGAAACAACATGAAGACGCTGATGTCAGTGAAGAAGTCAAGTCGCAGATGGGAGGGATGAGGAGATGCCTTTAGTTTTAAGCTGAAATCTTCTTGTAAAGCTATGGAGAAGGACTCTTTTTTCCCTATAATGCATGAAGGTATGGGGAGATGAATGTGTTCAAATTGTAGATATCAAGCAAAGGCCCCAATGCTAAAGTAAGCAGATGTTAAAGTAGCTGTGATCCTATAAGAAATTTAAACAGAGAAAGWGAGAAGAGTGATGAAGATCCTGTACCCRCAGGAGAAGAAGGAGATCTCTGTTCCTAGAGATGAAGATGATTTCAGAGATAGYTAATGAGAACRTTTGCATTTGAACAGCTRACCTTTAAATRAGTYCCCCATAAGRTGACATGGCCCATAAATGCAGCTGTAGGAAAAGRTTGWGGAAAATGGGWMTGATTTCCCAATWGCAGATTTCCCCGGGCAACRGCTATTTGTAGAAATTGAGAGCCARYAGAYAACTGTRTTCTTGTGGAGAAGTCTCCATAACARTAACAAGAAGGACTTSTCTCCCTAAYTGACCTTYAGAAAGACTATTCTAGAGGTGGTAAACTGACTGAAAATTTTAGGATTTGTCTCTGTACATTTTCAGTAGGAAAGAAAAAGTTGTAGGGGGAAATGTTCTGAAGGTTTTGTTCTGATTCRTATTACTCTTTCTTTTAGTTACTGTTAATAAATTTTTCTTTTTACCCTTTTAAAGTTTTGAGCCTGCTTTGCCTTTCTTCTAATCCTACCTCACAGAAGGAGATGAGTAAGTACATGTTAGTAAGTACACTAGTGATTGGCCAGCACTGAACCCACCACACTAATTAGTGAATTGGCTGAAAAATCTCAAATTAGCAAACCAAAACCACTACACAAAATTGGTGTTTCCYCCTGGTTTCAAACTGAAACTGTCACATCTTCCCAAAGCCTAGCCATGCAAAACCAGTGCAGGTGGGCAGTGTTAGCAAAGGGGAGCAAGCAGCCAGTGGTGGAGGTACAACATCCTGGGATGATGTTCCTMCCTAGAGTAATGCTCAGAACTACTCTCCAGGACACTGGAAACAGCACCAAGACTGTCAYAGCTCACACAGTGTTTGGACAATGCTCTCKGAATSACAGAATGGAATTGGGAGACGCTCCCTGGTCCAACCTCCCTGCTTAAGCAGGGTCATCCCAGAGCACATGGCKCAGGYMTATGTRCAGATGGTTGTGGAATATCTCCAGTGAGGGAGACTCCAGAATTTCTCTGGGCAAACATGGTGTGACTCCACAYYCTRTGTCTCAGGCACATGGTGGTGSGATTCTTGGGYTTGTCRTGTGCAGGGCCAGGAGCTGGACTGSAATCACAGTCATAGATTCACAGYATGGTTTGGGTTGGAAAGGACCTTGAAGGTCATCTAGTTTCAACCCCATGCCATGGACAGGGARACCTTCCACTAGACCAGGTTGRTCCAAGCCCCATCCAACRTGGCTATGAACAATTCCAGGGATGAGGCAGCCACAGKTTCTCTGAGCAACCTGTGCCAGGGCCTCACCACCCTCACAAGGAAGAATGTTTTCCTTATATCTAATCTAAACCTACTCTCTTTCAATTCAGGCCATTTTTCCTTTTTCTGTCCTCACAAGCTCTGGTAAATAGTCTTGCCTCTCTTTTCTGTAAGTTTTCTTCAGGTGCTGGAAGGCCACAAATAGGACACCCCAAAGGCTTCTCTTTTCCAGGCTAAGCAATCCCAGTTCTCTCAGCCTTTCCTCAGAGCGGAGGCTTTCCATCCCTCTGATCCCCTTGGTGCCTCCTCTGGCCTGGCTCCAGCAGGTCCCTGTCCTTGCTGTGCTGGGAGCCCAGAGCTGGATGCAGCCCTGCAGGTGGGGTCTCAGCAGAGGGGGCAGAGGGGCAGAATCCCCTCCCTGCCCTGCTGCCCACGGGGCTCTGGATGAGCCCAGCACACGGGGGGCTCCCAGAGCACACGGCCGGGGCATGGCCAGCCTCTCACCCAACGGGATGAGATCGTCCGATGATCGCTGCGGGTCCCTTCCAAGCAGAATACACTCTGTGGCTCGGAGTTGTGGCGGCGGCACCGGGACCAGGAGGCTCCCGCCGCCCGGCGGCCGCGGGCGGGACAGCGGCGGAACGGCGCGGCTGCGGCCGCTGTTCCTGCCGGAGCCCGGGGAGGAGGCACCGGGGCTGCTGCGGGAGCATGGCCGCACCGTGGGCCGCCCGCGGGCTGCGGGCCGCGAAACGTGAGTGCCGGAGGGAGCCGGGAGTGCGGGAGGGAGCCGGGAGCCGTGAGTGCGGGGCCGCGCCGAACTCGGGCTCGTACTGCGGCCGTGCTTTCAGGGGCTGAGGGGGCCTTATTAGGCCGCGGGGGAGTTGGCCGGTCTGAAGGAAGGGCCTTTYCAGCCAGGGAGCGACATTAACCTTTGCATAGGATCAACAACCCAGGGTAGTTAGGGCTGGAAGAGACTTCTGGAGATCATCCATTCCACGAGCAGGTGACACAGGAACATGTCCAGGTGGATTTGGAATGTCTCCAGGGAGATACTCCACACCCTCCCAGGGCAGCTTATTCCAGTGCTCTGCCCCTCTCCATGGAAATAATTTCTTCCTCGTGTTGAAGTGAAACTTCTTGTGTTTTAGTTTATGGCCGTTGCTTCTCATCCTYTTGCTGGTCACCACWGAAAYGAGTCTGGCACCGACCTCCTGGCACCRGRCTTTGAGATATTTACGTGCATTGAGATTCCCTTTCAGTCTTCTCTCCAAAKTAAACAGGCCCAGATCCCACKYTCCCTCCTCATAAGKGATATGCTTGAGACCCCTCATCATCTTTTTGGCCCCTTTTMTTGCCTCAGAGTCTCCTGTTGTGATTTTGGGCAGTGCAGGGTCCCAGCGTGCTGGAGCTGCAAAAGTGCTACCTTGTAAATATTGAGACAGACAGGTGGGTCATCGGTAGTATTGTAGAAACCAAAACCTTATAAAAAGGCTTTGAAAACTCAGAATGGGTCACAGGATGGTTGAGGTTGGAAGGGATCACAGTGGGTCATCTGGTCCAACCTCTGCTCACGCAGGATCATCCCAGAGCCCACGGCACAGGATTGCATCCAGATGGTTCTGAAATATTTGCCGTTTGGGAGACTCCACACCCTCTCTGGGCAATCTCTTCCAGTGCTTGGTCACTGTACAGGAAAGTTCTTCATGTTCAAGTGGAATTTCTGTGCATCTGTTTCTGCCCCTTGCCCCTTGTCCCATTGCTGGGCACCTCTGAGCAGAGCCTGGTCCCTGCTCTGACCCCTCCCTGCAGGCACTGACAGACACTGATGAGGTTCCCTCTCACTCYTCTCTTCTTGAGGCTGAACAGCCCCAGCTCCCTCCGGCTTTCCTCATTTCAGGGATGCTCTGCTGGACTCACCCCAGGATTGCTGGCTCTGGGATGATTGCTTACTCAGTGTCTCTCCTGTCCCCAGGGTACATCTCCACACCGGCTGTCTCTCGGCTGACGCCCGATGAGGTGCTTCGGATGCGAAATGAGCTCTTCACCAAAGAGAAAGAGAGACAATTGTCTCTTCACCCACGGATTGAGAAGATTGAAGTGAAATACACCGGGAAGCCGCACCCTGGCAGTGTGTTTGTCATGAACAAGGCTCTGTCCACGCCGTATAACTGTGCCATGCGTAAGTGGATGCACTTCTGAACTAGCCCCTGGTGGTGAACTAGTGCTGCCAATTGAAATAGAAACAGTTACTTTTTTGGAGGCTTATTTCACAGTTCATCCTTCCAGGTCATTTACAAATATGAAACTTGCAGTTGTTAGAAATGCAGCAGTCTCAACTGCTGATCCTGAAAAATATGGTTAATAACTAATACTTTAGGGGTTTTTTAATTTTCTTCAGATTTAAGCGAATGGCATTGCAAGAACTCTGTTCTGGCTCTTGTGGATGGTGAAYTCTGGGACATGTACAGACCTCTGACCAAATCATGTGAAATTCAGTTCCTTACCTTCAAAGATGAAGATCCAGAGGAAGTCAACAAGGTAAGTTATTATCTTATCCCACTGTAGGTGAACCTGGTTCTCTATACCTCGTCTCATTGCAGGTGGCCCTTATTATGACCTCTTGATTCTGTATGCACCTTTCAGTTCCATGCCTGTCTGCTTTCTTGAACTTTGTTGTCATTAAATTTCTGACATTTTCAATGTCTTTTTAATGGTGCACCATGGCTATCATTAGCTGGACTAGTGTGTGGGCTAGGTGAATTGTTGGCTTGCCATTCAGCTGTTGTGTTATTCTGGGATTTCAGATTTAAATATCTCCAGGGTTGCATCTGGCTTGCATTCTAAGTGCAGTTTTGTTTTTTTTTTTATTTGATTCTGTTTGGAGAATCATCTCTGAATAGAAGTTTAAATACTAAAGAAAATAATCATAGAATCATGGAAAAGCTTGGGTTGGAAGGGACATTAGAAGCTCATCCAGTTCCACCCCCTGCCATGGGCAGGGATGCCTTCCGCTAGACCAGGTTGCTCATAGCCCTGTCCAGCCTGGCCTTGAGCACTTCAGGGGTGGAGTGCTTGGGTTGGCAGTTAGGGCTGTGCATCATCCAGTTAAGTTTTGGGAGATTTTTTTGGAATAGTTAGGTTCTAGGCATTAAATTCCTGTTCTGAAATTCTCTTTGCAGGCATATTGGCGTTCCTGTGCCATGATCATGGCGTGTGTGCTAAAGAGAGCATTCAAGGATGAATACTCAGTCAACCTAGTTAAAGCTCCAGAAGTGCCAGGTGATAAAAGTGTTTTATATGGATTGTCTTTTGCTGCTTCTCAAGTGAAAACTTAGAAAAAAATATTTCCAGTGATTGATGGTACTTAGCATTGATATGTGTATTACATGCTGTTGTTGTTGCCTTTAATTTATAATAACCACACTGAAAACAATTCTGTTATCAATGTTCAGAAAATAGGTCTGTGTGGCCACTGGGTTTCAGWCCACTTAGGATTTCATAGCTGAAATTAGTAACTAAACCTCTGTATTGTGAAGTGACATGAGCAAGGTTTCTAGATGTGATGAGACATGTTTCTGTGGAATTTGCTCTAATTGAACTGCATAACCTTGTCCATCACTTGAATTTCTAAAAATGACAATGTCTACACCAAATTGGAAGATTATTGAGGTACAAACAAGCTTAATAACAACTTCTGCTCATCCGTGATCTGATTTAAGATTTAGAAAAYTGAGAAAATGCACAAGAGAAGAGGTTGTTTCAATAACAAAACCTGCATAATTATGCATTTAATGTATGAGAAGGTTGGTTGCTGGTCATGTGGGGTGCTATAACTGCTTCTCTTTTTAGCAATTTTAGCATTTGTTGTGATTGGTAAGTACAGGTAAATATTTCAGTTCTACCAGAATTTGGAATAATCTTGGATATACTCAGRTATATCATTATACTGCATGTATAYAAATAGTGTGATCTTACTGGGTTCWTAGATTTGATTTCTARAAATAGCCATAACTCAATATACACAAAATAGTGTTCTAACAACTGTCAGATAAATTTATATTGCCTTTACCAGAAATTTGTGCATTGCTTGTGTCATGGATAAACAGCTCTAATGTTGTCTGATTTCTCTATGCAAAAAATTCCTCTTTATAATTTAATAGCTCARATTTATTGTATGAGGCATACAATGGAAAAATGGTGAAGTATTTTTAAAGTGAGTGGTTTTGGTTTTTTTCTGCAATGTTAGATGCAGTTTTGGGAAGCAGTTTATTTTTTCCCCTCTGTATTGAGATTCTCTTATACTGACGTTGCATTAAAACTCCTTTCAAATTGCTTTCTCATTCAGTGAAGTGAAATTAAAATAACACAAGTTCAATCTGTCATTTTATAGTATAATCAGAGCTGAAAATTTTTGTGATGAATTTCTAGAAGTAATTCTGTTTTTCTTCTAATTTATTTTGTTGTAAGAATATGGTATGATGGTGAAATGCATATTTTGTTACAAACATTAATATTTTTATCTTTGGATTGGAATTGCAGTGATCTCTGGAGCTTTCTGTTATGATGTGGTTTTGGACAATAAACTGAATGACTGGAAACCAACAAATGTAAGCACTTTTCAGGCATAAACCCAAAAAGTTCTAGAGCTTGTGTCCTTGTCCAGTTGTTCTTTTTTGACAGGGGAGAAGAGACAGAGCTTTTTTTCCCTTTTTCTTAGTGCACGTTTGGAGTAGTCTTTGGGATCTGATCTCTGCATTCACCACACACTGGTGCTGTGGCAGAGTGCTCTCACATTTCCTTTCAGACAAAAATAAACCTTGTGCTGTCTTCCACATGCTTTCAGGCTTTAGGTCTGTGGAGCTAGAGAAAATTCTAGRCTGAAGTACAAGTTCAGAAACACTAGATAGGGCCATTGGGACCTCAGTGCCATATTTGTACCTGTACAGATCTGTTCCTCCTCAGCTGCTCTTGCCTGGTAATGTAGATGCAGCCTCAGTCTTTGTGTGAGTAGAGTTTCTGAAAATAAAAGTGTGTATAAGGCATATTTTCTGGTGGTTTACAGCAGAATCAGCTTGTTGAATAAAATCTGTGAGCACATTCAGCTGCAGCTCTCCTTAATAGCTTGCTTATGTTTCATGCTCTGCAGTAAATCTAATCATCTGAATGCTCTAAATCTCAGAACCATTTGTGATCACAAATGTTTTACCCATCTGGGGCTCATTCTTATTCTTGTGCCCAAAAACCAGCAGAGGGGTGTATGGCTAGCAAAGCAATATTGGTACAATGCAGAATCTTTCTTCAYTATGATCTTGTGGCTGAAGTAATTTAGTTAGAAATATTTTCTGCATGACATTTTAAATGTAATTCCACTTCATAACAAATTCTTATTTACGAGTAAATCTGAATTACGCAGAACCTCAGATTCTGGTCCAAGGTGACAAATTTTTATTTATTAAATATTCAGTACCTGTTTTAAGCTTTGATCTATCATAATAGAGCTTATTTATAAGTGAAGACTCTACTCTGGGAAACAAGATTTATAGATGAGTATTCAACAGTAGCAAGACTGTGTATGTAGTACCATGTAGGGAAAACCTACTATCAAACTGCCTGCATGGGCAGTTTAATTAATATTTATTGTTTTTGATGGAAAATGCCTATTTCTCATTGAAATGACTGGGCATTGAGTCTGTGCATTAAAACAGTGATGATCTGTAGTGCTRTTATGATAATAGTAAGACACTCCTACAGTAAAATCACTGTATTTAGGGTTTATAGTAGATGATCTTTGTTGCTTTTACTAATATTTAGTGTTTGCTGTGCTTTATRTGTTCATTACAGCTGTGAAAAGGTGGTTACAGTTTTTATGTTCTTTTATTAGGACAACTTCTGTTCTCTTACAAGGGATGCCAAAAAGCTAATCCATCAAGACCTGCCCTTTGAAACACTTCATGTTGAAGCAAAAGTAGCYCGTGAAATGTTTCAGCATAATAAGTGAGTGTCTGAATTTGCCTTTCTTTCAAAGAGGCAATAAGAAATCAAGTCAAATCTCTGCTTGGTTTTATAAATCTACAATAAGATGTGACGGGTGAAGTAAGAAGGTTCTTCTCCCACTGCTCTGAATGAGCCTGCCTCCATTCTCTTCCCACCAACTTACTTACACCAACTTGCTTAGTTCTTGTTCTCTTCAGAGGCCAGCACCAGYKACCTTCACTGCATGTAGTTTTGTGACAAACTGAAGGACTGAGACTTCTTTTTTTCACTAGTGAGCTTCAAGATTCCACTACTATTAAACTGAACCCTGGTGCTTAGCCTTGACATGGTAGCCTTTTCTGAAAGGCTTCCATATTTAAAGAAATGTATATTTTTCATGTCCTGATATCTTCAAATGAAGATTTAATGAAATGCAGMTTTTGAATTGTGCAGGGGAAAATGGGTAAAATACTTTGGTCTGTGCTATAAAAAAAAGGTTTCAAAACTTCTTGTCTTCTTTGCTGAAAAAAATACCTCAGCCATGTTTCTGGTCCACAGCTTTTTGCTAGTTGGAGAGTGTTTGTACACTGTCTCCTAAGGAAATGCTTCTAGTGTCCAGTTTTTACCTCCCAGCAAAAGCATTAAACCATTCCCAAACATCCTGTCTCAGGATCCCATGTTGGCTGTGCCTGATGATTGRACTATTTTTGAAGTGCCTTTCAGTAGTGCTCAGTAAAAGTAGTGCTCTGTAATTTTTCCATGAACTGAGGTTAACTAACAGGTCTGTTAATGAAAGCATGTCAATATGTGTTCTCATTAGGAATTTAAACCAGTCTCAAAGCTCACATAAATACAAGCATGATTTTTAGGAATTTTAAATGAATTAAATGAGTTTCTGAAGTGCTCTTACAAGAGCAAGGTGTTAAAGGTGAGGATTTTTAAATTTTTTTTTTCTTGTCCAGATATAAAATGGAGATGATAGAAAGAAAAGCTGCTCAGAATATGGAAGGAATTGTACCATTACATAGGTAAGCACAACTGAACTCCCATTCTGTAATGATTCACTGGAACATTTGTGTYTATTGCAAGTACTCTCTGTAAGTGAGAAGAGCAAGTTACTTGGGATGGTTTTAKATTTAAAGATCACTTGTATTCATTACTGTCTGTGGTCTGTCTTAAGTTGATGTGGTTTGTTAGCTTGTTTTTTTTAATGTAACCATTATTTTGTGATACTTTGTGATACTGCGTTTCTATTTCTTGTTATGTTACGGGTGGTAAGTGCCAGAGAAGTCTTAACTGTTTTCCTTGCTTTTACACGAAGACTAAATAAATCTCTAGAGCTTGACAGGCTGAATAAAATACAAACCAAATACTGGTTTGAAAACAAGAGTTYGCATTGTATAACGGATTTTTCTTTCAAAGTTGTCAAGATCTTCCTAACTTGCAATCTKCTGCTTTGTAGTGGTGGAGATGAGAATAGAACAGCATCCTGGGGATTCAGTGTAAGATACAGAGTTCTTAGTCTGGAGGCAGAATGTGTCTRAAGCAATTCTGTCTTAGACTATTGTAGGATATTCAGTTGTGTAAATGTCTGAAGAAGAGTTCCTAATTTGTTTTTATTTTATATTAAGGAGCATCATCTATCTAAAGGAACAGATGTCTTTGCAGTGGTGGTTCTTGAAATTTTAGAACAATGTTGTGTCATTCTTTCCCTCCTCCCACTCTGATTTGCTCAATAAAGGGGAAAATGGGCTTACCTATTGCTTTCTGGGAGAGGTTAATTTTCAGCATTTCTTTGCTGTACTATGCTGTCTCTTTTTTCTTAATTGATTTGCAGTTTTCCAAGAACTGGAAAGGGAAGTAACTGTGCAGGTTGTAAACACTGTACTGTGGAAAACAGGTGATCTTGGAGACAAATKTTTTTCTGGTGAATGACATTTATCCCAGTTTTAGAGCCAACATGGTATCAAAGACTTTTTAAACCCAACATCCTTTCCTAGACTTGAGGTTTAAATTTTCTAAGTTCATTTAAGGAAATTGTGTGAKCTGTACTTTTGGTTTAGGAAACTTCAAAATACTGAGCTGGAAATTTGTTTAGATTTGGTTTGGGATTTGTGTGGATTTTCTTTCTMTTGATTGGAGTTTGCTAATCAAAATAAAACCTAATCTCCTTGTATTTTACTCCAAATATATTTAGCATATAAACTGGGGTTTTCTTCATCCCCCCAGGTTTGGTGACTTTGTAGATGTCAGTGAAGGTCCTCATATTCCAAGGACAAGTTTCTGTTTCCAGTATGAGATAACAGCAGCCCATAATCTTCAGACTGACCAGTCTGAATTGATAAGGAGATTCCAGGGTGTGTCCTTGCCAGTCCATTTGAAGGTAAGTAATCCATTTTGCACAGGTTTTCCTTCTTTAAATTAGAGCATTTAACCTGTGTTTCCATTTTTGTTAGGTGCTGTATTGGTAGCTAAATGGAATTCTTAGTTGAGAGCRGTAGAAAGGGAGGGCCCCTGATGGTGACTGTGTTGGATATTTGGGGTTCATTTTCCTGAAACAGTTGTGGATGTGCAGTCAGAACTAGAAAAGTTTGCATGATAGGGTCCATGATGTTATTTTTCAGTATGGAAGGTGTTGTTTTCATCGCATAATTCCTGCATGGATATTTCATTCTGCTTGCCTAAGTTGTGCATGCCAGTCTTCTGACATCTAGGCTGCTGACAGWGCTTAAAAGAGCAGAACTTTGTGTTTATACTCATGATAAATATACCATTCAAAGAATTTCATGACKCCAAAGTAAAAAGTAGCAACAACAAGCAATGTCCTAGCTCTAATGASTCTTAAACAAAGAACTGAAGGTGGAGGCAGGGCTCTTTATTCCCATTCATGTTGACTTACATGATTTTGACCTTGTGATCTAGAACATGTACTGTTGTCTTAGTTGGGGAAGTTTTCAAGTGTTCCTCAGCTGATCTCTGTGTTCGCTTCCTAAGCATAATTCCATTTTTTGCCAATTAATTCCTCAAGGATTCCTCACAGTGGATGAATCATAGAACCATAAAATGGTTTGGGTTAGAAGGSACCTTAAAGTTCATYCAGTTCCAATTCCCCTTCCATGGACTGGGTTGCTCAGAGGTCCATTCAGCCTGGCCATCAACACTTCAGGGATGGGATGTGTGATGGGTAGACATTTATTAAAGTCCCCCACATGGATATGGGCAAATTGGACCCCAAAATTTTAAGTTTTAAAACAGAACATTTGAKCTGGGCATTATTATGGTTTTGTACCATCATTTCTATACATTTGTCAACTCTCTTCTATYATAAGATTATTTTTTACCTCTGCTAACATTATTTAATGACATTTCACACAGGCTCACCACACTGTGTGGCACAAGCTGCTGGAAAGATCAAAGAAGCTGGTAAGTCTCACTAGAGGTGAAGTATAGGTTACCAAATACAAAGGTATGCTCTCATAGAGGACACTTTGAATGATTAGAGGTAGGTAGTATACTCAAGCACATATCTTTGGGAATGGAAATACTCACAGGTGAATGAAAATCAGAAATCTAACTGCTTGTTTATTAGAGGATATGGTAGCACTGTTTGTGAGGTCTGTTATMAAAAAGCATTGTGCCATTTAAAAAACATATACTATTTGATTGATATGATTTGTCCAATTAAAAAATACCTCAAGGTAAATGGAACTGTAAGATGTTATAACCCACCAAGATATATAACCAAATAACCACTATCAAGACGTATTTAAACATAGGAAGTCTTTGTAAGAATTAAAYAGCAACTGTTATAGAGCCTTTCGATCAACAATTTTACTTACTTGTTTGGCAAGAGACAGAAAAAAAACCACTTCATGTCTTCTGAAACTTGTTAGCCATGGATATGTTCTGAGSTTGCACCATGGCATCTTCCCTGAACTTAGTTTGAATATTCTTGTCCTTCAGGTTGTTTAATTTTGGAGAAGATAATAGTCTTTGTAGATTGTCCTTTCTTGTTATAGTGATAGTATGAGGGGAGGATTTTCAGGATCAAGGAGAGTAAAATAATTTTTAAAAATATAACAAAATTGATATCTTTCTGCAGGTCACTGAAGAAGAATATTTGGAAACAGCAGCACAATGTCTTGAGGCAAAAGATGGAACTGAAGAAGGAAAACATGTATCAATTTAAATTAAGTTGAACCTCTAAATGTACATAATAAACTGTGTATTTTTACATTACTTGTTTGTGCCTCTTACAAAATGTCTTGGGTAATTAATTTGAATTCTGTGCTGTYAATCACAGATAAGTATAGACACAGGTATGCACAAAATGTTTCAGTCCCCTTTAAAGGTTTCCTTAAAGAAAAAAAGGGCGGGTGGAGGGAAGTTAATTTTTCATCTGCAGTAACTTGCAAGTTGCCCCTGTCCTTACCTTGGCAACAGTAATTGCATGTGTCCATCCACATGTTGTTGCCTACTGCAAGAGAAAGCTGAGACAAATAGTATCTTAAAAAGATACCCTTAAAAGTATGCCAAGGTATAATTGCCATTGCTTTACCAATACAAAAATAGTAGAATGTAAAAGTTCTTGGAGTTCTCGGAGTTTAATGATTTCTTTCTGCTGCACAAGTGCTGTTAAAGATAATTTTCCAGAATAATACCAAGAATTTAGTTCATTTCTTAGATCCCTAGTGTACTAAGATTTATTATGCCTTTTCTTTGTTTGATATTTAAATATGGTGACTTCAATTAAATTTTGTTAAGGGGGATTTTGTTAGATGATGTTTTCTGATGTTTTGTATTTTCATCCCTAACTCATTAGAACTGTTCTCATTATACCAGAGGAAATTTTGATTACTTTTTGAAGTGCAAATATTTTCTCCGAATTTCATCCCAATTATTATTTTTACCATTAACTGCATCACATGGTTCCTAATCAGTTGACACCACAGCTTTGTGAGAGGCGGGTAGTAGTTCAGTAAAATACATTTAGGTATAACCCATGTCTTCTCAGGATACTTGGAAAATGAATGGGGTTTTTTCTTCTTGATTAATATTGTTTATAATAGTATCAGATGCTTATTTTTTAAAGTAAGATTGTTGATTCAAAGTTTACCTTCAGTGCACACATATGCATTTACACATTCTGTATATTTTCATTAAATTGAACTTGCTGGAGTGTACTTGGGCTTTGAACCTGTTGTTCTGGTGCTGCTGAAGAAGCAGGCATTGTTTCTTGTCTTAAGAAACACAAAAATTTGCTGTTTGTGTTGTTTTTTTGGGGTTTATTGTGGTTTTCTTTTAGTTTTGCTTGGTTGGTTGGTTGGTTTTTGTTTGTTGTTMAATGCAGTACTTGCCATCTTTGATTAACCCAAGACTGGTGAYATTTTGCCATCTGAATTTTGGGATCCAATCCATGTGGTCTGTTTGGAATCTTAAGCTTGTTCTATTACAACCCAGAAGGGCTCCTGATGTCTGCTTGCTATTTTGGGTATCCAGAATTCCTCCTGGATTCCACCAGCTGCAGAGGAAGGTGAGGTGGCTGCTATCACTTAGGGATATACCTTATTAAGCCTGCGTGGAATTTCAGAGTTTTTCTGGCATGTTCTTTTTTGGGGCGCTGGGAAGAGGAATTTTTTTTTTTGTTTGTTATGTTTGGGGTTTGAGTTTTTTTGGTTCGAGCAGCAGGAAAGTCACCCCACAGGTGAATCCCCACAAAAGGGACTTTTGCAAGTGTGTGACTACAGTACTGAAAATGTTGATGATGTCTGTAGCAGACCCTTCCCTGGAGGTCGTGCATAAAGTGGTGGAAGCTCAAACCTCTATAGAACTCTGTGCTATCTCACACCTTGACTTCCATGGGGTCCAGAAGACAGGGCTTCCTTAGGGAGAGATGTAGCTGCAGGATGCCTTTGAAAAGCACCAGGATCCTCACAGAGCTCAYCAACAGTTAAGAGAACCAGGCAGTAGTGTTCGCTTCTTTCTCACCATTGCACATTTTGAAACAGGAATGTAGATTGAAATCTGCTCTGCCAATATGGGATTCAGAACCACATGTGCAGAGAAGAACATCTGTAGCCATGATATTTTCTGAAAAATCCTTTCCTTAGGATTTTTCCTCCTGGGAAGCTGAGAGGGCTCAGGAACAAAATGTAAACAATGGTTATCTGCTGCTGTGGAATGGAACAGGTGGTCTCATAGAGTTGTTTCTAATTAATGGCCGATCACAGCTGGCTCAGACTCTCTGTCTGAGACACAAGGCTTTGTTATTCATTCCTTCTTTTTCTATTCTTAGCTAGCCTTCTGATGAAATCCTTTCTTCTATTCTTTTAGTATAGTTTTAATATGATATATATCATAAAATAATAAATCAYCCTTCTGAAACATGGAGTCAGATCCTCGTCTCTTCCCTCATCCTTGGACCCCTGTGAACAGGGTCACAAACATCTGTGGTTTTTTGGGGGGATGGCTCATATGGTATTTTGTGTACTCCCTACCTGATCTGTATTAAGTGATGGCACTGCTAGAAAAGCCCTGAACATTTCTTAAATGAGCGTGAGAACAAATGGAAGCAGTGCTCAGTTCCCCCAGCAGCCACAGAGCAGCAGGGAGATARAACCCTGAGCTCAAAGCCATTTGTTTTACCATTGACTGTTGGTGCATAAAATGCTGAAATTGTCTGCAGAGTGATGCTTCCTTTCTCTTTTTGACTTAGGTTTTCTGAACTTCAGCTGAACTGCAGGGTGGTTCCAGCCTGGCTGGCTCTTCGGGCTGTGTTCAGCAACTATCACTGTATACCAAACTTAAAGATATAGGGTTATATAAAATACCAAAATGGGCATGGCAAAGCTCTGACTGAGTGTGGATTCTGGATGTTTGTGCATTCTCCAGCCCTCCCTGGGGCCTGGTTCAATCTTCTCCATTGGAAATAGTCAGAAGACACCATCACTGATCAGTTCAAAAAGAGACAAGAAAGTAGATGTTATTTTCTATACTGAACGCTAWAGGAAACTGCAGGGATCAGGGGTGGATAGATGGGCAAAAGAGACTGTAGAATTTAGCCAAGTCCCCTTGGCTATTTCTTTTTGTTAAATTTCTGTGTGTAAAGAGGCAATTTTTACTCAGCAAAAGAACTGCAGAACCAGCTAAAAGTAAGGAAGTATCTAGGAGGACACAATGCTGCAAAGTGGAGAAAGGGGAGGGCAGGGGAGAAGCTGATACTGGCCAGATTCTGATAAGGAATAAATAAGAATTTTTTTATGGTGAAAGTGGTGCAACACTTGAATGTGTTGTTCAAAGAACTTGTGAGTACCTCAGCCTTGGAAATATTTGAGGATGGATTGGATGGTGCTTGGTGTATCCTGATCTAGTGGAAAGTGTCCCTGCCTGTGGCAGGGGAGTTGGAACAGGATGATCTTTAAGGTCTCTTTGAACCCAACCCATTCCAGGATTCTATAGGGACAGGGGAAAAGGCCTGAAGCCTTCTTCCTTGTTGCACATCTCAGCAGTAGTTTCATGGCTTCTCACATTCAAGCTGTTCCTCCTTCTGCATCTTGTTTAAAAGAGTTGAAACTTRTAATTTTTCCCTTTTCTTTACTGGTTTTATCCAGAAAAAGAAAACCCTATATTAAGGTTAAAACTACATGGGGACTTAATCCTAAGGGGTGGCAGTAGGAAGGTTGAGCAGTATCAGCTGACCCGTATAACCAACTGAGAAATTTTTTTTCCAAAGAAATATTCTGTATTTCATGTTATCATAGGTTTTGGAGATAGAAAAGGCAATTATTTAATAACAGAAGGAATTAAATGCTAAGAAAGCGTTGGGGTTTTTTCCTTACCAGTCAGTAAAAGTCTTCCCTGGGAAATTGAACACATGCAAGTGATGAAAACAATCATCAGTAGACATCAAMTCCTTTCATGATAGCAGGCAGAGCAAGTTTCCCTTTCAATTTTAACTTCTGTCAAGGAGTAATAGTTTACTGCTTTTTGATAACTTATCTAGCACTATTCCACTCAGCACAGTACTTTGTTATGTTTGAAGCCAGTGAACTTGCTACATTAATTTTATTAGTTTTTACAGACACAGGAACTTGGCAGCATAAAGGTGTTTGATGGGAAGAGGTGACAGTGGGTATTTCTTGAAGAACACCAACCATCTGAAAATGGTAATGCTATCATGCTGTGGTTTTTCACAAGACTTAACCCCAGTCATGGACAGCATTAACATTTTTTCAGAGTGAAAAGAAAACCTYTTATTTTAGTATCTGCTAATATAATATCCACAACCTAACTATGTCCACTTTTCTGGGGAACCAGCTATGCAGAAAGAATACACATAATTGGTCTAACATTTGGCCATATTTATAATAGCTATCTATTTATTAAGTTTGCAAGTTACTCACATTTTAATGAGAGAAAATARGAGGGAACAAATACTTGATTTTTATGGCATGACTCTGAATCAGGATGGTGAGGGGAAAGATCTGTTTTCTTCCTTAGGACATCTTCTATTGACATGTGTCTATACAGGGTAGATGCTCTAGGATCATCTTTGCTTCAGCAGCCAGTGCTGCTGAATGTGGCCTCAAATGGACAGGGAAATCAAACTGGGCTTCAGTGTCACCCAAGAAATGAGWTTGTCTCTGGACTCTCCTCTCTTTTGCCACAATCTTCTTCCTGCTTTTAAAGCCATTTTCTCTGGAAATTTAATAGGAGTATGCTTTTCTTTACCAAAATATGCTGCACCACTMTGGGAATTCCCTCTCAGAGCTATGGCTATGACTTTGGAAGGGATAAAAGTGGTTTTTCCTTTTTGGTTGTTATGGCCCCCCAACTGTATGCATCCTGGGGGAGCCACTTAACCTAGAGTTGATTTGGGAAACATTTATGCCCTGCAGCAGTTCTGTCTGAATGTAAAAATTACATTCAGTGAGACTCTGTATGGGACACTTTTTAATGAGACCATTGATTTATAAGTTTCTGTGGTCTGGAGTGCTCTGTGATCATTCTTTGTARGGGGGATTCACAGGCAGAGCACTGCTAACAGAAAGAGGTGTTCATATTGAAACATCACAAACATTAACCATATTTCTTAATTTATGGTGAGTACTTTGAGTTTTTTGGTTTTCCCTTTTGTTCTCCCATCAAATTAATGTTTCATAGCTAAACAATTCCCCAAGCAGATTTAAGTAGAGATAAGAGAGAGTTTTAAGGACTGACTCTGTCACTCAGGTTTTGTGACTGTGAATATTCAGGAACTATTTTGACCTTCCACAAAATAAATCTAACAATACTTTCCTGTTTCTCTACAATTTTCTAAGACTTCTTGATGTTTGTAATAGAAAGTAAACTAAAGATGCTTTCATTTTCTTCTAATGACCCATTGACCTATTTCTCCTAAAGAACTGATAATGGAATCTCAAAGAAACATTTTCTGTCAGTTTTTCTCTTACGTATAATTAAATTCCATAGAAATTAATAGAAGTTGTACACGCCAAAAGTTTAATCCATATTTTTTCTTTCCTAAATAAAAAGAAGAAATGAAATATTTGTGTAGGAAGTAAAACCAAAAGAGATAAAAAGTGATAAAGTAAAGCACAGGTTGTTGTGTTCAAAATGTTACACATTTGGCATCCTGATAAGGACTTGCTAATACACAAAGCTGCTTTGTTTGCTGCTTTTCCAGACTCTATACCTAGCAAGCATGCCTGCATGCAGAACAACTTGTCTTTTTACATGTAGAGCAGAGGTTTTTCCCAGCACAGCACTGACTGATTCATGATTTCTGTTCTCCTCCCACAGCTGTACCAGTTTGTTCCGTGTGAATTCTGGTAAGAGGCATGGTACAGTGTTAATGCTAACGTGTAGGAGTCAGTCATAGGTAAAAACCCCTATCACGATTAGCATTAACAACATACAGCCAGCAGAACTCCAGAGACTGGAGTATGAGACATAAAGAACTCAAAGCACTGGGTTTTCCCCTTGACAGACCTAAAGAAAAAAAAAAAAAGAAAAAAAAAGAAAAAAAATACACATCAAGAAATTATGGCAGAGGATGGAGAAATATCAGGGAGGGAATTATTGCAGTTAAGTACACAGGAACCATCTGCTGTACATTTAAACCCAGTCAAACTTGCCATTGTTTAGTTAGAGAGAGAGAACCAGAGTGCATTGAGCAGTGAGTGCATTGAGCTTGCTGTGAGCAGGCAGAATACAGATTGCAGCATGGTCTTGCTTAATTTTGTATCCCTTTAGATATCAGTTAATGAAGACTTCTAATACAAACCTAGTTCCTCAAAATGTTTTAAACTCCCCAAAAAACAAAACCAAAAATTWCTTGATCTATTCTGATTTAACTAAGAAAAAATGCCTCTGACTCTTTAACAGGATGTGTGAAACAGAGCTAAAACACAATCATAGTTTCATCAGTATACAAGGTTGATGATTAGGCAACAAAAATTCCTTTGGATTCTGGTATAAATGAGCAAGCAGAAAGAAAACCTTTTGGACAGATTTAGTTGCTGGTCTAGAATCCATATGCAGGGCTCCTACACCCTCATACCTACCTCTAACCAGTCCATTAGAATGAGATGAATTAATATAATTGCCTGTGTTGAACCATTTGCTAATTGCTCCATAATATTAACCAGTCCATTAACTGATGCTTTGACCATAAATTAATGTGCTGAGTCTTTTTGACCAAAGTTGAGCACTTTTTTTACTTATTTCAGCCTATTATTGGTTCTCCTCTGGAAACAAACAAGGAGACACAGTTTTAGAAAACAGCAATTTCAAATATCTGCAAAGAAATCACATAATGAAATAGAAATACACTCAGTAAAAGCAAGGGTAGAGAATCATCATTATATATTAAACTACCTGTTTTATTTTTACAATTTTCAGTTACTTACATGAGTAATAAGGGTTGAATTGTTGAGACAGTCTTTCCAAGCAGGTTTACAAAGGCCTAAGTAATGCCCATTTAGTTCTCTGCTAAGTATGTCTTGATTGAAATATATTTTTCTTTATCTATCCTTCTGAAATAAAGTATCAGCTCCTGTGCAGAGTTCATAAATAGTTGAATCTTGTTTGTTTTCTCTTTGGTCTCCCAGTAACCGCTTAAAAAAAAAAAAAAACAACCACTTTTTTGTTGTTTAATCAAAAAGTAACAAGAAAGCTTGTATGAGAAATGAGACATTATATATGAAGCAGTTTTGGAGATCATTTTGTGTATGTAAATTTTAAGAAACTGATGTACTTTTATAACTTCCTTACTGTTACTAACACATGTTTTAAGGGGAAGTTTAAAATGTCATAGTAAGAGTGTGATCTAATTTAGAGATTTTAGGGAAATTACCTTTCACTTTGTGCCACTCTAAATGAAACCAGCCRCGTACATGGCTGCAATATGCGAGTGTCAAGCAAAAATTCCAAGGTGAATATAAAAMTTTGGTAGGCAGAAAAAAGGCGGTTTAGAAATTTCCAAACCTCAGGTTTAAAGTGATGATTCAGAGCTCTGGTGAGTGTTCAGAGTAAACTCCCACTGAAGTTGGGCACAGAGAGCTGTGGTGTAAGATTTGCATTTGTGGGCAGTGAAGTGAACAGTTTTTAAACCTGTGATGAAATGTTGTGTGTCTATTTGTGGTATGTGTTTGTAAGATGAGGGACAAAGGCCAGGGCAGAAGGATAAAAGATCCAAGTTAAGMTATTAATTTTTGGTGGGATTTTTTGTTTGTTTGTTTTTTGTTTGGGTTTTTGTTTGCTTGTTTGTTTTTAAGGAAGAAAGCAAACCTGTAATTTCTGACAACAAAAGGTTATTGTCCTACCTAAATTCATTCTGCATTGAACCTTCTTTGAGCAGGGCTTTGAATTTGATGATCTTCAGYGAATCTTTTTATTTTAAATTATTCTTGAATTCAATTATTGTGCTTTTAATGTCCCTAAGTCCTTATTCACTTGATGTCACCCAGTGGGCAAAGATATGTATGAAGGGCTCAYTGCAAAACATCAGTTTCTTCTGTGGAAACACTAAATTTGTCTTCATTGAGCTTTGGATAAGGATCACTTTAGGCAATAGGACAAGAGCTTTCATACCAAAAGCTTATGTCACCTCCAAGTCTACTGCCCCTAGAATATTTGTAGAATATGTTTGTTAATTTGCACTCTCTTAAATGTATTCCAGGTTGCTATTCTTTACACCATGCTTCCAAATTCTAATTATTTAATGTCTCAAATGGGTTTTGCTAAAAAGCAAATGTTTTTATCTGTGGTTTGCAGCAGCCATTTGTGATTGACAGTACTTTTCAGTCTGCCTACGTTCAGACTTGGAGAAGAGATAGTTTTGAAACGGATCACTTAAATAATCTAATAATTGTTTCTCTAGAAGCTGAATGAGTGCTATACTTGCCCATGCCAGCTTCCAGCACTATTGTTGAGCAGGGTAGAAGTGAGAGACTTTGGGCAGCACGTGGTCTCTGCAGCTGTACTCCACAGCCAGCCCTTCCTGGCAAAAGCACAAGGCCATAACCACAGAGGAGAATTTACTTTGGGGCTTTTCTACTCCCATCATCTTGGATTTTTGTAGTGGAATAGGTTTGCCTAGGCTGCTATACTTGCATTTCAGTTTTGGATTTAAAAGCTGCATAGCATCTCCAACACTGCAAACTGTCTGGCTTCTGTGTGCTAAAGGCAGAAATACAAATCATGCTTTATCAGGAAGTGGTGAGAAATGACARGTGTTTCCTCTTGCTGAACCTTTGTAACAGCTTTTGTACAGCTGTCAGGTTTCCTTTACATGAACAAATACCTGCATTGCTCCTTGCTGTCTTCTCAAACAGCTCTAAAAATGTGGCCTTGACATCAGTGGAAACAGTGACCATCTCCTCAGGTTTAAATATAATGAAATAAAATCCCCTGTTATTTCCCTTGCAACATTAATAAAGAAAAAACTCATAAGATCTGGTGTGACTTTCCTCTTCCCTTTTCCAGCACTGTCTTTCTTCCCCTGTAATCAGAATAAAACATGAATCCTTCCTATCTTATCTGCTGACCTCTGGTCATTAGGTCCCATCCACTCCTCTGCTTCTCTGTTCCTTCACCTGTTGCAGTGACCTCAGATAGGTGTGTGTTTTATTTTCATTTTCAGACTTCATGTCTGCTTTCACTGTTACTGCTTCCATGGAAACTGTCCAATTAAAAAGCCAGATTCCCTTCAGAAGTTATCATCAAAAGTACAGTTCAAAGTACTTAGTTAAACTGTGACAAATGCTTCTTTCCCCAGCTGTACATTTGGACATTTGTGTATGGTACCTAAAGGTTCTGAGGGGACTTACTGTAGTGCACTGAAGGGTTAGAAGCATCTAGCTCATTAGTCAGGTTATGTGAATCTTAGCCAGTTTTGCCTCTCCAGTTCCAATGACCAAATTCTTATTTARTTATTGCCCGACTGGAGGGCCTTCTTTGTCACAAATCTGGAATAAAATTCAAGTTTTTGTCCCTGGGTTGATAGGAAGAAGACATACAAGCTTTGGTAGTACTTCCCAATATATACATATATATTTTTATGAAAAGCATGTGCTTAGGAAAGTAATACCAACTCTGCAAAATTCAGTAGCCAMTTTAGAAAGATAAAAGGTGTTCTCCAAACAGCAAAAATAATTTAGGACTTGCCTTTAGGGAAGCCTTATCTGCTGATGCTTAGGGTTGTGCTGTCACATCTACCAAGTCCTTTTCTGGTGGGAGGAAAGGCAGTTCCCAAAGGCTCGAAATCTGCAGCGCTCATGTATAAGTAGATAAACTTACAGTCCTGTTGGAAGAATCAGKCTGTGATAGACCCCAAGCCTGATGCTTTGGTAGTGTGAGAGTGTCTTTTGAATCTTTATTGCTCTGCAGTCATAGAAAACCCCATTTTTTGTAAAAAAATAAGACCAAAATGGAATGTACCAGTTTCAGAGGTGTTTTTAACTTTGAATAGCTGAAATCTAATTTTGCCTTAAAGAGAGCAAGAGTTAATACAATTAACAATTCTATGAATGTTTTAATCACCTACAAAAGGCTGTTACATATAAACAGTATACAACCATCCATTTTCAGATATCCTGTTTACATTTTCAGGAGGTTTTTAAGTCTTCTCARCTAATTTCTCAGAAAGCAAAGCTATTCTTTTAAAAACATTAAAAAAAATTGAATTCAGGTTTTTAAGATACTGGAAGAGCTCCAAAGATGTGTATGCAGATAGAAAAAGCTTTTCTCTGCCAAAACCATTTCTGTATAATAAAACATGCCTCCACTTTGTGGCTCAATAGCTGGATAATCTGTTTTTTTAATACTAACTTTCAGCTACTTTTCTTGCTCCTTTGTAAACTYAGAATTGCCATGTTGAAAAACTAGTAGAATAAATTATTGATCCTAGGTATTTGCTGCCAAAATTTGAATCCAAAGCAAATTTTTATCATCAAATAAAACCTTAGAGTTTTTGCCAGACAGGTATTAATGATGAGCATGGAGATCCTTTTTTGTTGGTATGATTAGGTATTTCAAAAAAGCTATATTGAGTTCTTWCATCAGCATTTGAATCATGTTAATTTTAAAAAGAATTAAACAAACCATAGTAAATTATGCAAGTCTAATGGATATATTTTAAAGAAGGCATTTCTCTGCTGCTTATTTATGAAATGAGGACAAAAACTTGACACATTATCCAAAACTACTTCTTTGGTCAAAAATTAAAAAGTCACACAGTTAGTTTTCCACACCTCAAATGCCTCTGACAAGCTGTAGGCAAGACAGTAACTGCAGATGCATCATGAAACTCTTCAAAGTAGGAAACTAAATGCTGTACAAATTCTATTCCATGCTGTATGGTCTTCTAAACTATTGACCTCAGAGCAAAAGGAGGAGTGCATGAGCTGACAAGCAGCATGCAGGCACCTTTCCTGTGTGTGCTGTCCCACCAGATAAATGAGGTCACCATGAAGGTGAATTCAAAACCAGCAAGGGAACTGCCTTTGCATTCTCTGGAGGCTCTGTGAGTCTGGATGGCTGGAGGCATATTCCATAAGGATGCCTGCTAGAGCATTTCTGCTTGTGTGCAAAAGTTTGAGGTTCAGCCTCCCTGACTCTTGAGTCCTCTAAGCCCTGCCCTGGGGGCCCCTCCCTTGGCCTGGTCCCTTTAGCACACGAGCTTCTCATTTTTAAAAAAGAGTGCATACAAAAATAAACAAACACCAAAGAACCAAGCTAAAAAAACCTACCTGCTATGAGGCAGTGTCTTTACACAGAGATACAAGCAAAACCAATGCAGCAAGAAGGCCACAGACTTCCTTTGTTCCATCTCACAGGTTATCCATGATCACTCAGCTTGGCTTTTTTTTTTCTTTTCCTTTTTAAGGAGAGACAGAGAAAGAAGGTAAATGGAAAATGAGGCAGGAATAGTTGCCACAGAGATGTATTGGTCTGMCTGGCTCCTGATATCCCATCAGCARGAGTTAGGTGGAGAAAGCCTCTCCAAACAACTTGAGACCCTTTATAAGTCATGGAGGTGACTCATAGCTAACCGACTCGCCTTGCTTTTAGTAAATCCCCCGCTTTCCTTTTCTTAGAACAGAGCTTAAAAAAAAAAAGAAGAAAAAAAAAAGTAGAGAAACCCCAAGGAAAACAGAAAACTCCAATCAAATTGAGGACTTTTTAAAAATGAACCATGTACTTTCCTTGCCTCAGACATCTTGACATCAGCCTTTGAATTGAGTAATAATAATAATAATAAATGCAAATGATTGTTTAGTGGTGCTGGTACACTTAAACAGGTTGTGGGTATGTTGTGAGAMAGAGAGAGTTCATGCCAGTATCTTCTGACTGAAGAGGGAGTTCACTGTGGTGAGGTGTTTCCTACTTTTCTCTCTATTCCTATTGCATCCTGGGCTGTCCTGGAATTTTTGTGTAACAATTAACCCTGGCAGATCTAGGCAAAGAAAAACCCTCAAGAAATGTTCAGAGACACTGGACAGCTGTAGCTGGAACAGCTGCAAAACCTCTAAAACCAGGGACATACTTCAGTGAAATTAGGGTGTATGTGGGGGACTGTAAACCAGTGGGTTGTGGAAACCTGTTACTGAAATTATATAGCATTTTTTAACACCATTGAAAAACCACTGTGTATGACTGCAAAGACAGGTTGGTCTAAATGGACAGGAGATACAGTATTATACAGTCCTTAGGTTCTGAATATATTCCCTAAAAAATTGAGTTTATTTTAATTTCCAGCAGCAAAAATGGTGGCTGCTACTGCCTGATTTTCCTCAGACACTGAGGTTTGTATATTTTCAAAATTAATACATTTTCACTGTGAATACAGGATCTTTTTGCCTTGACCTTTGGAAGTTCTATGATYCTTTTAATAATATTTTCTTTCAGATCTCGCTAAGATGGCTGGAATACAATAGTTCCATTTACCAACCAGGAAATATAAGGAAAAAAACCCGTCAAATCCCACCTTAAACATACTGTTTTTCTCTTTGTTTTAGGTGTGTGATTACAAATGTCCTAATTTTCCCCAGTAAGCCCACATAAGTTTCTGGTGTTTGTCCTCAGATCTGCGRTTCCATGGTTCCATCAGACCCTCATTGCTCATTAACAATGGGATAGGGTTTGACTTCCATGGTTATAGAGATGAGTTTGAAGCTGTGGCTGGAGCATTGGTGTTTCCCTGACATATCCCAGGCAAAGCTGCTCTTGGAAACACAAACAGTTTTGTCTCCCAGGGCCCTGCTTTGGGAGCACTGCTGGAGGAGAGGAGGATGGTCAGCTGGGCTGAGCTCTGGTGCTCATGCCTCTGGAGAGGTGGGGAGGCTGTGGGAGACATCTCTCTGTGTTCTTCCTGCACCTGTGCCTTGAAACAAGGCTGGATTTCTCTTGGGCACTTACTGAGGAAAAAGAAAAATCCTGAGCTACTTGGTCCTCTTCCCCAATGATCTTCTCCTATGTAGTATTTGATGTAGGGCCAAAACTTGGGGCCAGATTTTATGGGAAGGCAGTGTGAGATTAGACACTGAGATTGTCTCCAACCTGATCATATTACAAGACAATTTCTTAATTTTTACCTCATATTCTTTTTTTGGTTTTTAACTTGCTTGATTCTCTTGATTTCAGTATAAATTGAAAACCTACATTCCTAAGGAGATGAGACTTGGAAATTATTTTGTATGTCTGTGAGCATATCTGTTGGTCTCCTCTCTAATAACTTGAAATCAGGGATTAATCTGAACACATTTGATGATGAAGGGGTATTTCAAGGATATGAAGCTCCTATAATTTCTGTGACAACAAATGTGGACATTAGACGAGATGTTATTAAAATTCCCTTTTGTYGCAAGGATGGTAATTGGAGTTCAACTCATTAAATATCGCAATTTTGCAATTCTAGAGGCAATAAGATTTTGTTCATTTTGCCACTCAAAAGATTWCCAGATTTGTAAGGGATAATTTTAAATGCATGAAACCACCACTTGATACATTGATTGATAAATAATTTTGGGTTAAACAACATATAAAATCCTAATGTTGCTAAGAGCAATGRGCACAGGTAATTTAGCAGGATAACTGTCAGCGAGGCATTGATGCCTACTTAGGGTTAGACTGTTTAGGGTTCTGTACAGGCACTTGTTTGAAGGTAGGTTGAAAAGCAGCTCCAAATGCTCAGACCACAGATGCTGTGAGYTGGTCTGGTGGCATTCCTGTGGGCTGGGGTGATGCTGAGGCTGTCCCAAGTTCTCTTCCTGCTCCTCTGGGTTTCACTCCCTAAACTCTATTTTGCACCTTTCAGCAATTATCAACATGGTTCTGCACTTGAGTATGGTGCAGCATAATTTCCAGGGAGARTAGGATAAACACTATTTGTATTTTCAGGTGTGTTCATATGATTCCAGTGGCTACTCTGAGGCCCAAAGGAGCATCCRCTTGCAGGAATGTAAAAAAGCCCTGGAGTCTTTCTAGTTGTCCAGCTTACATAGAAACATAAATCTCCTGGATGACAAGGCAAAGATGTTTCGGTTTCCTGTCTTGTATGAGCAATATATTCATGCAAGGAATAGACTCTAGTCCAAAACTGATGGGATTCAAAGTAAGTTTGAGCTGAGTATGACACTGGTCAGACCCATAACACTCAGCACTGACTTCACTTGAGGTAGTGGTTAAGGCTCAAAATAACTTACCAGAGACAGGAGCAAARCACAATTTGGGCTCTATTAGAAAATAGACAATGGAGGAGGTGGAAATGCTAGGTTTAATTTAAGTTGCTTAATGACAGAAGTACTATTTTCAAACAGAGTTTCTTCATGAGTAACTGCAGAGCTTTAAAATATGGGTCACTGGGAAAGATAATAAGAATCTACATGTAGCCAGCTTCTCTTTTAATTAGCTGCAATTTTTTTCAGARTGTCAGACTTATCTTCTCCCTTTTGAAATAAGCTTTGCTCCTTAATGAGGCTTTTTCCATTGAAAATTTCAAAATTGCTAAAACTTGTTTTTGCAATAAAAGCTGCCTGTAAATTTTTATTTTCAGTACCCTTTTAATATTTTCATGGAAATTTTGACATTTATCAGACAAGACATTTTTGAACAAAAGTTACTTAAATGTTACCATTTCAGTTAACCAAAAAGTATTCTATATGGMTTTATCAGTTCTTGTCACACTGTGTAGTCTAAAACATTTGAGATGGATGTTTGAAGCTTTTTAAAATCATGTCTCCCCATTCTCCMGTATTCCTTTGCCACAGTTTCTGGTACTTCAAGTTGTGCAATCCTGGGTCTTAAAGAAAAATGAATTGCTTTTATAGGAAAATATGTTTTTCTTGTGGACACCAAAATTCTGACCAAGTTACTCTTTAAGTGCCTTCTACTGTGAGAATGAAATTGTACTGATGAGCCAAAGAGAAGACAGAATGTGATTGCTCAGATCTATCTTCCTTTTCTGGTGGAGCTTTAAAACTGATGAACAGCGCCTTCTCTTTCTTGTCCATCTTCTTGTCCTTGCAATGGAGATGCTGCTTTCTAAATCTGCCACAAAAGCAAGATGCTCTGCAGGAGCTACTTGGAACTTGTATTTTCTGAGGACCTATAGCTAAGCCAGTGCCCCACGAGCGGTGCAGGCTCGCGAAAACCTTGTGGTCCTCCTCCATTCATGTCAAAATGGACAGTGAGGAATCCAGGAGCACATACCATAGCAATAAGTAGGTGGTGCAGATGGTGGAATGCAGCATGGAGGGTGTTCCATTGAAAAAACTGGACYTCAATATTTGAACATGAACTCCAAAGTCCACATGGCCAAGCTCTGGAAAGACACAGCAGTGATAGAGAAAACTGCTTGAAAAGCTGGATCCTATGGAAAACAGATTTCTTCTACTTTAAAAGAAAGACTCAGTCCCAGAAAGCAATGAAAACTGGAACTAGTAAGCAGGTTTTTTTTAATACAAGAAGGAAATGGGTGTTAATGTGAATTGCTTTTGAGATTAACTTTACACGGCAGAATGGGCTATGGTCATAAAATACACATTTTAATGCATCCTGTATAAGTCTAAATGTGACTGAATAGAATTCAGGTATAATTAAAAAGATATTTTTTAATGCCAAAATACTCTYTGTAATTTTTAAGTGCTTTGAATTGTATCCAGACATCAAAGAATAATGTTTGCATTTTTATCCTGATGTCACTTTTCCTAAGAGTCCTCAACTTATAGTTGGAGCTTGCATAGTTTCTGGATGTTTTCTTTATTACAGCCTTTCATTCTTAAAGCAGAACCAGGCTTTCAGTAATTTTAATTTCTAGCAGACTGTGACACAGTCCTTTATTTTTCGTTATGTTTATCACCCATGCTTTTTCCACTTGGTTTCTAGGAAGGAAGGGACAATATAGGACAGGTAGAAGAGAAATCCCTGCTGGGCTTGGCAGGAGAAAAAAGGACTGAGGAGAGGGAAGCACTGCTTGTGTAATGAAATAGCAAAAGATGCTTTTGTAGCAGAGCTCAGAAAAGTTGAATTTCCATATATCTACTCATGAAGAACTTCCTGGAGCTTTCCTGTTCAGCTGTATAATGTATTCTACAATTGCATTAGGCATTGAAAATATGACTGAAGAAGTTAATGACCCCAAAAGTGTGTTTAGTCCAAGCTGGGACCACAAAAATATGTATGTAACCTTAAGCAGGAACGTTTTATGTTTCTARTGCTTTTTTTACCCTTGGCGTTGGTAGGCATGGGACAACATGACACCGTCTTGGAGAAATGACCTTCACAAACCCCTTAGGTCCCTCACTAAGCTAAAACATCTGGTATGTGTCTTAGCAGGGAATCACAGCTAAGCTTCAACCCAAAACTAAAAGAGAATTTTTTCTCTCATCCTAGCCCAAKTGTTGCACTTGTATTTTCACAGAGAAGGTGTAGCCACATTTCTCTTCACAGAGAAAAGCAAGGCGCAATTCTTCCCAAGAATATTCTTATCTCATTTGCTGTGCCTGTGTTTGTGCCAAAGGGAATGCAATATGGAGATTGGTTACCCAAAGTGATGGTGTTTTGTTTCCTTGGCCTATCAGGGCCGTGTGTGTGTGTGTGGGGACTGTCAGCTGAGAGTCACGAGATTCAGTGTTGTGTGCAGAGTTGAGTGCTTGGCAGATTCAGTTTAGATGTAATGTAATATAGTATAGAATATTATAGTATAATAAAGTAATTAATTAACCTTCTGATAAGATGGAGTSAGATGCYTCATTTCTCWTTCCTCCTTTGRTGGGGCCTTCTCAATGCAGCCARAAGAAYGGMAAACCAGAAAACTCTGACTGCCTTCACTGCTGTGGAACCTCCTTCTATCTGTAGGCCATTTACTACTGTATGCCTTCCTTGTGTGGCATTTGAGCATAAGAACCCTGAGCAGTCAGAACAGCAGCTGCATGATTTTTATACAAGTTACACAGAAAAATGTGTTGGTCACAGGTAAATGCCCCCAAGGGCAGACCAGGTATCAAATCCTTCAGTTCTRACTTCCTTCTGAAAAGTCAGGGTTAAATTTTTGGGAATCAGAAGAACATTTCTATAGATTATTGATCACTTAAGCTGAAGAAAATGGCAAGTCTGTGGAATTTATTTTCTCAGAAGTTTTATTGTATTTCTGAGGGTTGTAATTGTGGGTTTTTTTGCATAAGCCAGGTTAGTGCTGTGAAAGAAATGCTGTATTCTCTTGTTCTCACCTTTCCCCAAATAAGTAGTTTTAGATGTGAAATTGGACCAAGGGACATATYCCTTCAAAAATAATCACTAACTGTTTGAACTTACTGAAATATTATTATTAAATTCCAAAAGTYCATGGTCAGATATCCTCAGCAAAAAGTGTGGGAAGTAGAACAGCAGTTCCAAAGTTATGAGACTGTAAGACTGAATACAAAGCAAAAGAATGACAAGCCTCTTGTTTCCTCAGAAGAGAAGAGTTAGCAGTATTTTAGGGGCTCTCTGCAGCTTTTTCTGAGTGCTACTGGAAAGTCAAAAATCCTTTCCCTGAAATAAGACCTATTTTGCCTTTAAAGATGATTTGCATGCTGCTCCTTCCTGAGCTGCATCTGTGCTTTCTTTGGTGGTTGTGTTTAGTCACTTTGCCCTGTGGTCAGATGGAGTGAGATTAGGTTGATCTTGTAATTGAATTTCCTTCCAGCCTGGTGTTATTCAGTGGTTCCAACAGGAGAATTCAGGTAGAATATAGCACAGATAAAGGATTTCTTGGAAAAGAATGAAAACTCACAGGTAGTAGACAAAACATTCTGACAGAAATGAAGTTAATGGTACATATTTTGGGGTTTGAATCTTGAGTTTATGATCACTGCTTACCTCTTGTTATGGTGTAAGCTAAGGACCTCTGCCCTGTCTTCTCCCCWTTGTACCACAAATTTTATCCATATGGAATATTAAGATACTTCTAAGTGAGTGTCTATTTTGATAAGRCATTATCTGCAGAACATTAGGAATCATTAAGAATTGCACAGTGCAAGGTATCCTTACAGCTCCAGAAATTCTCTTTGTCTAGATGTCTAGGAAAATTTAGATTAGGATTATGAATTTGCATTCTTTTATTCACAGCTCCTTGCAGTCTGCCCATCTCTAATCATCCAGCAAAAGACTTCAGCAAGAACTTAATCAGAAATATCTACCCTGAGTTGATAATTRAGAGCTGGGTCTGAGCTCATGGCACAGCTCTGTTTCAACAACATACTAGAACATACTAGGCTGCCAAATCAAGAAGAAAAACAGATGTTAATTTTCTAGGCTGAGAGACTATGCTGAAGTTTTGTATGAGAAAAATATTTTGTAGCTGTTAGAAAAAACAATGTTGTAAAGAACATGAAAACATCCATAAATATTTTCTTGTGGATAGATAAATTACCCAATGAGTAGAACAAAAAGTTCATAAGGAAAAAAACCCTCCTCAGAGCCACTGCTATTTCCCGCTGAGACTGTTTTTCTTTGTTGTAAGACATGGGAGGTTACAAGTGTGTAAATATAATGTGCACTGAAAGGGTTAATGGAGTTTATTTCCTTCTTTTATACTCACAGGAAAATGACTTAGGTCAATTTCCTGTATGATAGAGAGCTGTATCACACCGTGAAACACTCAGCTGACAGCTTTATGGCAAGAAATGGAAGGAGCAGCTCTGTGAGGTCTTCAAAGACAATAATGTGGGTGGGGAATTTTTACAAGCTTTTTACAAAAGTTCAAAAATTTCTGAAGAAGTCAGTCTTCAATCAATGATTTTTCTTTCTGTAAAGTACATGGGATTTTGTGCTTTTTCTCTATGATGAATATTTCCTTCGCAGGATACCCTTAATGACAACATTGGTTGGTACTACAGAGACATGAGATTAATGAAAGAAAAAAGATTGCCTGGTAAGATGGTAGTAAGTATTTTTGTGTCAGAGAGGGAGAGGGATGTTGAATAAAAAAATTATATGTTTAGATGTATTCTATGCTTTTCTGCGTTGCTAGGAAAATGGAATAACTTTATAAATTGTTCCACAATTGTGTTTTCTCTTTAGATGTTAGTAAGGTGTATTAATAAAKATCAATAAAGTTTATTAATAAAGTAGCAGTAGCAATAGAGTAAGAACAACAACAAATAATTTAAAAACTCATTTGCTGAATCACAGTCATTAAATTTTTCATTAGATGCAAGCACTCTGCATTTAAGAAATGGGTGAATAGGTAAGTAAAACCAAAGCAACACATAAACAAGTGGAGAGGGCTTTCAGGGAGGTAACACACCTCTGAGAAAGATTTTTAGGTAGGAGAGTGCCACAGAGTTGTAGCTGGGAGCAGAAATTCATTGGGTAGGGAAGATGTCACTGTAACCAATATCACTATCACTTCTACTATTTAGCTTTTTAGAAGAAAGGAAAAATGGGGTCTACCTTTCCTGGGCTTGCATCATGGCTGCAGGGAGGACAGGGTGTTTCAATGCCATGAGGAGCTCTAGGGCTCCTAATCACAGCCTTCTTTAAGCGGCAGTGGCAGAACTAGAATAATCAAGCCTTGAGGGTATAACAGCATGTGGTGCCAGCATCAGGTCGTCTTGGGAAATCAACTAGTAATTATGTACCTAAAAATCATGTTATTACATCACATCGAACATGGCCTTCAAAGGAGAGGCAGTGGTCTTCAGTGGGGCCATCACTTTTATTTTGAGTCACAGCCTCAACAGATTTCTTCTCTGTTGAAGGGAGGGATGAAGTAATATGTCTGTTTTGTTAGAAAGAGAGCAACGAAGCCCTTCACTGAGAAAAGTTACAGCTGCATGTACCAGCATGGTCTCTTTAAAAAAGGACATGGTAGCACTGAGGACTGTGAGATGAGAGTCCTTCCTCATACAGCCAGCCACGTGTTGGGTTAAACACTCATGTCTGTTAACAGTAGAATCTGGATTATGTACATTTCTGGACTACAGAAAAACAAATTAAAATATTACAGACCAGAGATTTCCTCAACACATCTGAGAAGTAGCATTATACCTAATAAACTGGCTGACAGTGTGACAGTGTAGCAGAGTATATCATCTATCTATCTATCTATCTATCTATCTATCTATCTATCTATCTATCTATCTATCTATCTATCTATCTATCTATCTATCTATTTCCATGTAGGTTGTAGTTCTATAATATACCAGTATTTCAAGTTACCTCAGCCTGAGAATGACTAACCTGGACACATAGGTCACTGCATGAAAGTGAAGTGAGATTGCTCAAATATGATGCAGTTGGAGGTCTGGGCAAATCAGTGGCTGCTAGAYGCAGCCATCAGATTGTGGGCAGGTATTCCAATCCAGAGAATCTCTGGCACACAGGAGTGGTTSATCCCTGGTATGAAGTGCAAAGCCCAGGACAATGGCTGGCTTCAGAAGAGACTCCATAAAACCCTGCAGAGTGGGGCACAGCAGGGARCCAGGTTCCAGCTCCTCCAGAACTGCTGGAGTTTTTGCTAAGGCATCTTAAAAGTCCTACTTTAATTCAGGGCAGTTTGGTCCTGAGGCAGTCCTGGTGGAAGGGAAGGAATAGTCTGGGGCCAGAAGCCTCAGTGAGCAGAGCTCACTGGGAGAGATGGGATGGCAGGAAACAGGGGAAATGCTGCTCCCTACTTAGTGAAAGTCTTTTCYAGCAGAAATGTTTCCATGAGGCCTATGGTCATCATAAAATTGCACTGTGTTGCTGGATTCTTGACCAACTCTATGTGATGTCCCCAAGTGCAAAAGCTTTGGTCAGAAGCAAAATGCCAGCATATTCACTTAGAAGTGGCAAACCATTTTCTTTTTCTGTTCCTTCATGTATTCTCCATTTCAGGATAATTTTTTCACTTTCTTTGTGTGCAGCCATGAGGGCTTGCAAGCTTCCCTGAATGAAAACTGGAACTATGACATTACTACAGAATTCTTAAGTCCAAGTTTGCTAAAGAAAACACCCAACAACCCAACACTTCAGTGTTGTGCTCTGCCCAGTGAAATGTAGCCACAGCAGGACCTCATTCTTTTAGCTTGTGCTCCTTTAGCCTGCATTCTCCCATCCTGCAGGAAAAACAGGTGGCAGAGTAGAACAAGGAAGATCTGGTATCAGCCAGAACATTTACTTCRGTCATTTCAGCTCCCTGCAGTAGTTATCAGCTACTAAGCACAAGTGAAACTTTGTGGGACATAGTCCCTTCTAATGATTCAAAACATCAGACAACTGTGTTGCTGTGCATTGGATGCTACAAAGAGATAAATTGGTATGAATTTCCAGTTTTCAGCATGCAAAAAGTACATTTATTTGGCCAGAAAATTTGCTGCCAAGGCGGAGCTGGTGAGATGGAAAGGGATGATCTAATTGGGAGAGGTGACACAGATTGGAAGCTGTAAAACCCCTTAACCAAGGAAGGACAGTTTGAGATGAAGAAACTGGTTGTAAGCAAAAGTCCATTTTTCCTAGGACATGTAAAGACCTTGCTCAGTCTGCCCTTGGAGGTTGAATGTWATCATTGTAAGTGTGTACATTAACATGGATTTATCTCTTTTGACTCCGTCCCAGCCCATGGTGGTCTTTGCTGTAGGTCCTTGGATGACTGTGYGCACTTCTCAGAATGCTAAATGTGTTGATGAATGATTTTCAGAAAAAATAAGACAACATCAGATGGAGGATCAGTAGATCTGTAAATTAATTTATGATTCCAGAAAATGCACTAGGTCACAACTCAATGACACACATGCACATACACTTCTTGCCCAAGATCCTAAAATCCCTTTCTACAGGGTGTACCTACATTCTAGCATAAAAAGAAAACCTTCAGGTATTAAATGTTACATATTTCTCTGAAATTTCAGCCTTTGAAAGATGAACATTTATAAAGGACAGTCCAAAACTAATAACAAGAAGTGRGTCTAGTATTTTCTTGCCCTCCACATAGATATCCTCTTTTCAAAGTGACCTAGCTTCACGCACAAAATTTGAATTTCTGAAGTGACTCATGAAATGCATGCAGGCTCTGTTTATGACTTCTTCACCTTCTTAAACAAAGAATGCCAAACCACTGAACGTTAGGAAGCATTCCTACTTCATTTCTTAGAAGTTTTTGCTGTTCCCCTTTCTAACGAAGGCTGCCGTTACAGTCATATGTCAAGAATGATTCATATAARACAAGATAAGTTTACATATGCCTAACTTTGTGTACTTTCACTTATTCATAAACTTACACATTCATTCTTGTTTTAGATTTTATTTTAATCCTGTATAAGGATGTGTGTTCATTTACTTACAGACACACCATTTATCATATTGCATGGACTTTTGTGCATTACATATATTGCCTGGGCACTTGGATGCTTTATTTTTGAAAAAACCAGACATTTAAAAATGAACTCTAAAAACTAGCTTGTCCAGATACATGTATTTTTGTCTCCTGTATGTCATACTAGAGGTACATGGCTTTATTTTACATTTACTGTCCTAATTTTACTGGTTTAAGCAATTGATAGTCATTTGTATAGTAATTCATTTGCCCTATTGCAGCACGTGGTGACCTCACAGATTTCCAGATGTTTGCCAGCACAGGCTACTGGATATTTCAAAATGCCAGTAAGAGTTGCCTAGGGCAGAGTTTAACTATTTCATATGAAAACTAGAACCGAGCAGGTCTGGATGCATGGAAAAGGTCAGCTCTTGCTCAAGATTCAATGCATATGCAGGTGAATAAGGAGGTTAATGGAGTCCTTTGTTACCAGTGATGTTCCAGGGACAATAATTTTAATGGACCTGGGACTTTGTAGAGGAGCAGGGTGATTCTGAAGTCCCTTTGGGCTTGAATGCAAGCAGGTTTAGCTTGTTGACAAGGGATTAATCTCATGAGATGGACTTTAATGATATTGATATCTGTGTTAGATTCTCTGTACAGTCTGTAAGTGGGAAGAAACATACTTTTTTGGACACAGTTCATCTGGCCCGGTTTAGATTTCTACTTTAGGTGGAGATGAGTTGTGATCTAGAAGACCTATTTATCTCCATGACTACGCAGAAAACCTATACATTTACCTCAGATGCTCAGGTCTATTTATTCTTTTTTTTCAGATGAATCCTATTCCTGGAGCCCAYGCTAAGTCATAGATTAACCAGAAGAGCCCAAGGAAGTGCACTAATCTCAGCATCCTCCTGYAGCAGGGGGTTATATAGGTATAGTAATTGAGAGCCAGTGTTGATTACCAACTTTTGAAACATGAACACAATTCCGAAGTTTTGTAGAGTTATTCTAAAATATTTCAGGTGTGTATTAACAAAACTGATTTATTTTAAACATATGATGTGGCAGATGAATACATGAATTTGCTGTAACGTGATCCAAATAAGTYTCTAAGATTCCACAGTTAAAAAGTAAAGAAAACATCTGAAATCCATTTATGAAAGCTACTACATGGACTTTATCAATTTGTGGTTTTTTTCTACAGCTGGCTCAAAAACATCATCTGAGTAAATGTACTTATAATGACCTCTATTTGCCAAAGGCTGTAAATAAGGAGAGAGGCTGGACATCTTCTGGCACAGTGAGGGCTTTCTTGACAGGCAGTGATTGCAGTTAACTGATTAGTTTCTAATTTATGGAGTGCAATGCAAGGACATTTATCATGATCTAAACATCAAAATTTTGTGTGGATGTTTATATGCAGAAGTCCAAATTATGACACCCATATTTGAGCCCTTAAAGGCTTGTCATATTCAGATGATCAGATTTGTTTGGAGTTAGTAGACTGGATCCATAATCTAGGTCTAATCTAATCTAGATCATGACCTATGGCATTGCCATCATTCTAGAAATGCCACAGACATGAAAAGGTGGGTAGGGAAGGAAGTTACTCACAGCTTTGTAGAAGTACACATTGTACCATTATTTAGATGTGTCACTAAGGACCTCCTCTGATGTTGCCTTCCTACCACCTGGTGAAATAGGTAAGACAATACACATGGGTATTGAGTGCAGGGAATGCTTTTTCTTACATTCTGAGCTGTAAACAAATGTTACTCCATAGCCCACAGCTCAGAGCACTGTGCTACGAAAGCAGTTGTACCACTTGGGTGTTTCTGGCATTGCATGCTCCTGAAAGACTCTGCTGCTCCCCTCTTTCAAACAGGAAATGCCACTCAKTTTTATCAGATTTTTAAAAACAGGACTGTGTTTTAGCCACAACATTTTCCCTATGAAACAAAATTACTATATTCTGACTGACTTCTGAGACATGCYCATGCACAGGGGAAAAAAGGAATTATTTTTTTAAGAAGACTCRAACTTGGATTTCAGCCAAAGTTAAAATCAAAGAATCATAGAATATTCTGAGTTAGAAGGGGCCCATCAGGATCATGGAGTCCAACTCCTGACTCTGCACAGGTTACTCCAGGCATCCCACCATGTGCCCAACAGTGCTGTCCAAACACTTCTGGAACTTTGTCAGGTTTGGTGCTGTGGCCATTTCCCTGAGGRGCCAGTTCCAGTGCCCAACCACCCTCTGGGTGAAGAACCTTTTCCTCATATCCAACCTAAACCTTCCCTGACTCAGCTCCAGCCATTTCTTTGAGTCCTGCCACTGGTCATGAGAGTGAAGATATTGACTTGTGGAGTAGGGTGACCTAGAAGGACTTGGAAAAGAAAAGATACTTCATTCCAATCAATTACATCAATGGAAATSTGGCATTCTCAGTTCCTTCTGGGGGATAGGCTACCAAGAAAGGTAATATGTCCATTAGATATCAAACACATGAGTGATATTTAATTTAAAACTACAACAATGAAACTTTTCATTGGCAGACATGTTCCTACTTATTTTTTAAAAGCAGTATGAGTTTTCCTTTGGAACAGATTTGCTAAGAGACTATAAAATAAAACTAAATAGAAAGAAATGTGTTATCATCTGGAATATATAGTTAAATTTAACACTGATGGAGAAGGAAGCCAATTTTCTTGCAGGGTATTAACAATGAACTCATTAGTGGTTACTCATTAGTCAAATGCATTCCTAAAAATAGTTGGTTATTCAAACCCATATTAACTAGTGTCTTGTGATCTTAATACTGAAGCCCATGGGACACATACCATAAGAATAGCAGGTTTCATTTTGTCTGAATATTATGTAAAATTGATTAGGATTGACTGGACAGAATAAATGGATTTATTCATGCTGTTCCTACATATATATCATAATYTTGTATCTATTGAAGACTCTCACTTGCTTCATGGTGACTTTGGAAAAAGCTGAATCCAAATATATGAAGACAGAAAACGTGAACTATTTCTAAGAACAAAGAGTTGATATATATATATGATATGTATATATACCTTGGTTTGATATATGCACTTACTCAGAGACACTGTGAAAACACACTGTTAAATTAAATAGAAAATCTTGTGTAATCCTATTTTTTGTCACATACAACTGTTACTTATTTTTGATTTTCCGATGTCTCAACAGCTAGAAAAATGATGTGGGGACAGATTCCTCTATCTGAAGTAGAAAATCTCGTCTGGGATTTTTTAAAAAAAATTTGATTAATTTTGGAACTCAATACTATCTTTTATTCAAAATTAAAAATCAGGCCCCAGAATGAAAAACTAGTTGAAACTGAGAGAATTTGGAGTCTTACACAAGTGTCACTTCTTCATGTTTCTGTTCAAGAAATGAATCTGATTTTTGTAGTGGCCGGTGGTTATTTTAAGCTGAGAATCTCACTGGTGTGYGGATGGTTTGACAGTTCTTTTAGGAATGTTACAGGGAAAATCTAAAACCTCTCGCTTTTACACTTTTCATGCTGAAACTTTGTGTTTTAATATGAAATTACTCAGGGTTCTTACCAGCCATAGGGGAAGTTTGCTCCCAAACTCATCTTTTGCTCTCAGAGGGCATGAAGTGATGCCTTCCCTTTATTTCTCCTGGTCTACAGGCCCACTATAGAGGTTGTGCACACAGAAGTGCTCTGTTCAACATGTCAGAAGACAGTGCATTTATTATCTTTTTGTGAAGCATTAAGTGTAGTAAAAGTAATGATACCTGRTCTCACTACTTTTTTTTATTAGTTTACTATTAATTTATTGAATACYCTTCAAATTATTTTATTACAGGAGCATGTCCAGATAAAATATACTCAGCAATTTTCAGGTATTTCAGCAATATTCAGTGTGTGTGTAGTTCTCCTTAGCATGACATGAAGTGTCCTACACCTCACTTTCACTCCTAGTGGCCTACTCAGCAACCTGCTTCTTTGAAAAATATTTTAATGAGCTTTGGAAACTTTCCTGTAGTCACAGAAATCATGATAACAGTGCTTGGCTTCATGTGAAAGACYAATTTCAGCAAACCCAATGGGACTATTGAAAAGTTTAGGGTAGAGTAAATCTGTAGGATCAGAACCTGAATTTCTGCAGGATCCATGGAGATCACCATGATGCACATGAGAAGACAGTGAAATGATTTTTTAGATCCCTTATAAKAAACCCTTGAGAAAGTCTATTACCTAAAGAACATTTACATCTCATTTTTGGCTGCTAATCTCTTTCCTTCTTGGGACCTGCACCTGCAATGAAWAATTTTTTTGTATTTTAAGGCCTCTAAATCACAGATGGAGAGAGAAGGCAGTGAGACGACTATTACTTCCTTTGGATAACTACATGCCATTAGTTCCCTTATAATTCCAGCTGTTTCTTGCATCCCAGGGTGCAGTTGTTTTACTGTGTGATATGTATGAATACTGTTCAGGGATCATTCTGACTCATTAAATGTTTTCATCTCTTGAAATCTTCTTATGTTAATTTTTGCAGATCTTCATGCTTTTGTCACAAAGAGAAAAAAAAAAAAAACCTAAATCATTTTGCCACCAAATTACAGGCAACAATTTAAAAAGAATTAGTAATTTTGTATATATTTATGAATAAATGTAGCCCTTTGCTATTACTGCAGTCTTAGAGCTATGATGAAGCAACATTAGCTTACACAGAGTGGACTTAAAATACAAACAGAAATAATGGCAAATGAAAGCTTTGACTTAAAAAAGCAARATATTTTTTAGTGATTTTGAGGCCAAGGTGTCTGGAACAACATCTCTGGTTTTGGCTAGAGCAGGTTGAACCACGGCTATGATTCATCCTGGCAATTCTCAGTTGATTTTATACATTGAATGGGGATTCCCACTGAACAAGGGTAATTCTAAAAGAGTGGTTGAAAGTGAATTTCTGCATCTCAGCAGATTTCTGATCTCAGCCCTGTTGTGAAGATCAGGACTTCATCATCCTACATGTGCATCTGCTGACACTCATGTTCCCTCTACCTAAACCTGGGAGGGGGCACTGAGCTCTGCAGTGGAGGGGCATGGTACCATTTCCATGTAAGAGTTGACTTCGTATTTTCATACTGTTTTCCTCCTTGTCTGTGCCTTCTTTTCCTTTTCCGAAAATCTTCATCAGAAACAATAAAGAAAAACTCTTTTCGATCTCACTCTCTTGGCTTCCTGAGTTTTTTATCCAAGACACTTTCAGTCATTTACCAGCAGTCCTGGTTAACCCAGAAAGGTCTCAGTTGACTGGAAATTGGCAAATATGTCATTTATCTATGAGAAGGGCTGGAAGGTGTATAGGGGGAACCACAGGGTTGTCAGCCTGACCTCAGTGCTGGGGAAGGTCATGGAGCAGACCATCCTGAGTGCAATCACACTGCATGTGTAGGACAGCCAGCAGATCAGACCCAGCAGCTCTGTTTGTGAAAGGCAGGTCCCGCCTGACCAATCCAATGGCTTTCCATGAGAAGGTGACCTGCTTAGTAAATGAAGGAAAGGATGAGGGCGTTGTCTTACCTGGACTGTAGTAAAGCCTTTGACACCATTTCCCACAGCATTCTCCTGTAGGAACTGGCTGCTTATGGCTTGGACAGGTGTATTCTTCACTGAGTTAAAAACTGTCTGGATGGCCAGGCCCAGAGAGTGGTGGTGAAGGGAGATGAATCCAGTTGTCTGCCAGTCTCAAGTGGTGTCCCCAGGGCTCAGTGAAGGGGAAAACCCTGTTCCACCTCTTTATCAGTGATTTGGATGAGGGGATTGAGTGCACCCTCAGGCAGTTTGCAGATGACACCTAGCTGGGCAGGAGTGCTGATCTGCTGGAGGGCAGGAAGGGTCTGCAGAGGGATCAGATTAGATCAGTGGGCTGAGGCCATTGGTCTGAGGTTCAACKAGGCCAATTACTGGATCCTGCCCTTAGGTCACAAGAACCCCAGGCAGTGCCACAGGCTGGGGACAGAGGGGCTGGAAAGCAGGAAAAGGACCTGGGGGTGCTGGTTACAGCAGCTGAACATGAGCCCAAGTGTGCCCAGGTGGCCAAGGTACACAGTGTCATCCTGGCCTGTATCAGTGATAATGTGGCAGCAGGATCAGGGCAGTGATTGTCCCTCTGTGCTGGGCACTGGTGAGGCCACATCTCGAATCCTGTATTCAGTTTTGGGCCCTCACTACAAGAACGACATTGAGGGGCTGGAGTGTGTCCAGAGAAGGGCAACAGAGCTGGGGAAGGGTCTGGGGTGCAAGTCTGATGAGGAGCAGCTGAGGGAGCTGAGGGCACTCAGCCTGGAGAAAAGGAGATTTGGGAAAACCTTCTCACCTCTGCAACTCCCTGACAGGAGGGTACAGCCATGAGAGGATTGGGCTCTTTTCCCAGGTAACAAGTGACAGGYCAAGAGTGGTGCCAGGAGAGATTTAGGTTGCATTCTAGGAAAATYTTCTTCACTGAATGAAGAAATCAAGCACTAGAAGTGCTTAAYTCACAATCCCTAGAGGTGTTTGAAAGACACATAAATGTAACACTCCAGGACATGGATTAGCAGTGAACATGGTAATCCTAGGTTTACTCAATTATTTTGGAGGTCTTTTCCAACCTAAAGGATTTTATAATTCTATCTCGTTCCCTCTGCTGTCAACATTTCAGTGACTATGAAGACTGTCAAAACTGTCTCTGGAAATTTGGCTTCTGAAGAATTTCCAGAATTCAACAAACATGTGAATACTAGAGAAGACACATTGAGAAGTAGAAAYCAATCAAAATAGTGCTGTTTAAAGTAACATTTTTCACTGACATTCTAGCACTTTTAACATGGAGTTGTTTTTTAGTTCCAAGAAGTAAATTAGGACATTATCACCAAAAGCTAAAAGCAGATAAAGAAAATATGTTTCTGAAGTGCAGAAGAGATGAAATTTCATTGAAAAGCTGAATCTGAGCAGAAGAACTCATGTGTGGTGTAATCTTAATCTATTGATAAACCAAACRGAAAATCTGGATAGTCATGAGTGAATTGAAGCATGTTAGAGCACATTTGCTTCCTGTTCTTTCTCTGTATTTACCTTTTCCCAACGCTCCCCCCCAAACACTGTATCACCCTGAAGTGCAGCTGAAACACCTCTAGGGTAATTCTTTGCATGGGGAAGCTTTTAGTGTAGACATAGCTGATAAACCYGTGAAGAGAATGTTTGTCCTGGGAAAATATTCCAGGCACATTTCAAATCAACCTTTGCTTCAAGGTGACTATTTAAACCTGGAGATGGAAATCTGTTGATGATGTTCCAGGTTATAGCAGAAAGATTAGCGTCAAGTTTCTCAGTTTGTCTTGAGAAGTATTTTACTTTCTTCCATCTAGAGCATGGGTAGGCATGTTAACCTCTCTGCTGGGAGTGGAAAAACAATGACAATAATTGTGCATCCTTGGCTTTTAAAAGACTTTTGCATAGGTGATAATAATAATATATAGGTGATAATACTTTGGTTTTGATTATTGTTGCTAAAGATGTATTTTCTTTATTTTGCTCCTCCAAAAGACCAAATATTTGGCTAGAAAATGGACATCTAAAACTATGGCATATGMGTTTAACCTATGCTACCTCAGGGCAGGCTGTTTTCATTCCCTGCAGAGACTGTGTTTCTTTCAGGAAGGAAAGTATTTCAGTGATCTCAATGAATACAATAAGGAAGATGACTGACTTCCTTAAACTTTTTCTTGAAGATAGTGGATGAGATACTTCTGACAGCATCTGCTAGATCTGCCACACTCAACTGTGTTGGAAAAGAGTCAAAAAGGAATGAGACAATAACACACAAAATACTTAACATTTGTAAGAGCAAGCATAACTCCTTTAAGGGCCCTGTTCTTTAGGAAGTGTTGCCTTCTTCTTCTGTCAACTATCCATGGGATTTAGTGTCTGGGAAAATGTCAGCAGGTGGTCTTACAGGACAGTCACGTAGGGGGTCACCTCCTACTTCACACCCCTGAAAGTGCAAATGGTGGCAAAAGGGAGTGATGGGGTCRACAAGCAGGTTTTGTTGCACCTGGTTTGTGCCTGAGGCAGCTATTTCAAATGAGAGATCAAGATTGACGTGGGCTTAAAATCATTCACAGCTCTCTTTGTAAACCTTTAGAAAACAGGTGATACTAAAAAAATCTGCAGGAGGGTAGGCACATCACAAAGGGAATCTAGGGAGTTATAGACACTTATGTTTTATTACCAAGAAATACTGAGACAAATAATGAAACAAGGAATTTATAAACCCCTACAAGTATAGATTAATTAAAGACAAATTGAGTCAAGCAGTTTCATTCATGAAGGTGAACTTGATTTTGTGCTAGGAAAGATGCTTGATTTTACATATTTTTACACTTTCTTACATGACATTGCCCTAAGTAAACTGTTGTGAGAGTCTGTCCAAAATCCTGCWTCTTTGCCTCACGATTATCATYGCACCGAAAAGCCAGTGCAGGGTGGAGAAGTTATGTGTCTCTCAGCTATACGCTGTGCTGAACCTGATGGGACGTACTGCTAAACAATAGACTAGGTCTGGACTTTCTTCTCCACCTCTCTTGGCCTGGCTGGCTTTGAACTGTGGAAATGGCCCCTTTCCGATAAAAAGACCCCTCTTGCCTGCCTTCAACCATCGTGACAGACAAGCAGAGATGCGGGCTTCTTCATCAAGGGATCAAGACAAGAAGCCCCTCTGCAAAAAACCCCCTTGTACCTTCTTCCAAAGACTGGGACAGAACTTRCCCCCCCAACTCGGGGGAGGTGCGCAGTTAGGAGGAGGGAGGCTGCCCAGAATAAGTGAAGGTGCAAGCACTGAGCCGTGAAAACAATGGTTATCGTTGGTRGCTTAGCTTGGACTCTGTGTACCCCGTTCTGTACCTTCCCTCCCTGACYACCATTGTTTCAGTTGTGAAACTGCCTCCCTTCCCCCAGTGAAAAATGGTATAACTAGGGTCCCAGCTCAGCCGTGCCTTTGAGYTCTCCCCGGACATGGCATGGTGAARCTTRGACGGCCGGGCCTTCGAAGWACCTGAAGCAACACCACCATAGATTCGGTAGCTATACCCATTCCCCTTTTTTCCTCCCTCTTTTCCTTGTCTTTTCCCTTTCTCTCCGGTCCCCCCTCACCAACGCTCTTCTGTTGTGATTTTCAATAAAACTGTATTTGATTTTGTTGCTGCAAATCCCCTGTMCCTTTGTTGGTTATTTTTTGCACCTTAAAATCAATCCCATCATCCGTACCACTGGGTCGGATRGGGACAACTGTAGAAAAATTATCTAGATGAAACTGCTGTAGAGTGCAAAACTGGCTGGAAAACTGTTCTTACAGAGTATCAATTAGTGATTCTTCACCAGAAGAGGAGAATAAATTTTCATTATTGTCCATGATGAAGTAACAGGGAGCGTGACTTATATTTACAGATGACATGAATGACACTAGAAGATAGCATTAAAATTCAAAGTGTTCCTGGTAAACTTCCAAAAAAAAAAATTTGAAAAAGGTGCTATACAATAAAGACAAATGCCAGGTTGTGCCTTGAAGGTCAACTTTCTGGTATATTTACCATGTGTTCATCAACCAGAGTATTTCTTTCAATCCTCATGCTACACAAGCAATACAAAACAATTCGAGAAGATTTAAAAACATATAGCAACAATAGCTGACCTCCTAAAACATGTGACCTACAAGGAAATCTTGAAGGATCTGGAGTTGCTTAGTCAGGAAGGAAATGAGAGAGGTAGCAATTTATCAGTTTTGAAAACCAGAAGAAAGAGGAAAAAAAAGTCTGTTCTCTGRGTTCTTGATTGTTAGGATAAGAAATAGACTCTGAGGTAGAAGAAATAATAGACTCTGATGTAAACTCTTTGAGTTAAGAAGCGTACACAAAACTCTAAATAATTTCCAACAGGGCATGTATCTTAGGCTTATGCCTTATATAAAGCCATTACTTGATATTTTTCAGATCAGCTTTTAGGAATAGCAGCAGTTCTACAGCATTTGGAACAGGTGAATATATTAGATGGTGTCTTTAAACCTATTCCTCTCCTGGTTTCTGTGGTTCTGTGATACAGCTTTTGATAGACAAATCAAAAGTTGCTGCTTATACAAYTATGAGTCTTGAATTTAAGAACTGGTTTTTGTGCTTCCTGTGTCTCTTTGGTTAGAAATGACTATTTCTGTCTTGCTCTGGCTGGGGACAATCATGCCAACATTTAGCTTGAATTTATGTACTGGAAAACRAAGAACCGATATCCTGGTGTGGCTGTGTTCCTTCTAACTCTCCATTACCAGGGCCTTATGTACAATAATAAGCCATAAACCCCCTGACCAGCTTCACCTGGAGCTTCCAGCCACACTGGTGGTTCCAGGAGCTCTGGATCAGCCCCAAGCCTTCTCTCCCTGGCTGAGCTGGGATCCTCAGCTCAGGTACAGCCTTGCCTTGGCCTCTCTACAGTGCCCTCTGAGCTGGGGGACCCCATGCTGTGGAAGGCAAATTTTTCATAGCACAAATAAGTACTGTAGYTGAATATCAGGTCAGCAATAATTTCTGTTTAGACAGGCAATGTGGTTTTGATTCACCTCTCCTAAGTGTAAACCTCTGAAGTACTCATTTTTATGTGACAATTTTGACCTTTTGCCTATGCCGTGCCTATCATGAGTCTCCTGAAGTATTTCACAAAATGAAGGTGGCAAAAGGGGACACAGAATAAAAATCTTAACATGGAGGATGTATTTTAGATTATAAATTTCCCAATCATGTCAGGACCTCAAAAATGTTTTTTTTCTACAAATGACATCAGCTTGGAAATAACCTATGACTTCTCTGGATAGGAGATATTAGTACAGACTCTTGATAGTAGTATTAATCATATTTTTCACTTCTGTTATGCATAACCTTGGTAGTACAGACAAAGTGAAAAACTTTGAACTACAAGATTAAATAACAGGTTACGTATATAAGGGAGACACCTAAATTGGCATTTAAAAGCATAGACATTAAATTCCTGAGGGAAAAAGAAAAACTGCAAACAACAAATGAAGCAATGTAGTTGTATTGTGAATTTTAGTGTAGTACTTCCCAAGGTCCTTATTTAAGTTGGATATATATGTTTACTATTTTTTCACTACTTTTTCACTACTAGTTTCTTTACTATTTTTAAATCTTGTTTGTGCTGAAACTAAAACAATTAACACTGATATTTAGTAGACATGTAATTTTTATATACTTATTGTTTTAAAGAAGGCTTGAAGAAATTAGGAACAGAAATTATGAAAAAACCCTAACCCTTTCTATACCCAAATGTTCCCTTTCCATGTCAGTCTTGGAAAATATTACTTGAGTTGTTTTCCTCCTCTTTGTAAGTTTTGGTTTTTTTCCCTTACAACCTCCTGACTGTAAAAGAAACCAAATACTCAGAGGAATTGAAAAAAAACCCAAACCCTTTGCGATTTACCAGCTCTACTTCAAAGAATGAGGAAACAATGGAGAAGATAGGAAAAAGCTGTCTTTAAGGGTTTTCCAAGGAAAGTTATATCAATCTTTATCAAGACTGAAGGTGGCAATGTTTGGATTTTCAGGTACATTTTAGTGCTGAACTACTTATTAGTGTTTGTTGAATTTTTGATGATCCTGGCATGACTAAAAGTGCAGAATTAAGAAGCATCTGGCACTTGTCAGAGCTCTGCCTCTCATAGCAAACTGCTCATCTACAATCCATTTGTAGTAAAAAGGCTGCAGATACTTTTTTGATATTACAGAAAGGATAAAATTGTAAAATGTTTCTATAAAATTTCAGTACAGCAGTAGAAATTGTGTTCAAGAAGATGACACTGACCGCTGAGGAACAGTAACAAACAAATAGGAGGGTTCTGATCAGTGAAGAAATATATTAGGTTTCTTCAAGTGTGGCTGTCTAACAGATACCTGGTTGCATTAAGACTTTTTTTTAACCTAATTTATTAATGTGGATTTTTTTCTAAAAATAATAGATAAAGATAGCTTCTAACAGCTGTTGATTCAGCCTTACTTTCTTACAGACCTATATTAAGATGCAATTAATTACCCTGTGGGTGTGACTTTATGACACATATTTTCTATCAATAAATGCTCATTGGGCTRGTGGACAACTATTACTGCATAACTTTTAATTTGCATTTCTTCCTGTCTCTTTAAAGAGAATTAGAAAAGAAACTTGGTCCTAGTATGCATTTCCGCTAGGTAGCTTGAGCAAGATGCCGGGCCCTGCTGAGTGCCCAGTGTTATAACTGTGGACTGGGGTGTCACACATATGATATCCACATTACTGCAGTAGCTCTTGGCTGAAGGAGGCACAGGAAGGTCTCTTGAATCTGCAAAATGAACTGCTTCCACTGGGGATTTCCAAGCACCTTTCATCTCATAAGACAAGGTGTGAGRAATGCATTCAGATCCAGTAACCACAGTGAATCAATTTCTTACACGGTCTAATTGGTAATGCTGTAGCCTGCATCCCTAATATTCAGTATTCCTATATTCTCTAAACCCAAAGGATTTTTCTTCCAGTGCTGATATCACCAGTGCTTTTCAACTGTATATATTAATGGTAATTTTTCAAGTACCATTAGCTAAATTGCTTTAAAACATTTTTGAGCATAAAAGTCCCCTGCAGAACTACACATATGCTTACAGCTCTGCTCCATACACTAAAGAAGAATAATTTGGGGGAAGCTAGAATTTTTTTGGGGAGAAAAGCCCTGTACCAAAATGTCAGAGGAATTGCTCATAGAGTATAATTTTTAAAAAGCAGAAGCTGCTGCTTCTTGCTTTTGAAGGGTCACTTTGCAGCCCCTCTTAGGATTTTCCTTTCTATATACTGTGGTTTATCTTCCCCCTCATCTTTAATAATTCAACCGTACCTTTTCTTTCCAAGCTTAGCATTCCTCTTCAGTGTCTGGATATTAAAACAGAATTTTCATGCTCAGGTGATTCTCTGTTTATATTCACTGGTATATCCTCTCCCCAGAATTTGTAAATGGATTCAGTTTTGATGGTTTTTCTTACTGAGAAATCCCTCAAGTAGAAAAAGATTTCTTTTTCACTATTTAAAAATGGGACCTCTTTTTTAGCAAAAACTTTTTGTGTTGGCAGTTTTGTTCCACATAGTAAGTCATCACCTATTATCAAAAAAATCCTCACAATTTTAGTCATAAAACCCCAGTTTATTTTCTTATCATTTTGCCTGTCTGTGATCAGTAAAACCAAAATTTTGCAAGTTGGTCATCTTCCATCTGAAAGTTTTGTTTTAGTTAAATATGGTAATAAGTGGCCACGAAGATGCATCAGTTGTATTTGAGGACAGCTTTAAGAGCTAAACCRGTGATAGTTGGTCTGAAAGTTTACYTTTGGATCATAGGGCWAGATTAACTTTGGAATGAGATGGATATTTCTGGTTAGTCCTCCACTGTTCTTTTTAATGTTCAGTGATCAGTGCAGGAAGGATTTCCCCAATAGTAATTAGTAATTTAGAAAAAGAAAAAAGTGTCTCAACCACAGGAGCAACGTTTTCAATAAAATTTCCTTTTAAATGTTAAACAGTCTGTACAACYAGTGAGTAAAGATATAATCATAAGTATCACTATGGCAGTTTGGGGAGCTGGATTGAAGCCAATCTACCACAAAAAAGCACACCACATATAGTTCTGGTATATGAAAGATTATTTTTGAACTTGACAGTCTTTTGCCTTTTTCAGAAGCTGATGAAAATTCAGTCTCAAAAAATGAACTTCTAGTGTTCTTAGTACACCAAAGTTCCCTTTACCACAAAGCTACAGTGTTTCTTGGTGCTCAACACGGACACAGTCATGTAAATACAAATTTCTACCTTTGGTTTATCTGCTGCAATTATCTTTGTATCTGAGTGATTACTTTTGTCTGCTTAAATACACTAGCAACAGTTAAGTTTCCATGACAACAAAGCCATACACTTAATTTTTTTGCTGATTAATGTCTGTAGTCTATCCCAGTGATAGGAGCTTTAAAGTGTAACAATCTTGTGAGACAAAAAATGCTGAACCAAATGAAGTGATTTATTTGGAAATCTTGTAGTTATGAGGTGTTACTGATGAGCTGCAATTGTGAATTTGCCCTATTCTAGAGCTGAAAAAAAAAGGTTCAAATTTGATGGCAATATGACATATAAATATGCTGATTCTTGCAAAACTGTCAAAATTATCCTATATTTGTGACTAGATTGAAGTGGATTACCTAAAATTTAAATACTAAAAATCTAATCTCTTTTACATAAAGAGGAACCTGCTGTAAGATCAAGTATCTTGAGCATAAAAGAAGCAAGAACTAAGGTTTTCTGTGTGTGTGAAACCTCACTGCTGAGCAAGACRGTTATGCATATATTCCTTAAGGTATTCTGTTTATTTTTTACTGTTTCAAATTTATGCTTACTTAGTGAGAAACTATTTAATATTTTATTAATATCACAGTGTGATTCACTGCAATATTTACTCCAATTTGCCTTCTTTGAAGACAAAAATAATAACTCGTGGTCTTGATTATTGAACTACGATAAATTTTTTTAGTATACCACATGTCGAGAGATGTAAATATATCAGCTTGTTTTTTACAGAGAGGAAACTGAGGTACAATYTGATTGTAGGTCTAAAGTGTTTCAATTTTGGATGCCAACTTCCAGTTGTCCAGAGCTTGATTTTTATCCAGGGATTTAATGAGAAACTTATAATTYGTAGATACCTGAGAAAATACTTTAAAAACTTTTCTTATCAGCTGATGAGTCCCTGTGACAGAAGCAGGGATAAAATGTGATTCAGTGGGATAGATTCCAGCTGTCTTACTCAGAAGGCCATCTTGATTCTGGTTTCAGTTTACATCTCCCAGTGTCAATGACAAATCAAACCAAGGTGTTATGAGCAAGTGCTAATTTTGCTGCACAGCAGTGATGTGTTCCAAGAAATGATCTGTACTCTACACTGAGAGAGGTAGAAATCTGCACAACATGTGATGGTATAATTAAGACCTTTACAATGCATTCAACCAGGAGTATGAAATAAGTGGGACAGACACCATTTTAATCCTCTCATTTCTTAATTTTAATGTAATTAATTTTACRGCAGTCACTTAAAAATATGCAATTATGCATAATTTTCAAGGTCTTAAATCAGAAGACAAAGAGCTAAGAGAGAAAATTAGGGCCTATAGTAACATACAACTGAGGCCAGTTGCTACTCTTAAATCAATAACTCATACTTCTGGCATTTAAGTTAAAAGAAACTGATAAAACTGACACTTATTCTCTGTGTGCTGCTACTAAAGTGGTACTAAAACTTMCATTTGGCCAGTGGATTTCATGCTTTCTCTCTAATATCAGAGCAACTTGACTTTGGAAATTTTGGTCACTGATAGAGGACCTAGAGTATTTTAATATGTTACTAATTTTGGATTTTTTTTCATGTTGATCTTCTCGGAAATTGTTTAGTATTTCTCTCTGCTTTCTCTTGTCCTGGTCCTAGATACTATTTGCTTGAGGCAGAGACAGTCTTTGTCTGCTGTACATGGTACTCATGGCTACAGGATTCTGGTGATGATGCATGCTGGTGGGGGGCTGCAGTTCTGGTATGTGCTGTTGCAATATGGTTAAGCACATYTATTCACTCTTCTTTCTGAAAATTAGGCATGGCCATCCACCAATGAAGTATGTTTCATGGAGATCTAGCACCCTGTAATGTATTATATATTCAGTTTTCAATTATCATAGCTCATCCAGTTCCAGCTCATCTGCAGAATGTATTTGCTCATGGTTAAAGCTTTTTTCCTCCAGCATATTTGATCCAAATAAGGGTGGAAAGTATTATAATATTTTATTATTGGCAGCAATATCCTCTCAGTATTATAATATTTTATTATTATTACTAGTATTATAATTATTTTCTTATAATGGAAGAAGCTGATTTCTTTTTACCAATATCTCACTTGATGCTCCTCCAATTTTCTGCAATAATTTATAAACAGGACAAGAGGACACAAGACCTCAGCTGGAAAAGAGTTGTTCAGAAGAATGAAAYTGCCTGGAAACATAACAGTATTGTGGGAAAATCAGTCTGCACCTGAAAACTCTCCCTTTCAGTAGAGCTTGTTATTACCTGTCAAATATTTCAGGTGAACTATTCTTCAGAAGAAGACACCAGATATTAACCTTCTAAATATTTTTGAACAAAGACTTGAAAACTGCATCTTTCTGATAATCATCAGGTTTCTTTGGTTTTTTTTAGTATATGCAAAGAATATTTTACAGTATTAATATAAAATTTCAATATATTATTCCTGTCTGAACTGATATTCTAGGGACAGATTGGCTGTACAAACATTGTTTGTATTCTGATTCCTCAACTTCAGGATCCTTAGATCCTGAATCTGCTGTATGCTGTGGTAGTCAGATTGGTGAAATGATGGAGCCCTCACCCAGACTCTGGGTTTCTGACTGCCGAGAAAGGGATTCAGAAGTTGAACATGAATGTGCAAAGGGCAATGAAGGAAAGAACCACCCATATTCACTGTATTAGCAAAAATGTAGTCAGCAGGCTCAGAAAAGTGATCATTCCCTTCTGTTTAGTTTGGGCTGGACTATTGTGGCCTGTTGGGGGCTTCCCCAAAGAWAGTACAAGAAAGACATGGGCATAATGGAGAAAGTTCCCTGGAGGGCAACTGGAARGAAGAGGGGGCTGGAACATGTGGTGTACCAAGTGCTGTCTTTGTTCTGTGTTGAGATAAAAAGGATGAGATGGAGGGCATTTTAATTGCTGCTTTCAGATAGTGAATGAGCAAGTATAATGAGGATGGAGCCAGAGTCTTATTTCAGTTGAACAGCGAAGGGCTGAGAGATAAAGGGCATAAAGAGCAGTACAGGAAACTCCAATGAGATACTAGAATTATTTTTTTAGCAATAAGGTTATTCAAGTAATAGAGCAGATGTTCTAAAGAGATTGTGAAATCTCCAGCCTTGGAYGTGTCCATAATTCAACTAAGCAACTAGCTCTGAGTTCATCCTGCTTTGAGCAGGCCTCCAGAGGTRTTTAATGAGCTATACAGATCTATAATCTCTAAAAAAGTCTCTTTGCCTGGGCAAGACAAACTRTTAAAGTAAGACTCATCAATATTTTTTTTACTAACAATCGTCTGTTGGTGCTTAGGGTTACAATATAGTAAACATTCTCATTTATCTATGATAAAGTTCTGGGTGATTAAATTGAGAAACACTTGCACACTGAACACCTCTGAGTGCAAAGCAGTTTGCTGATACCATATGTCACAGTTACTTTTTTGGGATAGCACACCTTTGAGACACAGTTATGGTGATTATACAAAGGGAGTAAAGTCTTCCAGTAGCTGCTTTGTTAAAATGATGGTGGAATGGGAGTCTGATCTGTATTTTCCAATCATATGAGCCAGTACAGTCCCTGTGTTGGGACTGTTTTCACGGCTGGTAAAGCACTCCTGTACAGAGTCAAGGAGTCAAATGGGTTTTTCAATTTCCATTTTAACCACTCATCCCAGCTGTGTATGAGAAATTGTCACAGTTGCTAACTATTTGTGCCACTTGGCACCAAASAATATTCAATGAACCAGCAGCAATTTCTTCTCAGTGAACACCTGCAATTTCTTTACAATGGTAAAAATTCTTGAATGGTGTTATGAGGTACAGTCTCCTGAAGATGCTGATTCAATCCTTGCTCTCCTAATATAATTTTCCTTTTCCATCAGAAAGAGAAAGGGCTATCTACAGCTGAGTGGTCTTGGCAGTCCTCTAATGGGCCAATCCTTTCACATAAAAATTAAGAGCATTTAATATACTGTCATAAGATATGGCCAGGATGCAATGGTAAACACTTTATTCCTTCATTCCTTTATTACCATTCCAACGGTAAACACTAATTCCTTCTCTGCAGTAAGAATTGCATGGACCTTCTTTGTAAGGTACTATCTGCTAAATTSCCATATCATGGCCTCTTCTTTTCAAGAAGTCATTGTGGGACCCCAAGAACATGGCCACCCATTGCTCACACTCTAATTTCTTTCTGGTTTTTGTGGGGGTGTGTATTAGCTCTATGGAACTGGTGGCAGATGAACTATGTAAGCCTTGATCTTATGTGGTCAGGCTTGAAGTTCTCAGGACACAGAAATATTGCTAGTTTCTATGTTTGGGCTCRAAGGTAAAATGAATTGTGCTATGTTCAGTGCTGGCCAATCACTAGTGCACTCACTAGAATGTACTTACTTGTCTCCTTCTGTGARGTAGGATTAGAAGAAAGGCAAAACAGGCTCAAAACTTTAAAAGGGTAAAAAGAAAAAAATTGTTAAGAGTAACTAAAAGAAAGAGTAATAAGAATCAGAACAAAACCTTCAGGACATTTCCCCCTACAACTTTTTCTTTCCTACTGACAATGCACAGAGGCAAATCCTAAAATTTTCAGTCAGTTTACCACATCTTGAATAGTCTTTCTTAAGGTCARTTAGGGAYAGAAGTCCTTCTTAGTGTTATGGAGACTTCTCCACAAGAAAACAGMRCTCTTGTGGCTCTCAATTTCCATGAATAGCAGCCGCTCAGAAAAATCTGCAATCGCGAKGTCCCTCCTATTTTTTCACYGTTTTTGCCACAACWGTGTCTARGGGCCATGTCAGCTTATGGGGTACTGTTTTAAAGATGRGCTGTTCAAGASCAAAGGRTTTCTTTGTCTATCTCATCMCTGAGAACAGARGTCTTCTCTCTCTGGGGGCACAGGATCTCATCACTCTTCTCTCTTTGTTCAAACTTCTCATGAGATCACAGCTACTTCAACATTTGCTTACTTTAGCATAGAGGCCTTTGCCTACAATTTGAACAAGTCATCTCCTCATACTTGCATGTGTTACAGGGAAAAAGAGTCTGATGTATCAATTACATCCTTCTCCATAGTTTTACAAGWGGATTTCAGCCCTAAGATCAAGGCATCTCCTCATCCCTCCCATCTCCTCARCCCTCCCATCTGGGACTTGACTCTTTTTTCAGTGACTTTGGTGTCTTCATGTTACTCCTCTACATGCCTGTACGTGTCCTTTTCTCCCATTTGAGGGAGGATTGAAGCACTGAAAGAATTAATATCTCGCCCGAGGCCTGCAGATGGTTGTGTGGGCCCGGCTGGGCTCAGTAGCTTGTAGTGGGAACTGTGGTGGGGAAGTGCTTGGATTTCAGCAGCCAACACGCCAGGCCTGATGGCTTCTCCTCCTCTCAGCTCAGTGGTTGTGGGTGAATTTCAATGGTGGCAAAATCTTGGCCAAGCAGGCCTGGCCTGGGGCTGCTCCTGGGGCCCTGCACACCCCAGCTCGGCCTGGGCCGGGCAGCGGGGCAGGACTAATGTCAGTGAGATTTTATCAACCATGGCCCAACCCTACCTTGGCTGGAGGCCTCTCCCAGCCACTGGGCCAGGACTGGGGGGGAGAACCTCTCTTTCCAGGTGCAGGAAGGAAAAAGAGGGAGTTTCTGGGTTTATTTCATCTTTACCATGTGTTTTTCACAGAAGAATGTACAGCTTTCCAGTGGTTCAACAGATTGTCAATTCCCAAAYCCAACCACTGATTGGTTTCCTGTCAGACACGYAGGAAARTGCCAGCAGCCTCTCCCAAAACATCACTTCCGAGATGCAAAACTAGCACATGAATTAAGCCAGCAGTTTCCATTCATACTGAATTGATCAGCTGGTGGCTTTTGCTTAGATCTGATTAAGGCTTTCTAATGTAAACCYAGCGTGACCACAATGAGCTGAACAAACCAAAGTCTACAAAATTGATGTTTTCAGTGCTTAGGTTTCAATTTTGTTGCAATGTTTTGCTTTCCAATTGGGAAAACAAGCTCAATATCTCATTTCAGACTGAATCTATCTGAATGGAAACATGGTGGCTTGTTGAATTGAGTTAAATGGTTTGCATTCGGGTCAGATTGTCTGAGTTGATGCAGTAGCTCCTGGAAGCAGCAGTTGTGGGGAAAGTAATCATATGTCTTGATTTTCTTAGGAAGAAGTGAAATTGAAATTGAAAGGCTGACCATGTAGTTTATRTTCTGGCATCTTCAGGTCCAACTAAGAATTACAGATATTTAAATACATACATTTTGGATGGTACATATATGTACAAATGTATGTATTTTTAGGAGAAAAATARATTAAAATACTTRTACATATAGATAAATATATWCATATYACCTTTATATATAACATATATATATGRTATATAAAAATATATGTAACATTTAAACTGTTATACTGTTATACTWGTGTTTRMATAAATGTAATAAAATGTATTRTTCTTTCCTTTGCGAAAGCATGGCTGGAGCCCAGAGGAGAAGGAAAGAGGTCTACAAAGTAAGAATCTCTTTCTCTTTCCAGGTATGATGTCCTGATACATGGTGTTTTATATTTTGATACATAGCTATGCTTTATCTGAACTGTACCTGTGTACGCAACCATAACTGGCAATCCTGTGACACACATATGGATTAGGAGAGCTAATACTGGAACTTAGTTGAAGTATAGAAATGAATGAGTTTATGTTCTTAGGACTCTGTTCAACACAGCCACAAGATGGCAGGAGCACAATGTCAGTTTCTTTTCACAGCACTTCCACCCTATTTTCCTGGTTTTCTGGAATTGCATTGCAATTTGCATAGTTTTGATGGTTTAAAAAGCCAACTCGGTTCAATAGCAAGTAGTTTTAAAGGTTTCAGGTCTGTTACTATGTATGCCAGAATCCAGAGTAAATGCAATAGTAACATTAAAAGCTCAAGTGRTGTACTAATGAAAGAATGAGCCATCCAAATCCATAATATTTTCTTTATTTAGAAAATAAATTGAATCGCCGTAATATTTTCAACTCCTTAGGAAATCAACTTTTCCTTTCTTGATCAAGTTCATGATGTGAAAAATTTTTAATGAACTGAAAAAACTCTCCCAATCTATTCCTCGCATTTGAATTTTGGAAAAAAAAATTGCAAACAGCTCCTTAACCAAGTTAATGAGAGACTACTATATTTTGTACTACTGAAGGAAAGTGCACCAGGTGCAGAGCTATCAGAGTCTCACACAGAGCTAGTGCAGATATGGAATGTTMCCCACAATTTGACAGGTGTAAACAGTTTTGGAAGGCTTCAGCAAAGCAAAATTAGCTTTAAAACCCTGCACACTTAAAAATAATAAGCAGCTATTTATGAGCAGCTCTAGCATATCTGTGATTTGAAGAACAGTTGAAAATAGGAAGGGATCATTCAGTATCAACAATTTTCACCATCTCTAGGAAATGGGAGACCAAATGATTAGCTTAGACGATTATCATTGTACAAGTACCTAGCAGAACTCTATTAAGAGCTTGGAAAATTCAGTATTTGGTGTGTCTTCTTGCCTAAGTGTATTCTAGGTACTTCACAGGTTTTCTCTGTGTATGTGAATACACACAACATCCAACAGAGTAATCTATGCATAAACCCTCCTGGGCTCCAGGGACTGAGCAGGCTTTCCCCTTCAGATGTGGATGCTCCCTATCCTTCTGCTCAGTGTGAGACAGACACTTGTCCTGCTGTCTGCAGGACAGACAGCATATGRCCAGTCTGTCATCAGAGACTGCATAGAAAGATTATGTAGGTGGTGCAGAGAAGAATGAAAACTGAAGTAGAAGGAAACCACACTCATGTGAAAGAGAAAGGAATATGATGGGGTCGCTGTTTTTTTGTGGTTTTTTTTTTTTTTTTTTATTAGAAGGATTAGCAAGCAATAAGATGAATTTTAAAAGACAATGCAGAAAAGGATGTATTACACTGCTTGGTAAAGCAGAGGAAAATAGACATGAGACATTTGCAAGGGTGGCCTGATGGAGCCAATGTAGAAATGTCCTTGCATGTAGCATCCTAAGAGTCTGTGGGGCCTCACTGCTTCTGTCTAACAGAGCCCATCCACCTTGGATCCTAAGGATACCACTCACAAGTGCAGGTATAAATACAGGTATTTTTAGGAGTTTTTTCCCCTCAAAAGGTGAAAGTAATTTTACATGCATAAATATGGTTCCTTTACTGCAGACCATGAATGTGAGAGGCACATTGGCGGCTTACCATTTGCTGAAACTACTGGACTGAAAGAAAGATACTTGCCTTCTCCTTCCTCCTCAGTGCTCCTCAGAAGATGTGGGCTGGTGGAGGGAGCCTGATGTATCTGTCCTGCAGTGCTGTGCTGTCTGTTGGAGATACTGATGTTCTTTTACAAAGCCACAATTCAGTACTCTCTGGAGCAAAACCTTTGCTCAGGCATTGAGCAGCAAGACAAAGCCAGGGTGATTTCCCACCCCCCAACCACCCCCCTCCATGTCTCGTCTAGGCAGGGACTGCATCTAAAATCTGACTTTTTTTTTTTTTGTATTAAGATCTCGTTTTCAGTTTCTTAGAAGATTTCGCAGCTTAAAATGTTCTCTGTGAAAATGCCKATGCAGGGTGTCATTCTTTTATTTGTATAAGAGGTACAACTGCATGGCTAGACAATTTCCCAGAATGCAAATAGGGGGAAGTACATTTGACCTTTAAAAAGATCTTAAATGTTTCACTGCATGAACTGGCACTTCTGRGTTTGGAAACATCTCTTGTGGGACTTGTTTCTGAATAAGGGTATTGCCTTTTCTTTATGGAAAGGAGATGACAGTTGATTGAATTATGCATAACTAAGAAAACCTTGCACTACACATGGTGATCCATGTACACAGAACAAGACCTGGTAAGCCAGGTTGACTACATCTAATTCCTCTTAGTGTTATATAGGCTGGTTGCTTCTGCTACTGTCTGGAAAGGAGGTAGCTCCTTGCTAGCAGCACTCCTCGAGGAGTGACACTGAAGGATCTGTAAATCTTGCTTCTAAATTATCTCCTCCCTTGTCTTTTAACCTGCTCTCCTCACCCGTTTGTCTGCCCCTCTGTACCTCTGCATCCTGCTTCTGTTTTGAGAGGGTCAACAAAATTAAACTTATGTTTCTGAGAAGCTATGAACTAGCTCAGACTAGTCCTCCCAGATGGAAAATCAGAGGATTGCTTTAACATGAAACATCTGAGGAAGCTCTATTTAAAACAGAGGTCTGAGAGAATTTAAAGTGCTAGGATAATCWGTGTAACACCTACAGATAGCACCACTTCCTATGGCAAGCACATAATMAATTTGACAGAAAATCTTGACTTTTACATTTATAAACTCCTAGAGGCATCACACAATAGCTCTTTTTTGGCCTTTGYTGCAACTAAGGCATGTGCATGGACATAAAATTTTTTCGTTTGTCTACTGCAATCTATTTATCTAGCTATCTAGTTCTCTTGACATGAATTATAATCTATTCTAAYACAAACCCACAGCTTTGTATTTCTTTGTGAAGTAGAAAATACAAGTGGTAATTTTGCCAGCAGAGAAAATCTATTTGAAGGTTTTCTTTTGATGGCAGCTGCTTCTTGAATTTTTATCTTCTTTAACATAATGTGGGATGCTAAAATACACACCTACCCAGAGGCATCATAATCCATTTTAGCTGTTCAAACAACATTATGCTATTAAAGGACTTTTGATTTCTGAGCATTCTCACTGTACAGGACCTTTTTTTTTACTGCAGCAGTATATTTGGTCTCATTCTAGTCCATTTTATACCCGCTGTCTCTTATAATCTCATATTATGTATTGTGAGTGTTGCATATAATCATCTGCAATTTGTATTGTTACATTTATTTAACATATTTTAGAACTAAAACCTAGATAAATACTGAAGAAAAAGCAAAAAATTGACCTGCTCCCTTCTGTCCTCGTCTCAATCACTTATCCTCTAGTGTTTCAAAAGGAAAAAATAATTTGGAAATTGGGGGATTGYCCTTTTCACCTTTATCAAATGAAGGCTCCTGTTTGTGAAACCTGTTGTGTGTTTGAGCTCTTTACTGAACTCTCAGAGCTATTTATGCAATTTATGCCCGTGATGTAGCTGCTGCAGGCATCTCAACTGTGTTGTTTGGAGTAGGTGGCCTAGAAGGAATCCAATTAGAAACACAAATATCTGTGAAAGTATTTGAACTTGTTATTTTACTAAGAATTTGAAGGAAGAAAGAGATAATATATACTTTTACTGCCTGCAGTGTAGCTATAATCCCAAAATGCATACAAAAACCTATATAGCATTKACTGTAAAATGGAATTATTTCCATCACTGAACAGGATAATGTACCAAGCATTATTCTTTGCATCTTCCCTTATGCTTGGTTTGTCATGTCATGCTTTGATAAGCCTCCAGAATTACAATGTATCTTTTTGTGCGTGTGTGTGTGTGTGTGAAGAATTTAAAATAATTTGAATTTAGTTTTCTGAAAGATTACAATCTTTTCGTGCCATTTGACTAAATGGAATAGTAAATATGGAGCTGCTGAATAACAACTCCTCTCAGCATATCCTTAATCCCTATGGAGACTCATGGGAGTTCATGCTAAATACAAGGTTTCTTTCTMCTGCCTTTGCTTATGAAACCAGATGAAATGTTTGTAAAAACATGAAGATATATAGGGAGATAAAATTCAGACATTTTATGTCTTTTWTGAAGCTTGGGAAAGGCAATGTCAGCTATGGTGTCAATTAAGGAAATCTRCAGGAAAAAGAGGACACACCTGTAATCTGTCACACTTAGTGACAACCTTCCCATAACACCTCCTTTATTCTGAAAATTCTTCTTTCCATAGGAAGTCTGAAAATACTGCACTCTGCTGGTCTACCCTGTGCACATCCCCTGGACTGAGGATTCCCAGGGCTTTACTCTGGAAAAAGAGGTTGGGAAGGGTGAATTTAGCTATGGAACAGCCAAAATGCCATCAAACTGAACCATTGTTTATGTTGAAAAGAGAGACTATTTTGGAGAACAGTAGGAAGTAACAGTAAGAGTGGTTAATTTTAAAATAATCTCTAAACCATGTTTTTTTCCCAAATKAATAAAGATGGTTTGTTAGTTGCACTGAAGAATTTTTCCATGTCYTAGAAGAGTACTGATGAGTAATTGAATATATAATTTTATTTGTATTTGACTTTTGAAAAGCAAAGAAAGACTCCTTCAGAAGCTATTAAGAAAATAAGCCCTTTTTTCTTAGGCAAATTAAAGGAAATAAAACCTGTATAAGTGATCCTTGCAGTTACAACTAAACATTGGACATCAACTTATTTATTGTCGCTTTGGTATCTAGTTTGTAAAATAGTTTTCATTAAGCAACTGGAAACAGTTCATGAGAAGGATCATATTGCAAGAAGCTTCTGTCTCAGTTTTCCATTGAACAAATCTGTGGCTTTTCAATAAAAATGCTTTTTTCCTAGGTATTCATAAAAATTATCTATTGTTATTACCATAATTTTCCAGTCTTCATTGTTATGAATAAATATAATGGTGACTGACAAGAAACCATTTTGCCCTTTAACTTTTGTTGAAAAAAATAGAAATCAGGTTTCATGGATGAGTTGGACTCCATCATGATAATGAAAGAAACTATTATCTAATACATGTTGTTCACATAAACCTTTACATGTACCTACATACATTTTTCAGGTATACATTTTCAGAGCATAATACGGAAGGATAAAACCTTAGCATTAACAAAAAGCCCTGCATTTTCCTTAGTAGGAATATTTAAGATGTATYGTATAAGATCATATTTAGAAGCAATTTTTAAAGAGAAATGAAATGTTTACTTTTGTGTGCTCAGGTTTAGTACAGAAGTGTACYGCACTTAGCAAAGGTTTAGATTTTTTTTAGGGTGRTTTTTGTTTGTTCCTCAGCAGGGAAATGTTTTAACTGTGTTACTTGGGAGTACAGCTGAACCAAAATATTAATTCCTTGATCAGTGAATATTTTCTTAAAACCTCTATCCATCCCAAAAACCCCTGTGCCTCAAGTTGCAAGGAAGATTCATAACCCTCATTTAAAACCTCCCATAACCTAAATCCCATCTGTAGTAGTGTTAATGATGATGTGATTAATTTGAAACACAATATTCTGATGTAGATATTTTTTTTACATGATAAGCATTAGTTCAGAGTTGTCATTTAGATACCATGTATGTAGACACCTGAGAAAGCCATAGGGTAACTTCCCTCTTGGTGTGGTGAGGGCGTCCCATGGAAGTTCCTCTAGCAGTCCAGAATGCAGAAGGAATGGGCAGTCGGAGCTGTGACTGTGAGGGTGCTTTCACTGCATCTGGAACAGGACAGAGCTGATGCAGCCAACAATTATAAATCGAGAACTGGAGACCTCAAGTGCAAATAATATGAYTTGCTAATAATCAGAATAATAGGAATTGCTAGCAATCATGCAATTTACCTGCTCCTGCACATAATATAAGAAAGACATAATAAATTGAGACCTCTAATAAACTGAGATGCTTTAGGGCAAGAACTGGTTGAGCAGCATGATCTGTTTTGTTTTCTAGTGATTACAGATTTGGAAATGTAATATTACAAGATCATGGACCTGATGTTACTCTGGGGCTGATCATTGCTTAAGTCAAGCAAYTGGAATGCTTTTCATTGGTATGAGGGAGAGTAGTCCATATTTAAGAAGGCAGCTTCATGAATATCAGATGGTTATTCCAAAACAGCTGTCTTTTACCTCTTCATTGGCTTTTTCTGCTACAGTGTACTAGTTTGAAAGCAAACCAGTGGGATATTCCAAACCAGAACTAAAATTTAATAGGAAAATGAAAATAAAGGTAATAGTACAGAAATTGACAAAGTCAAAATATCAACATATCAACACCACCCTGTTGATCAGTCTGGTGTTAACAGTCCAATTAAATGATGGCTACAATCCTATTGGAGTGATGGATGTGGTTTTGTCAAAGTGGTGATCCTGGAGAAAGATCTGGTCCTTCTCTGGAGGTCCAATGGTGGTTGTTGAGCTCTTGTCCTCTGAGAATCCAGAGGTAGCACTACCGTGGTGCTCCAACCCTCAGATTACAGACAGGTAGGAATGTTTGGTTCTTCCTCTCAGYGTGGGGCATATCACAATGGGATGATGTAATTCTATGAGTGACACCTTGATGGCCCGTAATGGAGATGGCCCCCCACAAGCAGCTGCTGCTTCCCCAGAGGGTGRTATCAGGMCTGAGTCATGGAGAAGATAAAGAACACTGCCCCAACTATTTGAACATCTTATATAGTTGGGAATAGAATTCATACTTTTGGTTACATCTTGCATTCTAACCCAAGACATACAGATACCCTGAATAATGGAAAAAAAATAATCTAATATTAAACATCTGGGACTCCAATTGCCCAAGACCTGAAAAGAKAGGAAATGTTGGAGAGGAACCAACATTTTCAGACTGGGTGATGAAAAATTCTGGAGTTCCTTCAAACCATAATGTGTAGTTATAGTTTGGGAGCTCCACTTTTTTGTTAGCCTAAAAATCCAAAACTTCTCTTGCTCTGTTTTCTGCATGAGATTGGTCTGAATGAGAAAATTAGAGGATCTTTCCTCTTCTTTGTGCCTCTTGTGTCCAGCTCTCCATTTTCCGTGAAAATGCTGGCTTGCCTAATGAATCATGATTTAAAAAATTTTAGATTTTAGCTGAGGGCTAGAACCAATTCATATTGAAGTTAGATACACCAATGATAAATTAATGATAATTAGATGCTTAAGCTAAAGCTAATTGTTACATTATGAGCTCATWTGTAGAAAGAAGTGGAYCAAGTGAARCATTATAGGAACATGTTGAAACCAATAGAACAATGCCCAACACTTGGACTCTGTTAATCCATCACGAAGCAGGGAGCCTTGGATGGTGCCAGAGGGTCACAGAGACCTGATGAAGACCTTCCTGACTTCATCCCTGAGACCACTGACCCAATTCAAAAGAAGAATTCCACACACATGAAGGACTAATAACCTCATTTTAATACAAAGTGGTGATGGAAGATGCTGGGGTTATGCATATGAGTTATTTTGGGAAATAAATAGAAGGCAAAGAACCTTGCGTGGTGTGGCCACACATTCTGGGGATGGCATCCCCCCCGTGCCACCCACTGGTGTAATAAACCTGCTACTTTCTAGCTTTAACTAGTTAGAGAGTCTTTGTCCACGATCTTTGGTTTTAATGATTCACTAAGTCCTTTTAGATTCTGCCTCTATCCTTTCTATCTTTCTGGTTTCCCTGAAGAGCAGCTGATTAACATCCACAACGTTCTTCACCATGCACAAACAATGAGTCACATAATTTGATCAAGAAAATGCAAAACTGCTTGTACACCTGTTGATTTTTTGGTATGTAGTTGAATGATCACTATTCATGAAATGGGATTTAGTTGATGTTTGCAGCTTACCTCTGTCATCAGTATTGTGATAGGCAAATAATTTGCTGCTGTATAAGTAACAATAATATTAATTAATAATAGAAAGTAATAATCTCTTAAAATTGCTTCAGATATTTGTCTCTATTGAACTTAAATATTGTAATTAAAGCCAACACTTATCATTTGTAAACCTCAGAAAGTGCAAAAAAAATCCCAGAATCATGTTGCTTAATGGCTTTTCCCACATATTTCTCTATTTACTGTGGTATTAATTTGCAGCATGCTYCAAAGCTAAAATTAATTCTGCAGAGAGTTATTCACGTCCCTCTTCATATGTCACAAAAGAGAAGAACAGATGTGCTTACAGAGTGATGTCGTGCCTGTAAAAATACCATTTTACAGTAAGAAAATCACTCAAGTATTCTAACAGGCATTGGTCAAACTGAGTGAGGCTGGTGAACAATGACAGTATGTGCTCTATAGCAGTGTTTTATTACATTACAAATTCTCAAGGCAGTGACATCAATATTCATCTTCTCTAGRATAATACAGAAGTCATTGCAATTATGAACAAAACCTTCCACAAGTGATTGTTGTACTGGTTCGTGTGTAAAATAAAATCAACATTAACACCTCAGAAGAAAAATGCTAAATAAAAAGAGTAGTTGCTAATGCAATATAAGAAAATCTTTCAAAATGTGCCACTTCATTTTTCCCCCTGTTATTTCAGCTCAAAACAGAGCAAGGCAATGACATTATAAAGAGAATATTACCTCAGTAGCCTCATATGCCATTCAAATTTTAGATGCTCATTTTCAGGTCTCTGTGGATTTTGATTGAATTAGTTGCTTGGAAGTATTAGTTATCTGCTTCTTRCTTGAAACCCATATGTTCTTCTTAAAGAATCTTTATTTTTACAGGATTATTGTATATAGCACCTCAAAAATGCCTGGTCTCCTATAATGGGAAATAAAAAATGAAAATTAGCAAAGCATAACTTCCTCCAAAATCTAATGTTAAATGTATTCCTCACTACAATTAATRATAGCCAGCACATGTAAAAAGGAAAAAAGCACAGACCATAATTTTTTGTGTCTTCCAGGGTCACAAACAAGTTCTTCTGTTGTATCTTTATCTGACTGTTTTGACCAAGTCTATARGGGTTGTGAAACAAGGAAGATGAAAGTTGTGGTGGAAATTATATGTGGAAATTATATAAATTTTAGAAGGTGTAAGYTCAACAAAGGAAACCAGTGAGTCATTGTTATTCTGTGGGCTAGAGGAAATAGATAGAATGGTTTACTCTCTGAAAAGTTGTAGAAACCATCTGTTGCTGATTTTTATGTTGGACTCTTTTAAGGCCAGGGTACAGGATGTTTCTTGCTCCATAATCTTTCATCATCCAACAGCCTTTAAGACCAGGGGATTCTGGCTTGGCAGTTTGGAAAAAATTGCTGGAAATCTCCTAACTGCAGTATTTCTGTTTATGGTAAAATATTATTTAGAATGGAGAGATGGCTGAGATGTTAATCTCCAAAGTAAGCAGCACATCTGTGGTACATTATARGATTCCTTAACCAAAGACAGTGGATGGCACAGAAAAAAATGAGCCATTCCCTTGTGGTAACACATTCCTCCAAAATGAATGTGCAGTGTTACTCTGCATTCTCCCTCTTTCTGTTTCTCTCTCTTTCTCAAATGAACAGTGAAACATTTTTAGCTGTAATAATTTTCTGTCCTTTAAAAAAATCTTTTTTATTATATTCTCTGAAGATGATGACTAAAATAAGTCGGTAATTTGTGACCACATAGAGTCAAAACTAAACCAAACAATAATCCTGTGTCCCATTCATTATGTTACTATGGAGTTGATGTCAATAGCCACAAATTTAAGGTAAAAGCTATGAAACAGGTATGATTACCACATGTATCTCACAGCAAGTATTTTGAGGTCTGCTTAAAGCACACAACTTAATTCTGAAAAAAGTTGTAAGTCATTAAATAGATATAGAAAGAAATTCAAGCAACTTCAGCACTTGGCACTTCCCTTGTACATTTTCCAATTCTTGAGGAAAATTTAGTACCTTTGCTGAGAAATCACATTTGACATTCTCTTGCTACCATTACAGAGTTATGTCCCTAGAAAGTATATCCCCTTTCTAAACACATTTCTGGGAGCTGCAGSTATGGGAGTCTGATTGCTAATTGCTACAGGCTATACATTATTTATTTTCATCTASTAAGYACTCCYAAGTTTTTGRACTGTTTTCCTTTCCCTTATTCTTYTGGAAACATTTACTKGCTCAGCCACTGTGCCATAGTTCACAGCAGTAYGATTAGCTAAGAAGCCACATTTTATGAAATTTGCAACACTTGCACAGCAGAGAGCTTTTTTTAACCCACTGATACATGTGTACAATTCTGCCTGTTGCAAAGAAGATATGTATCTTCTCARGTGTTTTTCAGGACTAGCATATGAGCTTTAGTAATTTCATCTCTGGAGCTCCAGAGTGTAGTAGACATGAGCTTRGTATGGATTGCTCCTCTGGAATTCTGCTGACAGTGTCATTTGAAAGAAGCTCAGGGTCTCTTAACATTCTGTTTAGGTATCTCTTGGATGAGGGCATCTTCTAAGAGGTCTTCAGGAGTGACATTTGCGTTCTTCATACTTCCTGCCCTTTCCCAGTTAGTCTTGGGAAAATAGTTCCTATTAATGATTTCTTCACTGGTTTTCTGAAGTAGCAGTAGAGATGAAGAGACAGCAGAGTTTTTGTGTAAAAGAGCTGAATTCTGGTGAGATAATAGAGATCCTATGGGGAACATTATGCTGGACGTGCTTCTGACTACATTAGGTACTGATGAGTGTATGAGATGCTCAACACTCATCATGTTTAAATCTTAAGAGAGAAATTTCTTGAGAATCCTCATTCTRGATCAGATCCCTGATTTTGGTGTTCCTTGATGACAGGCTCAATCTGTGAGGTACAGTTATTCCTGCCAGTAGAAGTACTTAGAGGTAGTTAGTAGTATTTGAAGTTGAGACAACAAAACCAGTATCATGCTGAATGCAAAGGAAGTAATATTATTTCCAACCACTTAAAGAGACTTTTTAAAATGAGGGCAGTAAACATATGACTTTCTTATGATGGGCTGGTGAGTCAGAAAACTGGWTAGAGTCAACTATTTTCTGAACTTATCTGTATCAGCTTCTAATGTGCTAAATAACAACTGAGGTTATGCTCTTTTCCCAAGTTTAGCTTTTCTTTTCTAGCAATTTCTCTTCAAGGTTTCTTCAATCTTACGGTTTAGCAAACTCTGTGCCCTGTGTGTACCAACAGTTATGGTGACTGTACTGCTACTGATAATGGTATTAATAGTAGCGTATATAGAACTCCAGGATTTTTCCACCCTTTTCTGGGAAAGATTTCAATAAGGAATTATACATGAACCTGAGATATCATTCTGAAATGTATGTTTGAATATGTGTTAAATCTCATTTTAAGGAAGCAAAAGAGATGTAAGGAATTTTCCATGAGGGTATGTCCTGGTTTAGTGTTAACTGGGGAGAAAAAAACCTTTAWAGGGGTTCCTCTAGAAAGCAGACCCAAGMGGCTGGTTCGGGAAAACATTTCCTTGGACAAAAGTGGAAAAAACTGTTTATTRYACAGGCAAAGCATTCACCAGCACAAAAAATGAACCATGTTAAATAAAATCTCTTGCCAATCTGAAAAGATGACAAACTCAGAAAGTCCCCCCCTGGGCTGTAGCTCAGCTCACTCAGTCTCTGATCAGTCCCTCTGGTGCTGGAAATGCCACAGCCCAGGCCTGGCCTGATGGGCCACAGGTTTGAGCTGCCAGTGCTCTGCTGGTGTTCAGTCCAGAGCAGGTTTAAACAGTTCCAAGAAAAAGAAAAAAAACACAGTCCAGGGAACTTATTTGCCTCAGCTAGCTAAAGCTAACTAAAAAGCAAAGGAGAGCTCTGTCCTGCTGTCTGTCTGTTCTGCAGACAGCACAGTSCAGGAGCAGGATGGCGGGGAGCAAGTGCAGCTTCTGATAACAAACTCTGWGCTTCTTGTCTCCCCTCTTCGCTCTCAGGACAAGCCTTAAAGGTGCAAAACTCATTGTCCAGCATAAACAGAACAGACCACTGGGGATACAAGCATCATACAGCCAACCCAGGACAGGGTACTAAATTGGATGTACTGTTTTCATTCATCTATGAAGTCTCATTCAGGGTTTGAGGTTTTATRATGCAGACTTCAAACAACAATCTATACAGAGTGAGCTCACTGACAAGCAGTGTCTGTTTTCTACTAAATCAGGATGTGAAGATACTGACCARAGATAACTGGAATATCAATGAGTCTGAAGGAAAGATTCAGAGGTGATGAGTGGATGTTTGTTCCCTGTTCCCCTACTTGTTTAAGGATGGTGTCCTTTGGGTCCGTGACTGTGTGATGAGGGAAAGAAAGAGCAGTGGAAGGAGTGGGAAGCTAAGTCTGGGTGACATTAGACATCAGTCTGGGTGACATAAGCCCAGATAGGAATTGTACAGACAAGAGACACATTTTAAGGCAGGACTGTRTATTATTTCAGCAGCTAGTAAAATCTAGCAAAGACGGAATTAAAGAAGGGGAAAAAGATCTTCCATAAACACAAGCCTGTATGTGGACAAGGCACAGCACTTGATTTCTCTTGAGTGCCTCTTCAAGACTAGAACTGCAAAAAMGATGGCAGCTTCAAAACTGAGAAGACATGACCTGTCTTTATCTCAGGGTGTTATTCCTTTTAATTATGTCAGTCTGGTACCTAAATACATTCTATTTTACCCCTGGTACCTAGCCTCTACCATAACCAAAGACACACATGACTTCAATATGTGTGTAATATTTGTGTTAATAAAAGAATTATTTTCTTTTTAAAGGCCATACTTCTGATTTAACTGAGATATGAACTGACCTATGTTATACTTTTCCCCCATTGTATTGGCATAGTAGACATAAATATCTTAATTTTACATTAATTGAAGGTAGTACCTTGGAGTGCTGAAGCAGCAGATGATTACTTGCTAACAATGAAAACACAGAATTGCTGGCAAACAAAATATAATCCATCATAAACAGCATAAAATGGAATATGCTTCCCTGATGCATCACTTTCAATCACACACCGACTCATTTAGAATACGAATTTTCCTCAGGGCTTCTGCAATTTGTAAGACTTGCTGAGTATTCATACACAGATAATATCCATTCTCTCTTCTCTTTACAGAGTATTTAAATTAATAGTGTTCATTATTGTTAATAGAAAAGCTTCAGATTTATTCTTTTAAAACTGTATTCAGAAAAATATGCTGTTGGTTTTGACACAGAATGTCTGTACATTAGCTGTAGTTCACTGCCCCAGCTGAAGAAGTGAACTGTGTATTTGTGAAAACATGTGCCTCTTTCAACAGAAAAATGTATCTGATCTGAAAGTGAGRTGCCAGGAGAGCAACTAAAAACTCAGCATTTTTGTGCTGGGGAAATTCTGACACCCTGAAAATGCTTACATTGTGCTTCAGTACAGCATCTGGAATCTGCTTTGTGAGCAAAGAGCTGAAGAAAGTTTTGGGTTGGTTTTGAAAATCTTCTTCTTTTTCTGGGGAAAAATAGAAAACATATCTATGACTTCAAAGATTTCCTTGCTTCCATCAGTAGGGGAAGGAGATGGGAAGGTCTGAAACCATTACTCTGATTGGAGTRCCAGTGCTGCTGGGATGTAAGGATTAGATGGGGCAGAGGTGCAGATACTGAAATGTCCTGGGCTAGACGGTTTGGGTCCTGGCATCTTTAGCTGTTGGTCTAAGAAGCTTGGATTCATAAGCAGTCTGGTAGGAGAGGGAGAAGAGWTGTGTCAAAATCTTGAGATATTTTTCATAAGTGTTTATGGATGCCAGTGATTTACAAAATTCCGTAGATTGGATTTTCCTTTATGTTCAACTTTGACACAGGACTTGCAGATGTACCTGCTGAGTTTGGATTTGCTRACTTATTTTTAACATACCTGCAGGAATGTGAGGGGAATTACCTCCTCTGTTTCACTCTTTAATATTCCATTTTGAGTCATGCAAAATAGGTTTAAATTAGTATATACATYGAAATTCCTTATTTGAATGTATTTTGGGCCTGAGTTGCTCAACAATAACTGGTAAGGTAGCATTGACAAACTATTGTGATCTGAGGAATTAAATAAGATGCCTGTATYCAGCTATTCACTAAAGACTCTTCCCATCTTTCTACAGCTTCACAACCTTGTGCTTTTGGCTCCTTAGCCTAAGGGCATTGTGGAATCAATCACATTGTATGTGCACCCAGTAATTCCATCTGTGCACATCAAGGTGCAGGAGGCTAGGAAGCCAAGCTACTCTGGCACAATTTACCTTTGCCTCTCGTTCCCTCACTCGTGCTTGTTCTCATGTATATAGTGAAGCCAACTGAGAATATGGGAGAAATGCATCTCTCAAAGCTTGCCTGTGGCTGATTATTTTCCTTATGAGACATTCTTCCTTGCACTCATATGTTAGTCACCTCAGGTTTCTGAAAATGCCTGCTTTGTCCTCTGAGAGTACCTACAACTACATGCTGTTTAACTGAAATATCATCTGCAATTTGACACAAATGCCCAGTGGACTATTTGTTAGGATTTACTACTGTGACATAAAACCTCTAGTATCTTATAGCTGGAGATGTCCAGCAACATGAATGAAAACCTTTGGTCTTGGCTCAGATTCTGCATAATCTGCACAAAGTAACCTCCTGAACWTAAAAGAGTGCTGTTAGGACAACAGTGATAAATAGCATTGGTGTCTGGAAAATACTTAGTGCTAATTAAAGCTGAAGCACTGTAATTAGTTCATTTGCTTATTTCTGGAAACTTTTGTGGTTTTGTTATTGATTTTGTACATGAAGAGGTGGTTTAGACAAGGATATTGAATTATGTTTTATGTCCTCCTAAGACCTTCCACGGACCAATGCAGCAATATATAGAATATTTGGAGTGAAAAAATTAAAATGACACTATCTTTAAAATGTCAGCTTCTAGAGTCCTTTGTGCTAAGTCCATGATACTTTACTGGTTGCTAACAAGTGACTTAGGTATGTAGGTACTTGATTTCTTAAAAGAACTCAAAATGCTATAGTGACACCCCTGGGAAAGTGTGGCAACACATGCAAAAAGAGCAAAACCTCTGCAGGATCCAGGCTTGATTAATAGATCATAAATGCAGAATGTGAGAAACTACATCTTGGTCTCTCTGCTTGCCTKGGAGGAATTAATATTCAGATGACTTCCTAGAAATGCAGTCATAGCAACAATCTTCRACCCTTTGTATTGGTGGTGTACCTCAGTACAGAAAATCAAGATTTCTTAGCCCACAAGGAGAAGAAAAGATTACTTGTAGTTTCTGCCTTGTCTTCCTCCCAGGGCAACCTTGAGTGCTGTGCTTTGGTGAGTCTGGTTCTGCAGAGCTTCAGATGTGATGGGTGAGATGTGTCCCTGTCCAAAACAGCCATTTTACCGCGTGTGAATGTGCTCTCCTGGCTCATGGGAATCTTCAAAGAGCAGCTCAATGTTCTCCTGCTCAAATGCTCTGTCTGTTAAGGACCTGGATGACTATTGTGTCCTAGACTGCAAGGCAAGATGTATTCTATTTGCCATCTGTTAGAGGTGGGGCAGTTATCTTCTGTTAATRGGGCAGTTTTCTTTATCTCTTCCACAAACCAATTCTCCCTCCAGGGAGACATCTGCTGTTAATGGGCCATTGAGTGTCACTGCATGACTGACAAAAATTACAGCATCCCATTGTGAGATGCTCCACCCAGAGGGTGGAAGTTTTCTCTGGAAGTGTTAAAACCAGTGTAGCTATGCTGCTCAGGGATATGGCATAGTAGTGGACTTGGCAGTARTGAGTTTATGGTTGACTCCTTTARCTCAGAGGCRTTTTCCKACCTTAATGATTTGATGATGCCYCCTATTCTGGCACCTTTMATCTTTTTGGTGGGCTGTGTCACACATAATACAATTGGGTAGGTCTTGTTACAAATGCAGATGTGTTTGGCAGGTTTTATTCAGTACTTGTGAATTGTCGGGTGACTGATTTACAACTGTGGGTATTTTTTTCTTACAGATATTTATGAAATATTTCAGGCATACTTCTTTGAAGATATYTGCTGTTTGTCATCTGTTTACTTTAAATTATCCACCCGTCCAAACAACTTTAGTCACTCTATCTTTCTCTGAGGTCCATGTTCCCATGTAGACCTCTGAAATTTGGTCCACATATTTACTCAATCATTCTCTAGGTTTATGCATCTCTTATTTAGAGCGTCCCACCTGAAGCAAACCTAGGGTGAGGTAAGGTGTAATGGTGCCCCTGATGCTTTTCAAGCTGAAATCATGATTTAGGCTTAATTACAAATGGGATAGATGAAGGACTAAAAAACTTCTTTATAAGCTTTTATGGGTAATAGTGAATGCACAAATGCATGAAAAGAAAAAAATTACTGTGAAAATTAAAAAAAATGTTGCCAATAAGAAGATWCAAGATACAGTATTTATTAAGTTACAGAACTTGTCAATGAAACAAGGTGTTTAACATGACAGTAGTGGTTGAATTTGAAGGAAGTTATTCTTACATCTCTTTGACTCTTTGTTCTGCTGACAAACTCAATTTTTTTTACTTGCTATTAAGGTCTGATTTTTTTGGCTAATGGTAAATACTCTGGACCTTCAACAAAATCAATCCAGCAGAAAATATTTTTGCATGCACTTGTCTTTCTGCTGCCACTGTTAGACACGAGCAAAAATAAGGGTTAATACACATACAGTTTTAGTAAGTATGAGCAAAAAAATACATTTACATTTTCAATCTTTTAYGTAGTTGAAAGAAAGACTATGTCTTCTGTTCAGACTTGGAAATAAAGCATCTTTTCACGCTCTCCATTACCCACATTAAAAGAGCATTTGGTCCCCTCTCTCTCTGAAACTGTGAAAAGAGCTTTGTAGCTGACTGTGGACACTGAAGACCACTGAAGGCAGCACATACAGACACACTACCTCACACACTCTCCCAAGTCTTTTCAGAAAGTTCAGCCAGATCAGTCCAAGATGAGGGATCAGAAGACAAAAGTGAGCYGAAAATCCAAAGGTCCATATGTAATGTAGTTTTGCCTTACTTATCCCATCTCCTCCCTTTTTCCTTGCCTCTCCCTCTCTCTTTCCTTGTTCTACCCTTTGGATCTTCCTTCAGCTTAAATCTGATATTTGCTTTTATGGTATCTTAGGGTCCATAGGCTCCATTTGTTTGTCTCTGTCTCCAGAGTATAGAACATATTTTAGGCAAGGATATATGGTTTTCTGTCTGACTGGAAATAAAAGATCTTGGCTTTTAGAGAAAGTCTGATCTAGCCTATGATGAGTTAGAATGGCTTAGCCAAARGCCAGGCTTGTCTTTGTAGCATTAAATGACTGTCTGCTTGATCTCACTGATTATTACCTAGCTGGAGGAAGGGTGCTGTCCAGATAACTTCTTAGTTTCTCCTTTTTTTTCCCTTTTCCCAGATCTGAAAGTATTTAATCTTTTCTGCTTTGCTAAGCTAAGGTAACTATCTGGCCAGGACACACTCCTTTCATTTATTTATTTATTTATTTATTTATTTATTTATTTATTTTCCTTCTCTCTATATTTCCACTTATTTCCCTGGAGATCATTCTTGGAGACCTTTTCTATCTTCTGTCTAATATATTATTTATTTGATAGTTCTGGGTATAATTCCTTCTGGACTGTTTCCTTTTTCCTTGTAGCCTCTCTTATACAACAGAATAATTCAAAAGGACCTATTGTAACATATCATCACATAGTCAGTTATGACTGTTTTTTCAGTTTGGTTGGAGTGCCTCAAGAACTCCTAAAATAAATAGTAAGAGTTAATTATTCAGGCAAAAAGAYATTTACCTCAGTTATAAGTGGTTTTGGTATATGAAGACAAAAATCTCAGGACAACCCATATTACATGTCTTTCTTCTGCCTAGTTTTAAATTGCACAGTGGGCTAATTACACTTGTCTTTCTGTCTCTCTCATGGTTTAACTTAATCTCTTTATTGATGRTGTCTGTAGCAACTTCATATTTTCAGATGCTTTTTTCAATTTGTGTTCATGTTCTGCTATTCTTAGAATTATTAGCAGTAGCKGTAATTCTGTGGCCCACTTCGATGAAGTATCCTTCAGAGAATGTTACAATTTTCTTTGGCAAGGCAGGCTATCTGAATCCAGGTACAGTAAATCCACCCTTTAGGAAATAATGTGTTTTTATGATACATAAAGAAACAAGCTTGTTTGAATTTATGAATTTGTTCTCCTATCCATTATGATATTCAATAGTGAYTCACAATATCCTCTACTTTCCACCCATAATATACAGCATATTCTTCTACCTCTGACGTGAATTTCCTTTTGCTATGTTTCATATAAATTTTCTTGAGAGGCCTTGGAGAAGGATGACTCAAAAAGCCAATAAAGGACAGATAAATTCTATGTGTAAAATAAGCATTCTCATTATCTTCTGAGAATATCTTGAAAGAATAAAAAAAAAATTACTTGAGAACTGTGAAATATGACAAAACAAGCATCTCCAGAAATGAACATTTGTCTTCAATCTCTTTGGGGAGTTGATTGCCTGCTGCAATATCCCTACAAAAAAATATAAACTTTTAAAATTATCCTCCTGTATTTTCTGTTAGGAGTAAAAACTTGCTTTCTCTAAAAAGGCAGTACTTTGCACCTTTGTGAAGAGTGTCTGTCATTGGCTTGCTGGATGTGTTCCTTATTTAGACAGTAGACAGTTTTTTTTTTTAAGCAGCAAATTTGTTGTGAGTCAATAAACTTTCTCTTCTCTGTAGTCAGCATCCTTGCCATCTTCCCCTGTACCTTTGGAACACATGGAAAAGGGATTGTACTTTGCTAAGTAACCTACTATATAAATGTTTATTCATTGTTAGTTATACAAGACAATATAATGGTTTTTTTTTATTTGATCTTAAAATAAACCCTTTTTTTTTCCCTGTGTCTGCCTCTAACTTTCTACTAGACTGGTTCAATACATTGATCTATATAGTGGGATGAGGTAGGAAACATATTTTAAATCTGAAATCCTATACTCTGCTGAATGTAACAAATATCATTAAAAGAACACCAAATGTTCAGAATCTGTCAATTTTAAGCACACATGCACAATGAATAGTTCTGCCAGGGATTAAAAAATGGCAGAATGCAGCTATGAATCTTAGGAAAAGTTATCTTTCGTGTACAGTATGGTCATTAATGTGACATCCCTGTATAGTAKTTACATACAGCACATTATGTTCCTGGCTTTTTCTGTGATGATATTGTATAACACACTTAACCATTTCCATTATTATTATCTTATATTTTCTGGAAGCCTGTTTATTATAATATTCAGAAGCTATTATTGTACACTGCAATGTGATTCCTATAGCCTGGGAACTTCAGACATCCAGTGGTGAGCCAGAACTGTGCCAATGAGTGCTGTGGTAGAAGGATAGAACTTTGGCAGAAAATAACCCCCCTTGCTTTGCAGCTGGTCCTCAGATTTCAGAGGTGCWTGCTGCAGCTGGGCTGAATTTCCAATGCCAAACTTGGCACTATAAATACAGTTGCATTTAATAAGATCCCAGAAGAACCAACAGTGTGGGTTACACCCTGTCTGATCTCATTCATGATCACAGATTCACCAAAAGTGTGGTTTATTACAAGCAACAGATTACAGACTCTTATAGATTGATCTAGACAATGTGATAAATGCACTAGATCTGCAAAATATCAGTGTTCAGCTCTCACTAGAAGTGTCCCCAAGTTAAAAGGGCACAAATCTTACAGAAGAGGTGTCCCCATTTTGGATAGGAGAGAAGAGCAAGTATGTCGACTTATCTGCAAGGTGATTGTATTCTCCTCCTCCACCATGGAGGATTTAAAATGTCAGTTTATACTTTTGGGAGATATGGAGGTGAGACTGTAGTCAAATGTCCTGTTACTGATGTCATAAATGGGGGGTAGAACATTGTATGTAAATGACTACTACAATGAGAGAGATTACAAATCTCATGAGTCTTGTGTAGGGGCAGGATAGAACTGTAACATGTTGGRATCACTCCCTCTTCCAAGTGGCCAATGGCAGTGATAATGGTCTGATAACTTATTACCCCAACAGCATGCCTTTGTACCCAGGGAAATCCCTTCACWGCTTATCTCAGGACATATGTCATGGAGATCCCTTCACCACACACGTATCTCACAGCAACAGGCCTCATTTCTGCAATGAGATCCTTAGAAATTTGATGATTGTTGAGAAATTTAAATTAATCTTAATAAACAAGACAACAAATATATTCTTTCATCTCCAGGACTTGGCATGTTTCAGTGTCTATTCTATGCGACCCCAGCAACTGGAGTATTTTTAAAATACTTTTTACATTACAATCTTTCATGTTGGTCTGTCATCCAGTCCTTGATTTCTATATTTTGAATWGCAAAGAACTGTTCTTTAAAGCCAGGGGCTGATCATACCTAGCACTTTCTTGGAATTGCTGTAGAGTTTGATGTTTCCTAAGGTTGTGATTTAGTCTTTTACAGCCAAGTTCTGATCATTTATGTGCTTATCTGGATCTACAGATCAGTCTCTTTTGATAGTGACTTTACTGACACTGTAAAGAAGTGAGCACTGAATTGTTAAAGAAATGAACACCAAAATGTTAAAGAACAAATAAAAAGAATCCAAAGGAGAGAACAGGAAGGAAGAATAGGGAACCATACAGTCAGGTGTGCCTAGTATTGTGTTGCAGTGACTTGCCAGTTTAATATGGTGAAAAAACAACCTGATTTGGGGATTGCTGGAGGGTACAAATGAGTCTTGCTGCTTGGTTTGTTTATATGCTTATTTTTCCAAAGAGAAATTTAACTATTATAAAATACCCCATAAAAAGCATTTAGCAACTGTTTTATTGGTTATGAACCTTCTGGTTTAATAAATATTAGAAAAATGTCAACCTTTTAGTTAGTGTTTTGGAACTTTGTCTGTTAGGAAAACCATGCTTGTTCTTTGAGATTTTAGGTAGTCATCAAAGAGGATACTCACAACAAAAAAGGTGTGACATCACAGTAAGTATGTGATTCATTCGGAGTTGCTACTGGATTTATTATGGATTGAACAAAACTTTTAGTTAGTAACTTTCAAAATAAGTGATGTAAAAAAAAATAAAATAATCAAAGAAATATGCAACCCTTGTATTCATTGCAATGGTGATGAGGCTTTCTTCCTCAAAGTCACATTCATTACATCAAAAACAAGTTGAAATCCATTACCCTCTAAAAATATCCAGAATCTAGCCTRAAAAGTTACACTGCTTTTCTGAGACTCTTGTGTGGTGAGACATGAACTTATGGGACATTTTAATGATGAGTTCCACAAAATTGCTATAGTAACATCCATATTTTTACAAGTCAAGTTGACAAAATATTTCTTGTTTAATCCTTATAATTTGCCCAGGGATGTTTCTATTCAGCACCAAATCAGTCTTGCATAAGACTGAATTAGCCCTAGAGGGAGATATGGTTACTTAAAACAGGCAAGTCAAGAAAATAATTATAAAAGGAATACGTGTGTTTGCATTTTATTCTAACTAAAGGGCAAGACATTAWTCATGAGTAGAATATTTTTGGTAATTTCACAGTGAGTTTACCTTTCTATTTCCTTTGGGCTCACATAGACACAAAGTGTTAATATATAACAAAGGCATATATGAGAAAAGGAGATCATTAGACCTAGAATATGCTTAGCAAAAAAAAAAAATCAGAAAAAATATGTGATGAGTAGAAGTATGGAGCATTTTAATTTGTTGTTGGTCTTTTGGAGCTTATTTCCAAACARTAAATTTTATCCCATTAGTTTACAAATCTGTCCTCCTTTTTTCTTTCATGACTATCTTCTTGCAGTTAGAGTAGAGCAATATTTTTTAGTAAAWTTTTTATATGTCACAAAGGTGTTTTCTGACTGTTTCTAAGAGGAAAAGAGAATAGCAGAAATACTGAATCTTGGCTTCCAGGGTTTGACTGGGGGACTACGGAGGGCAAGGTCTACAAGATTGTGGGGAACTGACTCCACTGAGGAAGAAAAATTGAGTCAAAAAGACTTTCAGAAATCATTTAAGTCACTTTTCACATATCACAAAGAGGAGCACAGGGTACAAACAGAAGCATTTAATTTTACATTGTCAATATGTGCCTGGAGTTAACTATTACTTTGGAAGACCATTACCCATCTGTTGGAAGTTTCAGAAACAAATATCAGTAATGACAGAATAATTTGTGAATCACTGCTCAATGTGGCACAGGAGGAAGAAAACACAGAACAGAGGGAGGGCATGACAAATGCTGTTATCTGTGATGGAATGAGTTGTGTGGGAAGAAAAAAAGGAAGGGCTGAGTATCAAACAGGAGGAAGACTGGAAGGATGGAGGAGCTAGTGGATGAAAACTGTGTGTGCAGTGAGTTGTGATGATCTGCCTCAAAGAGCAGCTTATGTCATGAACTGAGTTCCTGGTGTAGTGGTCAYGCATTATTCAGTGCTTGTAATTTTATTTATAACAACTCTGGCTCATGTGGCTAACTTTGGGCTCAAGTTCCTTGTTTTCCACTYGTGCAATGCAAAAAGGTAACCAGAGCAGGTTCTAGAGCCCTTTGTAGGAGGGGCATTGGCCTTGCCCCTTGCTACCTTGACTTTGTTCAGCCTGAGTTTCCTTAATATGTTCAGCATTTCTGTGGTCCCTCAGTGGCCTGGGGTGTTCCTGTGAGGAAAAAAAAAGTCTTATGAACATTTAAATCAGGGTGAACTCCCTRGGYAAGAGTTAAYAGAATGAGAAGTCTTGGTTGGAAAMGTWTAAAAGAGAAAACYTGAAAAAAAGCAAATGAAACCACCAGCTTTGGTATTTGTGAGTTTTGTCTGTAAAGCACTTGCTTCTTTTCTTGGTGTTTCCTGTATTTAGGAAGCAATAAAAATAATTTTCATTGGTTAGAGAACCAAATGCATGAAGAATTTACTTTGGTGCAGAAATGAAACAGTATTATGGCTGGTAGATCAACAAGACCTATTTGTCAGTGACTTACTGCAAGRGTAGGGGGTTGATAACCTAAATAAGTGTCCCTTAAAAAGCCCAGCTAACTTTCTTGAAGTGTMTTTTCAAAGGAATATTACAACTAACAATTACTTAGATGCAGTGCTGTAATGAGGAAAAGTAGTGGCTTCAGTAGTCCCAAGGGCAAAGACAAAACAGGAACTGAATGAATGAAGCTGAAACTTTAAATAAATTCAAGTGAAGCATTTAAAAAGTGCAATCACACTGGCAGCTTCCATCCTGCTACTAATTAATTCTGATTTTTGCGGCAATCCATGTATAATGTGCATCATCCTTGAATAAATGAGGAAATGCATATGGAATGTTGTCTGCTCAATATTGATACAAGTAGAAGACAGAAATTGTGTACCCCAAAGACATATTTTATTTTAAAAAAAAAGGTAATTGCTCTGCTAACAGTTTTGAAGACAGAGCTTTTCAGCTGGCTCATTTAGCCTTACCAGGAAAGAAATGTGAGAGAGATATGAACCATGTTTTGTGAGCATATGAAAGAGTAGTTGTTAAATTAATTCCAAAACRGAATAATTATGCATTAAGGATATCCTATAGCAGAACAGAAACATATTTCAGTGGTTTTATTTTTCAAAAAAATATTTTCAAAATATGTTGTTTTACCACCTTGTGTGTGTATCCTTGCATGTTTCTTTTTTTTTTATTATTTTGAATTAAAACTTTATGAATTGCCAATTTCAAGAATGGCTAGTAAACATGACTTCAGTGCYTGTGGAGAGAATTTTATGGAAAAAAGTCATGCTAGAGGATCTAAAGTTTCAGCAAGCAATCTAGAGATGTGTGAAAGAGCTGATGAAGTAAATAATTATTTAATCTCATTTATCATAAGGCTTTTGCTCACAAGGCATGCAAGCAACCTCAGCATTCTAATGCATGATATCTTTATGGGATTAGTCCTTAAAAGGGAGTGGACAGATGTGTGGCAATTATAAAAATTAAGGAAGCATTACAAAATTGAAGCATTTAAAGTTGTCTAAAATCCATGTATGGCCTTTTATATTTTGATTATGCTAAACAAATTTAAACGTAAATGAAGACATTTATAGTGATATATCATGACYTGAGCGCATGCTACCTTGATTATGCAGTTAGAAATTACCTGATGAGAGCAGTTTACACTCTCAGCAAGTGGAAAATCAAACTGCAGTTGATTGAAGGGCTCCATTTAGAGATATCTGGGAAACAGTCACAGAACTGTGGTGTGCAGCAGATAATGGCCTTTCCCTGCAAGTCAGAAATTTATATAGGGAAAGTAAATCTCTAAAAAAAGAATGTAAAAGTAACATAGCTGCATAGGCACTTTTCCAGAACTGATTCAACTTCCTAGCAGTGGAAGAGGGCTACAGTCTTGAGACCTGAAGCAGCATAGTGTGGTATTTTGAGATAGTGTGGTATTTTCTGAGTCCCCTGTCACTGGGAGGAATGATGAATCTAACTCCATGTTCTTAGAAGGCTAATTTATTATTTTATGATCTATATAATATTAAAAAATGCTATACTCAAACTATACTAAAGAATACAGAAAGGATACAGACAGAAGGCGACAAAGAATGATAATGAAAACTAGTAACTCCTTCCAGAGTCCTGACACAATCTGACCATGGCTGGTCATTAAGTCAAAACAATTCACATGAAACCAATGAAGCAAGTACCTGTTGGTAAACAATGTCCAAACCACATTCCAAAGCAGCAAAACACAGGAGAAGCAAATGAGATAATATTCTTTCCCTTTTTCTCTGAGGCTTCTCAGCTTCCCAGGAGAGAAATGCTAGGCAAGGGGATTTTTCACAAAAAATAAAAGTGACAAGATAGCTTGYATGTCTCTGTAGAAAATTGAAATGTAGATTGAGATCATAAAAATTACTCACTATAAAAATGAGGATTCAAGGAAGACAGTAACAGAGTGATCAGTCTCACTGATTTTCATCACACCAATGGCTCCCCTCTCATTTGGAGTCTAAGTTAAGAACACACCTGAAGAAAAGGGGACCATCTGAGGGAAGAGGAGGAGGGTGCAGTTTCCTTTCTGGGCAGAGAATCACAATTTGAACCAGTTTCAGGATGGACATCAACAGGGATAAAAACACAACGTGTATGGAGTTAGGAATATGTGTCTCTGTTGGAGACACACATTAGGGACTAATGAAGAGAACAGGGAACATACAGCAGGAGAGGTGACAGAAAGAGAAACACTGTGGGAATCGTCAGGGAGTCTTTTAAACTTGCTGAAACCATCACAGATATTGAACCACCTGAAACCATTTGCTGTGGAGTGTCCTTCCAGGCACCCTTAAGTTTGTAAGTAAAGACAGCAGTCTCAGTATGCTAAATAAATCTCTAAAGTTAAAAAAAACCCAACAACCAAACAAAAACAAAAACAAAAAAAAAGAAAGAAAAGAAAAAACCTCAAACACTGAGTTCCTGTTCCAGACTACCAAGTGTTCATTTACATTTATACCACTGTAGCACAACATTTTCTGGAGGCATTGCTGACCTTCCTGTGTGAAATTTCTCTTTCTCCACCTTTCTCAAGGAAAGGAACATGATAGTTTCTAGTTGTTCTTGTTTCTGTTCAGTGTACTTTAAAAAAAAATTACTAAATTATTTAAAATTGTTTCTCTTTCTCTTCAGTTGGGYTCAATATTTGAGTTCTGGTACAAATCTAGAATGTTAAGAGTGAGACATTGCTCTGGTATCTTGAGTTTGGACTGTATCCCTAATATCCAGTATCAGAGAATTTCTGTCATTTTCTTTTGGGATGAGCTGATCTATGGATCTAGGAAAAAACCCACAAGCTCTTTAGGCTTTTTCTTTTTTTTGAGTCTGAGCTTTGTGGGTAACTCAAAATGTTCACGTATTCTTTTATAATGGAAAGAGGAAGTAAAACTTCAGCTAACCACAGAGGAGAAATAACTTGTTTCATATCCCGAACATAATGTTTCAGTCTCTGTCTTTCTTTTCAGACCTCAGCACCTTTTCTCCTTAATGTGTTACTGCCTCCCTCCAACTGATTGCTATTGCCACCTATGTCACTGTCATACCCCCTTTATAATCTGAGACTGATCTAGTTGATACTTCTGATTTTTTTTTTCTTTCCTCTTTTTTGTAGTCCATGTATTTGGAAACGAGCTGTGTGTGCTGCCCCATTCACCTTCCAGATGCAGTGCACCATTTCTCCATCAGTGTGGAAATATAAAGAAAAAGAGCACAGCAGGTCTTAGGGAACTCCCAGAATTTGTTTTAACCATTTGAATTGTTTTTGTCTATTTAGAGCCTGTCTGATCTGGTTTTAACCTTACTTGTGAGCAAATGCCCATTGACTTTTTAATCTATTTATTGTTTATGAATTTATGAAAAGGATAATGCTCTGAATAGGGGTTTAATATTTCTAAATTTTATTCTAGTTCTAATGCATGCTGCTAATCCAACCTAGTATGGTAATCCAGCTGGTTTCTCAGATGCTGTCAAAACACAGTATGTTCTCTGTAGGAGAACAAATCAAGAAACTGTAATATCAACTTAAGACCAAATTATGGCTGAAAACTATCCATATTCAACTGGCATTTRAACCACTGTTTTGGAATGCAATATGTTCTAGGATAAAAATGAAGTAAGTGGCTCTTGACTATCATGACATTAGAACACCCAGACTTCAATATTTTCTAGTTCTTCTCTCCACAAGGAGAGAAGAATAAGCCAACACCTAATCCACTTATACTTTTGTATGTTTTTCTTTCCTTCAAGGTGAATAATGGGATGATTCAATTTTTTTTAGTGCAGATCTTACCTGCTTCCAAATATTCCAAAATATATTTTACCCTTTGGAATTGTTTTTAATATCAATCCTTTAAGGATTGATATTGCTACGTATTGCTAAAGGAGAAGCAGCTGCCTGAGCATTTGACACATATGTGAAAATATCTTCCATAACATTGATTATCTTCCRACCCAATTTTGSMCACCACAATATAAAAAAGATACAAAACTATTAGASAGCATRCAAGGGACAGCCATGAWGTTGGTGAAGGGCCTTAAGGAGAAYRTGTAAGAGGAATGGCTYAGGCCACTTGGTCTGRTCAGGATGGAGAAAAGACTGAGGGAGACCTCATTGCAGTTACAACTTCCCTTTGCTCATGAGGGGAAGTAGATGGGCAGACTCTCTGCTCTGTGGTAATCAGTGACAGAATCTAAGGCAATGGCCTGAACTAGTATCAGGGAAGGTTTAAGTCTGATGTTAGGAAAGGGTTCTTCCACTAGACGGTAGTCAGGCACTGGATCAGGCTCCCCAGGGAACGATCACAGCCCTAAGGCTGCCAGAGCTCAGTAAGTGTTTGGACAATGCTCTCAGGCACAGGGTGGGATTGTTGGGGTCTCCTGTGCAGGACCAGGAAATGGATTTCGATGATCCTTATGGGTGCCTTCCAACTCAGCTTATTCTATGGTTCCATGACCTAGTGAGGCTCTTCCTCAGGCTACCCATGATGGGGGCTTGAAGCCCATGGTGGTGGCTCAAGACTTTTGTCGAGGTGGCAAAAGTAGCATCCTGAATAGTCTGTTCAAGGAGGGCTTGCCCAGTGAGGTCACTSTGTCACACGGGCTTGTCCCTTCAGATGTGGCTCAGGGCCCTTCTGCAGTCCCTGCTCATTGTAGGGATTCCAAGGATCACAACAGCTGGCTGTGGACAATCCAGGTGAGCTGGGATCTGAGCCCAAACTGCCTTTGTCTGGCACATCTCTGCCTGTGCCTATAGGAGACTCTACCACAGCAAGCAAATACTTCTGATTCAATGGGTAAATAAGTAATATCCATCTCACATAGCTTGTAGTTGCCAAAATTTGTTCATGTTGAGCAGTTTTCCTGCTAGGTTAAAGAATATATTGCATGTAGCAGTATATACATATATTTGMTTTTATTTTCAAATTATTTTATTCCTACACCTGCAAGTATTTTTAGATTTCTGCTGGATGCAACTGCAATTTTTTGTTCCTATTACATATGCCCACTTAAAGGAAAAGCTTTTGTGTGCGTGCTTTCTCTCACTTTCTTCTTTCCTTTCCTTTTGCCTTCTGCAAAAACCCCAGAATTATAAACAAACATGCACTGTTGGCATTTTGCATATGGAAGATACTGTTCATATTTTTTCATAGAATCATGGAATGGCTTGYATTGGAAGGYACCTTAAAGATCATCTCATTCCCACACCCTCCCATGGTGAGGTGCCTGCCACTAGACCAGGTTGGTCCAAGCCCTCTACAACTTGTCCTTGAACACTTCCAGGGATGGAGCACCCACATCTTCTCTGGGAAACTGGTGCCAGTGCCTTACCACACTAATATAAAAGAAATTTTTCCTAGTATCTAATCTAAACTAATYCAGATAATCTAAAATGCATACAGAATAATCATATTATAAAATAATAGTAGATATAATAAAATATTTAAAACATTTTCTATTAATATAATAACTATACAGTAATTACAAGAAATAAAAACATTACATATAATATAATGTATAATGTATAATGTATAATGTATAATGTATAATATTAAACTATGCAATAATAATTAAATACAATGATAATGATACATCATAGAAACTAAGATTTTGTTCTATCTCATCAATTCTGCCTACACAGTAAGTCCATGTGAGCCAATGCAAAGAGTAAATGGAAATAAATGTGATGTCCTAACTCAATATTTATTTCCCAAAATGACTTAATACGGAAAACACAAATCCAATAATTTTAAGGACCAGGAAGCCTTTGGTAAGTGTTTTCCCTGTCTGGACTGGTGGATCTTAATCAGCTAATCAAGCAGGTAATTTTTTTTCTCYTACTGATTACATGGTGTTTTGGATTTGAGCAGAGAGAGATGATGGCAGCCATTCATTTATGTAATGTGGTAGCTTCCCAAAATACCTGATGCCTATGGAAATTTCCTCCTCRACCACTATTCCTTCTGTTACATTCATATTAATTTTCAATACAACTGCAAAGAAACAGTTGGCTCAGGTTCATGGTTCATGTTGTAAATGAATCTGCTTGTCAGGACAGTGACCTAAAGAGGAAATTTTTAAGTAACAAGAGCTTGCCTTTACAATAAGCAATCACCAGGCAATTATKATTTTATCACAATGATGAGGAAAATGAGTAGTTAGAGGAAAGGGAATTTGCTTTAATGTTATCTACCCTTGATATTGTCGTAGGTTACAATATTAAGATGTATTCTCTTCCCATCTTCAAGAGCTGCTGAAACCAGGAGGGGCATTGGTTTTTTTTTCCTTATTTCCTGTTAATGGCCCCACAAACGCCTTGCCCATGGCTCAGAGATAACTCCCTCCGGGAGCCATTTCTGTTTAAGGGACCCACCACATGACTCACAGAATGGTATCAGCCCATCCTGTGATGCTCCGCCCAGGGGGGAGGAGCTGAGCATCCCCACTTGGATATAACCTGGGGTTTGGGGCAGAACAAGGAGTCTTTCCACTGGCTTCCCAGGGGAATGGCTGCCTTTTCCACTGGACCTTCAGAGGAAGACTACACCCTTCTACAGAATCACTGCTCCAACAGAACCATATCTGCCACTGCAGGAGGACTGCAGCCACCAATGCAACTGGACTGCTACCAACACCCTGACCAACAGGGTGTCAGGCTGTATTTTTTTTTTCTTTTCCTAAAAAATTGTATTTCTGACTTGGAGTCTCTCACTGGTTTTGCTTTCAAACCAGAYCAGATATCARTGAGTTTTAAAGTAATATCCCACCTTCTATTAGAAAAGAYAAATGGCAACTATTTAGTATGGTGATTTTTTCCAAGTTGCTTGGTATCTGTGAGCTGGGATGTCAAACCTTTGATTTCAATCTTGCAACAACCCTGACAATGGAATGTGTTTTTTTCCCCTCTGCTTAATATAAAATCCCAGCAGGAGTTCTTACTTTTAAAGGCATTTAATAAAGGAGCCTACTCATGGAGCTGAGAGGAAATCAATTGAACTTTTTCATTTAATGGGGCTGTGATGCTTAAGTCCCATGGTATAATGCATTGCTTTTGTGGGATTTTTCTGACAGTGTTCTTTCTTCTGGCTTACTCTGCCTTTTGTCTTATTCTCACATTWATTTTTGGCAAGTCTGCTTGTAATTTTAGGCTGTGAAATCTAGGATATGGCATAGCACTGTGTTGGCACACTCTAATGAGATTTTAAATACTTTTTGTATGCAGAGCCTATCAGTGAGAGCATTGTAGCAGGGTATCCCTGGCTGGGTAATGATTAGCATTGACTCCATGATTTCAGAAGGCTGATCAATCACTTTATTACACTATACATATTAAGAAACTCACCGCCCTTACCGACTGTCTGATACAGGCATCCCAAATTGTTCCTTGAATCCAAACACCATCACCATTGGCCAATTAAGAAATCACCCTTTGGTAAACAAGTCTCCATAACACATTCCACATGTTCACAACTGTAGGAGTGACGGGGGGTCCCCTGCATGGTCGGGACGGACGGAGACAAGAGATCTCTGAAGCCAGGTCGTGGACTTGCGTTTATTGCAAAGGGCCTGGGTGCAGGGCCCTGCTTGGAGCTGCCAGCCACAGCTTGGAGCAGGCCCCAGAGAGTAAGAGTGAGAGATAGGAGCTAAGAGCTAAGAGGGTGAAAGGCAAGAGCTAAAAGCTAAGAAAAGAAGAGGCAAAAGAGAGCTAAGAGCTGAGAGGTAAGAGCATAGAAGAGTAAGTAAGAGCTAAGAGAGCGAAGTTCCCGTTACAATACAATAAATCTTCGTCTGTGTTGAATATTCTGATTCTCACTAACCAATCTAGTACAAGATACAAATCCTACAGCATTTACATACAGCCTATTGGAATCAATACATTACCATATTGTGCTACATTTTAAACCCCAAAAACTACTCTTTGGACCCCTTCTGGCAAGCAGGCAGGGTCTGCTTCTGACCCTTGGACCTGCCTGCAAGCAGAGGGAATTGTTTKATCAAAAGGGGATTACCTTCAGTCGGCCACACCATTGTTTTCCTGTTGTTCAGTAACTAAGGGATCTCAAAGGTTGCTTTCATTTCAATCTTGCCTATAGTTTCCATATTCTCAAAATCTTTTGCCAGGCAATCATATTTATAAGGCTTCCCTATTCCATCCTCCCCAACACACAACAACAGGTGCAGCAAGTGGAGATAAGAATTGCTTATAATTTTTTTCTCTGATCTTCTCACATCCTTCCCCAGAACAATGCCTGGGAAAGCTGTGCCTTGCTCTCTGTGGCCAGAGAGCCATGGCCACATGAGAATTGAATAGCACTGTTATCACTAAATGAGCTCAAGAAGGAAATCTTCTGTGGCCCTAATACYTATTCTCCCATGCCTACCTTCAAACTTGAAAATGTACATTGAAAAGAAAATAATCCCTATTGGCCATTGGAAATTCCTGGCCTAACATAGTAATGACCTATAAATACCATTAATCATCTTTCTCTCCTCTCCCTGGGAGCAATGCTAATAATTTAACCTGGAGGTTGCAAGGCACCAATGAGGCAGTATGAGCATATAGATTCCCATTTGGCTGCTGGTGGATGTTGGAGTTTTTGTGGAGTGGGCTGTYTGCTGCAGCCAGTGGCTCCACAGAGCTGGTGCAGACCCAGGAGCTGCTTGGTTTGCTGGGGTGGCATTTGAAGGCTAGTTCAMGTCCTGGCTGTGCTGTACAGGTGTGCAAAGTGTCATTTCTCTTATGCCTCTCAGCGCACACTTACGGAAGGAGGCTCTGGATTCTATGTCTGTCTTCCCCTGATTAGGGAAGTTTACTGGAGAATCATGAAAGGCAAAGGTGGGACTTAATGAGGGCAACACACAACGGGACACAGCTTGGAGTTGTAAGCAAAAAAGTGTTAAAACCTACTATACACTCACAGATTCACGGAATCACAGATTCACAGAATAAGCTAATTTGGAAGGCACCCTCTGGAACCACTGAGTCCACCTCTTGGCCCTGCACAGGACCATCTCCAAGAGTCACACCATATGTGTGAGACCATTGTCCAAATGCTTCCTGAACTCTGTCAGGCTTGGTGCTGTGACCACTGCCCTGGGAGCCTGTTCCAGTGTCCAGCCACCCTCTGAGTGAAGAACTTTTTTTTTTTGATAGCCTACCTAAACCTTCCCTGACACAAGTTCAGGCCATTCCCTCAGGTGCTGAAGGGGCAACACAGAGAAGAGATCAGTCTGCCCCTCCTCTTCCCCTCATGAAGAAGTTGTAGTAAGAGTCCTTATTGGTACACACAAAYGCTGAACAGCTTTTTGCTGGAGGCTGGTCCAACATTCAAGATCAAGGCTTGCCTTGGCTTTCTGTCACATCCTCTTGGATGCCCTTGACTCCAAATTAGGAAGTCTGTACTTTCATCTGAGCGCATAAAAGCTACATTCCTTAGAGAGGATTTTCAGGAGAGAAGGTGTCCTACTGCTCCTTGCCTGTCAGCAATCCCTGCCCTCACACAGCAGCTGCTGGTGCAGTCTTTGATGTGTGGATTTTGGACAGCCTGARGTTGCCATAACCTCCTTCCTGGCCAGGTGTCCTGCCTGGTCATCTCCATCCAAACCCAGTGGTGTGGGTGTCCCTTCACCTGTTATTTAGTGTGATGTTTGRGGTGTGGGGAAAAGAGGGGCCTTTTGATACACAGCTTTGATTTTACCCAGATTTTACAGTATTTCATCCCTGTGTCTATCACTTTCTACTGGCCCTAGCACACACCCTCACTTAAATTCCTGAATTGCTTTCCTAGCTGTCCCTGTTATGAATTGTTAGCCTGGGATGGACTAGAAGGAGAACAGAGAAACCTTTCACAGAATGTGATTCATTTACTTGTGGTCAAGAGAAACTGAAGTGAGGGAAAAAAAGTGAAAAAAACTACATTTTCTCTTTCGGATGCATTTTTTGTTTTATTTCATAATGTTGAATAAATGTTACATTTTAAAGCTGTGGGACACTCAGGAAAGCCCCCAGCTTGTTTGGAAGTCTGTGCTGACAGAAAAGAACGACTGTGGAGAGATAATGGTACAATCTGTAAAAGATCCATAGGACCTAGGCAACTGCTAAGCTTTATTTCAGTCAAGTCTCATTCTGGTTTAAAGAAGAAAAAGGAAAAAGAAAAAAAGCTGGAACATATAAAGAATAATTTATAGTTAGAAGATCACCACAGTGAGAAGATAAAGGAAAACAGCTGAAAAATCATAGAATCACAGACAGCATGAGAAGAGATCTTAGAGATCATCTAGTTCCAACTCCCTGCTATGGACAGAAATACAAAATAACATACTTTTGACTTTTATTTACCACAGGAATGTTTTTATTCGTTAAAATGCAGTGCAATAAGATGGAGAAAGGGTTGAAGAAGAYCAGCAAGAGAAAGTATTGAAAAATCTGTGTCACCATGGTTCTGTTTATACTGTGCAGATGGTTTATGTTGCTGTACTTTTTCTCCCCTTGGATGCTATTATTTTCCTTTCCTGATAGTCTGAAGGGAAATTAAAAAAAATACTAGGGTCAGCTTATTGATTTAGAGCTGCCAAATTCTCCTGATGTGCCATTCTAACAGCTAATTGAAAGGTTTCTGTTGTGTAATCAAAAGTATGCTTTTGGGAGCTGAAACACCCTGTTTTGTTTCTCAACTTTTTGATCTGAAATAGCTCGGTGAGCTGTTTCAGGAAGCTGACTGTGGAGATGTGTGTCCCTAATTTCCTCCTTTCACTGGCCCCACCTGTGCTAGCCTTTTTAGCTCCTTTTAACTAACTGTCATTAAAAGAAAAGTAATTGGCTTTGGATGCTTCTATTCCTCAAAACCTCATTAGATCTTGAAAACATGTTTTCTTCTCAAAATTTCACTTTCCATCTTCAATGAAGAAATAGACATTGTTATTCAACGCTGTAGAAAAAAATATTTTTAAGCCTCTGTGTCTCATTCATGTTTCTGACTGTCTCTCTAGCCTGTGTGAGAAACATTGTGATTGAAAGGCTACATCAAACTAAAAAGTCATTTCTTTTCCAAACCAGGCTGTCTCTTTCTTCTGCCTGCAAGTACCTCAGCTTTGTCATAACTTTATTTAAGTGAATTCATCCAATACACATCTAAGAAGAATGGGACTTCTAATYCTCTTGAAATAATTTCCCAAAATTAAAGTATATTTATATATTTTTTGCCTATGTACATGTGGTAAAAAGTAGTGTATTATTTTAAAAAATGTGATGGTCCAGCTTTAGCAGTGAGCACCTGCTCAATTAGTCTGTTTCTGGAAGTATGAAGTCAGGCAAAGCAAGTATCTAATCCTATGACATTTTCATTTTTGTCAGTACTGGGCCTTGTCACAGGCATTGCAACTTTCCCACAACTGACGGTTTCACGTCAGTGTGCTCTTTTTATCATTGAATTGCTATTATTTACATTGTTGCAGTGTTTAGTTGTGCRAGTCGGAGATTTGAGTCTGTGTAACAGAGCTTGTTTTCTAGATGTGAGTTTTCCTTGCAGAATCTAATGGGATTAACAGTTTCAGAATGGCAAGTATTTTAAATRTCTGTTAGACTTTATAAGGTGTCCACCCTTTTCCAGATGTCTCTTTGTGACTGTAGGATGTGGGAACCTTGGTTTGAAGGTGTCCAGGGCAAGARTGCAATGCCAATGGGCTGGAATTTTTCATCCTAACACAACACAAAAATGCCTACTTACACTGACTGTTAGATGTCCTGCTGTCTTCTTTAGGACTTCTGCAAGGTCAACACTGTAAGTATTCTCTTGCAAATTCAGAAAATTCTGTGTCATAGAATAAACTAAGGCATAAGAGTTTTACCTGGCAAGCCCCATGCCTTTTGTGCTCTGTAACGAGACTGGTTTTAATGTGAGATTTTAAAAAATAATAATTCAAGTTCTCTTTTTCTTTTTTTCTTTTTTTTTTTTTTTTTTAATTTTATTTTTTTTTTTTTTTTTTAATTTTATTTAAGTATTTTGATTTCCTATGTCCAACTTTCTGGAAGAGTGGTAGCAGGTGAAAATGACACTTTACAAAACTGAGATTTCCAAGCCCTTGTGATTTCAGATGCCAAGAGTTAAGAAACAAGCATCCTAACACACAGGATAACATATGAAAGTACTGCAGCTAAAAAGTTCAGCTGTGAGCATTCAATCTCAGAAAAAGATTAGAGAGTTTTCTCCCCAGAAKACATCACTTTCGAATGAAACTGGAAGAACTACATTTAAATGTAATGTTGACATTCCCATTTAAAATGAATTATGATCTCTTTATAAAGACATTCTGCAAAAATCACTAAACCCTTTTAGTGTTAGTCCTCCAAATACTAGAGTTGTCAGAATTTTCTACAAAAAGGTAGAAAATTCTAATACTGTCCTAAAGAACAAAAACATACAAGAGATAAAAGCATATTTTCTAGTAGTGCCAAATACATTACTGCAGTGTTAGGCACAGCTCAAAAATTACTAAAGAAGCCCATGAATGATTCAGTCATAACATTAATGTGTCATCCAAAAGTCCCTCCATATACTCTTGATTTGAAAGGTCAAGTTTTGCTAAAAAGAACATTCTCAATGATCCTAGGAGGTCTAATCTATCATAAACAACTGAGCTGCATGAGACAAGATACACAGTGGGCAGAAAAACCAGCTGGTCCTCAGCTGTGGAAAGGCAGCAAGATCTGCTGGAGTCAGAACAAGGGCAAACACTTTCTCTTTTCATTAATTTCCTGCTCTATTAGAAAATGTTCTGCTCAGGACTTAGTGGGTGACACCAAGTGTGCCACAGAACACAGCTGTCCTTGGCTGAATGACAATAGGATATCTTGACCTCAGTGAGGTGTTTTGAAGATAGATTTGTGTTCCAGTGAATTGGCTGTCTGAAATTATTTGACTATATAAATGCTAAAGGTGCTGATCTGAAGCAATATCTCCCCCTTTAATGTAATTTCTGGTGTGTAGAACAGACTGCTTTCTTCAGCTGGAAATTCCATTGGGAAATTTACCGTGAGAAGGGAAGAGRTCAATCTCCTCAGGTGGGATCGCACTGTGAATCCTAGTGTGTGCAATCAAGTTTTTCTGGACTTTAGTGCTCATGTTCCACCAGATGGAGCAAGGTAAGGGCAGAACACTGATGTYCAAGTGGAAGAGACACTCCACTACCCTGCTTGCCATTTTAAAATAAAAATTATTTCTGTCTCCTTGGGCAGAAAGGCTTAAGGGGGCTTAATTCCTGAAGCTGACAGATTAAAGCAASACAAAGATTCCCTTGTTTGAGCACATTTCACAGCAGTATGATCAAAAGACTAGAGCAAATTGCAACTTTACAATGCCAACTGCATTTTTCTAGTTAAAAAGGTGACTAAATTATATAAATACTACTTTTAAAATGTGTGTTTCTTAAAAAACAACAAACAATTAAAAAAACCCAAACATGGACAAACCAAATATTGAAAAGCTAGTAAATTCTTTTTTTCTAGAGGCCATTTACTTCAAGAAGTCATGCTCTTAACTGCATCTCCTAAGGAGAGCAGTGACTAGGAGCTCCTGTAGGATAACTGCCTTCACTTTTCATGACAGGAGATGGGAACCAGCACTGGAAGAATATTCTAAATATGATGCTCCATTTTTGGAGAGGAACAGGAGTCTGAAGAAAGTATAATGTCAACATTTCCTATAGAAATGGTCTTTTTTTTTTTCTTCTGTTTTTTAAAAGATATTTCCTCTGTAAAAATGAGGCTTTACTTACCCCTTGCAGTATACATTCAAAATGTGTTTTTCTCAGAATTGTTCTAAATAATYGAATGGATTTGGCAGTCATGGACATCTGAAAACTTGCCCTATTTACTGCTTTATATAACCATTATGTGACAGTATCACCAACCTGCTTAGAAGACCTGCCTGATTTTAAGAACAAATGTTTTGATTCAACGTATTTACGAAATCTGGGGGGGCCTGGAAGCTCTGTGTTTACACCATAATGAATTGATTTTTCAAATACTCTGTAAGTGAAWCAAATTAATGCAAATCTGTGATAGGATATTCCCTACCAAAAAAAAACCCCTGAATCAATGCTTAATCTCTTTAATTCTTAGGCTTCTTGCTCTTGCAGTYCTTGTTAGGCTATTAATCCTAGTCCATGCAATGCTGCCCACAGACTTTTTGACTGCTATTTATAAATACTGGAAACTTGAAGGTGAATTCTGGTAATAAATGTCTTACAGAAACATATTTGTGCACAATGTAGTATGGACCTTTGCCTATTCTTCAAGGTTATGGACTTTGTAACATAGCACAAGCTCCCTTGCACAGAGGCATGATTTCATCCTGGAATGTGGGGAATAATGCTCATCTCAGAATTTTATGGCAAATACATCAGTCTGTGTCTTGATGCATGACTGGATCTGTGCCAAAGATTTGAGTGTCAACAGCACCTCCTCGTGTTGAAAACGTACCTGTTTAAACATTCCTGACTGCCTTACTGACATACATTCTAAACACTGTATTTTCTGTGCAATAAAGAATTTTAAATTCTACTCTGCTTCACAGAAGAGCCCATTTCTGTGGATGATTAGTAAAAATATGTGAACATTGCTAAAGAAAATGTTAAAGACTAATGCTATTTATGTCAAGAAATGTTACCACATACTTTTCAAGCAATGTATTCCATCATCAGCACTTCCAGCTCCTTGACACCCAGTCTGCTTTGCTCCAGCTGATTTGGATGCTGATATATGGACATGGTTTGTTACACGCCAGTCTAGGTTACAGGTGCTCTTGTACAAAGTTGGGAAAAAACCCCAACGTTTGCTTTACTTCATGTATGACAGTATGTGCCTTTATTGAAAATAGTACAGATCAATTTTGTCAATGGCAAAGACARACTGGTATGTGCCAACAATTTTCTTATGACACATGATTTTACCAGAATTTTCTGCTCAATAAATGCAGAACATGAGGTAATTTAAAACCTGTTCTTTTTTTTTTTTTTTTTTTTCTGGATAGAAAGTCCGTATTTTAGATTTTAAAATATTTTAAATTTTTATTATTGAATGACTTCAGGAAAACAAATATTGTAATCTAGTTAAACGATTTTTCGGCTGTGTTTTTCTCCACTTACCCATGCTGTTAGGCAAAATTCTTCAAGGCAAACATGTATGGAAGAAGGTGATTCGTACTTCCTAAGGTTAGGTTATTACAACTAATTTAACAGCTATGAGCTCTGCGGAGTCTGTCTTGATATTCWGCTGCCCACAGCATCTTTTAGCCAGTTTGGGATGTGCCAGGCTAGATGAGCAAACTGCTTGAGAGGTGGGAAATGGGTTGACAGTTGTCCTTAAGGCAGCACTTACAGGGTCCTACTGTACCTTGAGACTGGCTGTGAGTGCAGATCCTGAGAGATCTGTCCTGGGGCCTCTCCCATTACATGGCTTTACCAATGCCTTTGCCCTTGTCAAGTTTGTGGATCATAGCAACTTCTAGGATGCTATCTAAATTCTCAAAAAGCAGGGTGACCATTTAAAATGAGCCTTGCACACTGCAGGAATGAGCCAGTAGGAATTTCAACAAGAGCAAACACAAAGAACTATACCAGGTATGGGATAACCCTCTGGAATGCCACTGACTGGCTGAGGATCAGCTCTGTGGAAAAGGACTTGGGKACACTGATGCAAGGAAGTTAACAGGAACCAGCTTGGAAAAGAGACAGATGATGAGTTATCAGAGAAGTCATCAGGGGACACGGCCAGGTTTTTGCAGCTGTGTGTGCAAGGACAAGAAGACGACAATGGGAATACAAAGGAGAGGCTTCTAACAGAGAGAAAAATGTCTCTCCATGAAGACAGCCAAGCAATGAAGCAGGTTGCCCAGTGAAGTTTTGCAGGCTGCATCTTTCAAAGTTTCAAGAAGGAAGCCTGAACAACATAGTCTTTGAGATGAACTGCTTTGGACAGGGGCTTGGGCTGATTCTGTAATTCTCCTTGCTTGTCTGAGACTCTCAATATTCTCTGATGTTTTGTTCAAGGCAGCCAGAAATGCAACTTCAGTGGCCAAAGCATATAGTACAAATTTGCAGAGAAATTTTTTATTGTGCAAAAGGAGGCAGTTCCAACCTGGTGGAAAGAAGGTCCAGCCTTCTCCTCACCTTTCTTTCCCTCCCTCTTGATACCTGTGGTCTTGAATGGCACAGGTATCCAAAGCCTTGAGTTATTTTTCATCCCAGTTGTGATATACTGTCTGAAATTCTTTCATCCATGAAAGTGTGGGGGTAAACAGGGAAACTGGYATGATATGGCATGGTCTCCTATGAAGATAAGAGTGTCATGTTAGTCCTTGACYCTTTGGTCTTTCAGGTTAAAGAATTGTATGTTACATGCAGATTATCTTCCAGAGAATTTCACTCTGATTCTATAGAAAACTGACAGAATTTGACAGTTCTAAAAGAAGAAGCAAACTAACAGTCAAAATTAGAAAAACCCCTACCAGAGCATATTTTTCTGCAACCAGGAGCAACTGGTGGGGGTAGGAAGGAAAGGAAGAAATCATAAATAAAAGGATAAGGCAGAGTAGATATAAAAAATTTATATACAGTGCTACACTAACATAGCATCGGTGAGGGTGAACTATATGACAGATGACAGAGCACACAGCCTATCCAAGGAGCAAAACACAAGTGTAAAAAGTACTTGACTGTCCTGTTTTCAAAAACTACTAGCATGTTTATGGAGCCTGGAATCTGATCAACACCACTGAAACTCAGGCAATCAAAGCACATAAAAGCAGATTTGTTGAAATCTATGGGAAATAAGCACCTACCTGTTTATCGATCAAAAATTCCCATTAAGCATTCATCTGAAACACTGATAATTTTATTAACTTTYAAATAGTTGATCACTTTTCTAAAAGAGTTCTGGTTTAAAAATAGGTTAGAATTTTTGAAAGGATTATCCATAAGGGTGTTTTTACCAACTGGTACATAACCACCCTGCTTGACTCTGATGGCCAGAATGATCAGGTTAAGCTAATATTAGTGGTAGTTATATTGCTAGAAACTTATTTTGTATGATATGTCATTCTGAATGCCAAGRTTTTGTGAAAAATATTGCCTTGTATTAGTTGTTGTCACACCTAAARGGGTGTATGTTAGTTTAAGAATGCCTTTCTCATGTAGTTATGTAATGTCTCTCCACAACTGTGACAAATCTGTCTTGTTTGATAACAGGTTCAGATTTCTTAGTTCTCATTTGGGTGACTTTAATCACAACACTGTGCTTTTCTCTCCTCTTCTGGGACATTTGTATTACCTAACTGTGCAGTRAGATTGCAAGTCTTCATCTGGAACATGTTTCTTTTCCTCCTCTGGAATTTGGCTTGGATTCCAGTTCTAAATTTAAATGGAACTCTATTTTCCTTGTCTAATAACCACTGAGTATTTAGGCTTCTACATAGAAAAATAATTATCTAAAGAAATGTGTTCCTAAAATGACATTTTGAGCACTGTAGATATATGCCTTCTCTGCCAGGTTACCTGCAGTGTGCAGAAAAAAAAWCTTAAAAATACAGATGTATTTATATATATCCAGTCCCTGTAATTTGTAATACTTCTGTTATTTGTGTATCTTATCTCTTTCATATTACTGGAAAATATTCTTACTTCCTAAAAGAGCCATTTGTTTCTAATGGAGGACAAATAGAACAATGGTCTGTGTATTAATGCTTGTCTAGAATAACTCCCTAAGCTACAGAAAAGTTTATCTAGTGAGACATTAGGAAGTTCTAGGCTTAATAATGGAGCTCTGTGCATTGTGTTTTAAGGCTTACAAGCAGGTCTTGTATTTGAAATAAGCAAGCATTGTTTTAACCAAAGGTACGTGTGCTTATAGTGGTTGGATGGAACTGCTGTCAATGGGCTTTTGCTTTGTGTGATTGGGAAAAAAAACTTATAGAGTTGTAACATTAAGTTCTTCATCTGCTGCCTGGGATGTGAGCTGCTGGCATCTTCCCATTGTCAAAACCATGTCATGAGACTGATGCTGGAAAATAAAACAGCTTGAAGGACGTTCCACAGCAGTCCTGTCCTGTTTGTGATTTGTACACAGGCCCCTGACTGGTGATAAAGATGACTGACTTTGGTATTTCAAAACATGTCCAGCTTGAACATCCAGGTAATTATTAATGTTGGACTGAGTTCAATCTGAACAAACACAGCAAAATCAGCAACGAACAACTCTTTTAAAGTACTTGACCTAGCTTTGGCCATTCCACATGAGAAAGCTTGGAAAGCACTCACATGGGCAGCTCAGCTGCCAGATCAGAGAGAATGGCTCTTCCTGGGAGAGAAGAAGGGATGATCACGTGGAGGAGGCAGTTACATCCATATGCAAATGGAGGTAAGGAAGGTTCATGTCCAGATGGTCAAATGGTAGCTTGTACCAGGCAACTGGCAGTAATCTTAAAGCACATTGTTTTATGAAACATCGCACTACAGGAGTATGGCTTCCTATTTTTCTGTGATGTGTGTCCTGCTTTGCTCTCTGGCCAATAGTATTCCCATTTTCCTGTTACAAGGCACAGTCACTCTGTGGCATTGGGATGTTGSCTGGCCAACCAGCCTTTGGCTGCTGATTTTCCATCTAAATGTGTGAATTGGTGGGAGATTGCTGTCTTCCTTTGGGAGCCCACTCTCTGCTACTTAGTCTTTGGACAGACTTGAGGTCCTTGAGCCCCTGTCCCTRGTGTCAAATTGAAAATTGATCAGTGGCTTCAAAGGCTTCTGGGAGAGATGGGTCTGAGGACCTAAAAGTTAAGTGATTGTACATGCTTAATTTCCTTMGCAAGTTGGGAGAGCAAGCATTTTCAAATTTCTTTTTCATTWAACTATCTCTCAAGCAAAAGATTAGATGCAGTACCAAGAGAATTGTATGATATACAGCATAATTTTTCAGAATATGTGAGCAAAAAAAGGCAAATATCACACAAACTGATAGCGATGGCCTCTTGGGCTCAGGCAGTTTAAGACCAGATGTCATAAAAATCCTCATGAGACTGTTAGCTATAAACAACTCTTTATTTTTAACCATCCTGCTGCTTGTTTCCATGTCATTTTTTAGGAAAATCCGAATGCTTTTCCTTTCAAATATTGACAAGGGTTTACAAAAAGGTTTTAAAAAGGGGTTTTAAAAAGGTTATCAGTGCATGAGTTCTTTGCAGCCAGCAATTCCCAAGGCAGCTGTGAATTTGGAAAAGCAAATAGCACTTGGCAAACGTGTCTTGGAGATAAAACCCGAGACAAAAGCTCCTTTCCTGCAGATATGTGTTTGGTGGGTGTGAACCACAGAAAAARTCAATCATGGCTAAATTATTTTCCCTTCTCTGGAAAGGAGCAGAAWATGAGTCCTGAGCAGCTTTTATAAACCCAAAAATTCAGAGTATGTGTGTGAAGCGCCAGTAGAGGGCATTAATAGTCCATGAAGAAAGTACTGCAGCAGTAATAAATTATGAAATGTATTTGTTTTAGAATTAAAGTTGTAAGAGCTGTAAACTGTATGCTTTTGCATCRTTTTTGCATCAAAGCATTTGCCTGTTTTTAACCCTGAATGTGTAGGTTCATTTAGCTGTTTTCATTTAACTGGCAATAAGTAAATCTTCTGAAATTTTTCATATCCCTCATCTGGAAAGTAGTTTGCAACCCATTCAGTATTCAAATGTAYTACTATTTCCTCTTTCTGACAAACATGGACTAATTAGGCTTTTCAACAGACAAGTGATTACCTGATAAATGACCTTCTGCAAAAGGCTGCAGTAAAATAAATTAAAAGGCATATTTAGCACAAATGATGGCCAAGCAACAAGGTGCAGGAAGAAAAGAGGAGCTTTGCAAAACCAATCTGCTTCAGAAGCTTTAGAAATAATGAAAATGTTTGCTAATGATGTAWTTGTAAGTCTGACTCCGTGTGTACATTCTTAAACACAAAATAGGATAGGCTGCTTGTCATACTGGCCATTAATTCACTTGAAATCATAGTTACAGCAGGAAGGAAGCATGATCACTTTTCACAGGATACTTATCACCTGTGGTCGTTTCTGAAACAAAACGTGAGCAGCAAGTAGATGACAGCAGAAAATGGCCGAATTGCACATAGCTTCCAGCGCCTTTTTTTTCCCATTGGTCTTGGGGATGGTTTATTATCCTATCCCATTTCTGGGGTCTTTGATCTGTTTTGTTTTGTGCCCAGGGGGGGTGGCTGTCCCTGCCCCACACCCCATCCTCCCTGGCTCCGGGGCTGTGGCGATGGAGGGGAGCTGAGCCGCGGCTTCCAGGGGGAGCTGGGGCGGGGCGAGAGGCGGGAGAGGCGGGAGGGGCAGGAGAGGCGGCTCTCTCCCTTCCTCCGCTGCTTCGAGTGCACACATACGGCTGGTACCTCTGACCAGGGCTCCTGCTGTTTCCGTGAGATTTGCCTGCTTCTTTTTGTTTTTTTTTTAGTTTTTTTTGTGTTTTTTTTTTTTTTTGGCTTTGTTTTTGCCCTTTTCTTGTTTTGTTTCGTGGTTTTTTGTGGGTTTTTTTTGGTTGGCCTTTTTTGTGTGTGGTTTTTTTTTTAAGTTTTTTGCTTTTTTTTTTGTTTGTTTGTTTTTTGTTTTTTTTTTTTTTTGTTTTTTTTTTGGGGGTGGTGGTTTTGTTTTTGTTTTTGTTTTTTTTTTTTTTTTCCTCTTCGGCACTGTGACTGAGCTTGCCGGCTGTGCTCTTTGGCTGCTCCGCTGCCGGGCAGCCCAGACCCGGGGCGTGCTCCGCCAGGACCCGGCGCTGCCCTCGCTCCATGCCCGGGGGCTGCCCTCAGCCTCCACACACCCTCCGGACCCGAAGGACAGCCAGCGCCGGTGAGAGAATCCTGGAGAGTCTTTTACTGCCCTCGGGAGCTGAACTGCTACTGCCGGACCCCCACCGTACCTCCAGCATCGCTCCGAGTTTGTGCTACGCTGCAGCTTTTCGCTGCCGGGAGCTCCTGCTCTTCCAGCTCGCTTCTCCTGAGGTTCCTGCTACAGCTCCATTCGCTATCCAAACAGGGCACCGATATACTTGCAGGGATATTAAAAAAAACAATTGTAAAGAGCTGTTCCAGCTTGCTTCTCCTGAGGTTCCTGGTACAGCTCCTTTCGCTGTCCAAAAGGGGCACCAATATACTCGCAGGGATATCAAACAAAAGAATTGTAAAGAGAATGTCTTTGAACTGTTGTTTTCATGGAATGTCCAATCTCAGTCTACTCAGATTAAGTTTCAAAATGTATCACGTGCAATCTTCATGTGTGTATTCTGACACCCTTCCATCGTCTACCCCTTCACCAATTTTGCCATGTGCCTCTGAAAGCAAAGCAAAACAAAGCATACTACTTTGTGCTCCTCCAGAATCAATCTTAGTGTTTGAGGGATGAAAACATTTCTTTTTATCTGGCAAAGAAATTAAACCATCAGGAAACAAAATATTTTTTTCTCAGTACTGAAAAAAATTGTAGTTGTGAGAAAATATTTCAGCCATTGAATCCTGCAAATACTTCAAAAGTTAATTTAGCACTTTTCAAGATGTAAGGAAAAAAAGAATTGTGGGAGTGTTCTGGGCCCCGGGCATTTCTTGGAGTGAAACCTGGCTATTTTTCTCAGCATGTCAGCAGTRCCTAGGGTATGTTTTAGGCTCATCAACTACTGCTTGATCAGAGGTGTCACAAACAGGTACAGTTCAAGAGTTGAATTTTCACTTGGCATCCAGGTCTGCTGATTTGCTATTTCTGACTCTCTCCAGAYTCCCTGACCTCACAGAACATTTAGTGATATGAGAACCCAGCCTTCACTGAAAATGTCAGGGCCATTTCCACGTGTATCCACTACTGTATGTGAAAGAGAAAGAAACCAGAGGCCAGTATGCTCAGTGTTTAATTCCCAGCTCCTACTTCAGCTAAATTAGGAGCCAATTTTCATTGGCTCAATACATTGTTGCAGAAAGAAAGCTCCTCTTGAGGGTAGTTCAGAACAAAGGACTATGTTAGGCCCTCTATCAGTATAGTTTTACTTCTCCCATTATATTTTTCCAGATTTTGCTTCTCCCATTATATTTTTCCAGATTTTTCCACAGTAGAAACAGTGCATTAAAAAAAAAAAAAATTCCTGCCTTCGTTTTTTCTTTTTTTTGGATTGCTGAGGTCAATTGCTAAGTGAGAGCTTGAAATATTTCACTCTCTCCCTCTAATATATCCTAATCTGAAGCACAGATTCAGGCCATTGRAGAAGATAAAGAACACTGTACATTGCTTTTAGGTGTACTTTGTTTTCTCAAAGCATAAATAGAAGGCAGTTCTTAATGTCTGTGGTCTGTAATCTCCAAGACTTCTTTGATCCCTTGGTCCTGCAGAACCTATAGTGTGTCAGAAGAGCAAATATGTTTTAATACACTTTCTAGCTCAGGGTTATCCTAGAAATTGACAAAAGAATGTCCAACATTTCAGAGCAACACTGCCATCTAAACCTTTCTGGATGCCTTTAGCTGAGAATACAGGGAAGTGTATAATGAAAATTCAAATACACCATACAGAATATTTGGTTTGTGGGGCTTTTTAACAAGGCATTGGTAATCATTAAGATAACAGCACAGATCTTCCTGTGCTAAAAAGCCTTGTCKCCTCTTGGTGTTGGCACAACCAAGTCATTTAGGCCACAGTGATGATTTACAGGGAGTAGGAACGTGCCACATAATGCAGTTATGGCCAGCTGGCATCAGTTTAATTATTTTCTTTCTGCTTACCTTGTGTGTTCCCTTTTTATTGAAGAAGCCTTGTAAGAATATATGTTTTCCCCAGATATATATACCGTGACACAACTGGTTGGCTATTGGACAGCAATGAATGGCCTCTCTTGGGTTCTCCACACTCAGTACCAGCAAATAAATGGAATTCTGTCTTGCTATGGATGGACTTACCTAAAAATAAATTTAGGAATATTATTYTGCATTTAGAAATATTTAGAAATACTGTTGGAGAGTTACTGRACCWATGTTTTTGKTGTTATCATGAAATTATTTGAAATMAWTTTGCTGTTATRTGAAATTATTTGATTTCAGCTGGGCTTTCTTCATTCGTCTCAAGACATCTTATGGCCACATGCATCTCTTTGGAGTAGATAATTAATTGTGATATTGAAATTACATTCTTGAGATGAAGCCAAGAGATGGAMTAGAAGGTTGAAAACTCCAACCTTTCAGAATTCATGCAGGAGTGAGTATTTTTTTAGTCTCCTGCCAGCCTGTATTGCTGTATCCTGCTGAGAAAATCCACTCCCCTAATCATGGCTCAACATAATCCATGATACTGTGTAAATAAYAAATAAGGGTGGGCAATTTCCTGCRCAGGTGATTTTTTCCCCATTTGCTTCTACATAGCAAGGATTTTGTCCTCAAATTTTAATGTGATTTGAGGGTGTTTGACACTTCATCAGATTTGATTATTTCCTTGGTTTCTTGATGGGATCCAAGCACATAAAAAAAGATATTTCWCTTAAAATAAAAGAGCAGAAATAARCCACTTTCCTCTTGCTCTGCCCCCAGGTGGAAAGATAAGGATAGGTAAAAAGATGTGTCTGTCATGGTTATATTTAATAGATGACAGTGTTGTTATAGGAACTGAGGTAGGGAAATGCATTTTTTAGCTTTATATTGACAGTGCTCCTTTAAACAAGAAAGGGAAAAGTAGAAAACAGCATTTCAAAAAAAGTCAAAATATGGCTCATAAAAGCCCATATTTCAATTTTGCAGATGTGTTGGTTCTTCGTGTATAATCTGCATATCTATTACTTTACTCTTTTACTTTTTATCATTACTTTTACTCTTCACTCTAAAGTCAGTGTTTAGTAGGCACGGGCTATAGTGACACATGACATACAATGTCTTGGCGGATATTTACAAGTGTTTAGTGTATAATAACTGCAATATTGTTGGTAAGATATATTGTAATTCAAATGRAAGATTTTAATGAAATTTAGCAAAAGTTTGTATTATAGCTCAAACTACTTTGTAACATTTTGTTGTGTCTCATATTTTGTGTTGTACAAGGAACAACAGCATTAGTGTCACATAAATAATTGATTTGTGAAATTATAAAGCCATGGAAAAACCTGTAACAGTTAAAAAGAAAGTGTTCAACTTTGAAATTCAAGATACTAATTTTCTTCTGAACCCAKCTTAAAACACAGCTTTTGTCTTTTTAGGGATCTGAATTTGGCTTCCTGTAAGATGCAATTGTCMTATGGAARATTACCCTTTAGGATACTASTTGGCAAATAAATMAAATTWTTTTTTTTGTCCAAGCATTAATTTTTTGTTGAAAATCATATTAATTTTATTTTTCTTATGTGAATGTTGCCATTTTAACATCATTAATGTCATGAGACCATTATCTTCAATTCTCATCAGAACATTTTATGAGATGTGAGTCATCCTTAAAAGCTATTGGAATCCTGCAGATTTAATTTAAATAAGGCTTATGAGTATTTGAAATAAAAGTTCTGTCTATGCTTCAGGTGAAGACTGTGCAACAGACCTTAGAATTCAATTCAGCAAAACAATTAAAATTACATTTAGATTTAAGTTCATGACTTGTTGCCTTTATTTTTTTTCTCCAATTTAATGGTTCTTCCTGCTGTTATAATTCATTCAAGATGTGATTTGGAATCTCTATCATTTGCAGATAGCTCTCATATGACAATAATTAAAATAAAGGAAAAAGAATAAAATTCTCCTTGCTTTTTATTTCTGTTCAGTCACACCACAGCTCTGGAAATAAGGAAAAGTAACTCTAGGAAATTTTCTGACCCACCATGCATAATACAAAGAAAGATCTCTGCCTATGAATTCTGCTGCATTTACCTACCATGTGTACACTAGTCTCTACACAACATGGGCAAAGCAATATTTTTCCAAAGCCATATAATGAGCACATATAACCCATCCTACAATGTGATAGGCTGCCCTTGCAGCRAGTAAATATTACAGCTCAGAACTATGTGGGAAATCTTTGGACAATTTAAGTAATAAACATATTTTTCTTTATTATGTGCTATTTCATTAAAATAAAAAATGAGCATATTGGAGATGGACTAGAAAAAAGATTAGATGTGCACCATCTGTATTTCTTTATAATGTGAACTCTAGAGACAATTTAATTTGCCATTATGAAAGTCTCTSTGAGAATTCTGCATTTTCATGCAGAAGGAGAAGCAAAAATGCAGTAAAAAATGCCCGTTTAAAATATTCACAAATATTCAATCAGCTAAGTGCTGAATTGTATTCAGRGACATTCACTATTATTTTATATCCACTTCCACAAATGAAAATACATTCATTCAGATTAATTTAGTCCCTGAAGTGGATGCAAAAATCTCTCAAGATTTCCTTGCATATTTGTGTGAGTGCTGATGCAGAAACCATTCACATTGATATTTTGCTCATTCTTGGAAGCAGAAACAGTTGACCCAGCAGTGAAAGTGCTCAAAGGCAGTGAAATACAGAAATGGTGTGATATCTGCAGCCATCAGACCTGATCCTGCAATCAAGGCACTTGTGGGGCTGAGAAAGCCACAGAGTTCTGCTGACTTTAAACGGGTGTGTTGGCTCATGAGTCTGTTGCTAATACTGAACTGCAGGATTGAGGTTTATGGAATGAATCAATTCTGTAAAATCTATTTCAGAAAAAAAAAAGGATGATGACATGACAGTCCAAATAAATTAGGATTTGTTCCATAGCCAATGTATGAACAGAAACAGGTGATGGAATTCTGCATTATCCCTTTTTGATTAGCAGTTCTAAGTTAAAGGTAACTAGATGAGATGCTGCTAATGCATTTAAAATAAAGAGATTAAATGAAGAGAGTCTATAATGGTGAGATCTAATTAATATATGGTGTTAGACTACAGTATAACTATAATGTCTTTGTATTGTGGTGGAGTAATGCTAATTCTGTCCAAGTCTATAATTTTTGTGGTATGTGAAAAACCATAAATGAACCTACATTTTGGTACATTTGGTGCTGTTTTTGGACTGTCTGCTTTCAGGAGAAGGCCAGTTGTTCAGAGTGGTGTTRTCAACACCCCAATTATCCAGTGGATAAAATTACCTCTGGAGCTCATCAGCTTCCACTTCTGCATTCAAACAGAGTGTGTCTGAGGAATAAAAAATGGGGAYCTCCTGTCTGTTTCTGCAATAAATATTAAAAGGGTTTTCAGCTTAAACTAATATGTAAGAGAAACACCTCTGCCTTAYATTTTCTCATAAATATTTCAAACCTCTCTCTCACCAGTAGCAGTGGTTTCTTGAGGCATGGAACTCATTGTCTGCYTGCTATACTTAGTTAGTAGTAAGTCTTTCCTTCTGAAAATGCCCCATCCAGAAAGTGTGCAGAATTGAATTATCATCATTGCTGCAGAGATTAGAAAATGCTCTTGTATAACATGGTAAAGGTAGACCTAAAACCCAATTTCCATGACGTTATTGCAAGGCAAAGATTTTCATCCTTAGATGAATATTTAAAGTAAATGTGGAGTCTTCTGTTTGTGCTTTCAAATGAAAACTACTGGGTCTAATTCACTTGTAAYTTTCATAGATTTTGCAACTGTATTAAATTAAATCGAATTTCTTCAGCTTAAGCGAGCAGTAAGAACATAGCATGTTGTCTGGTTTTGGCTCACTCTTCTGTCTTGCTGGCAGACTTGATGTGCATTTTTTGGTGAAAATGTTACTAAGACACTAACAACTGCTTGTGAAAGTAGACTTTTGTTTGCCACTGGATGTTTGTGAGACTAGTAAGAAAAAACTTGCAAGAGTAAAAAACTTAAGGGTTTGGGCAATGTATGAAAATGAGGGAGACAAGTTTGTGTATTTGCAGGAAACTTTACTCTGGATTCTTTTGCATTTACAGTAAGAAAATGTCTTCAATTATATTAGCCAAAAATGACTATTCAATGCGTTTGTGCTGAAGACAGAACACTAATGAGCCTTACTGCTCAGCATGGTCTGGCACACAGTTGCTGTTTGCAGTGAAAAGAGGGTTGTGGACTCCAAGAGAAGACAATGAGAGCTCTAAAGAGTCTTGCTGAAAAATATCTTTCAATATTGTGTTTTTCTCTAGTGAGACTAAAATGGCAAAACCAAAGGCTGCTTATTCTAAAAATCCAAATGTGTATCCGATTAGCTGGGATTTTGTGAACAGGTACCTGGGTATTAAATTGAGATGAGCTACCAATTTTGCCAACAAAGCCTCTGCATTATTTAAATGAAGACTGCCACTCTATCCCTAGTTGCTTTAATTGCTTCACTTGAATGTGAAATGTATTTATCTTTTACTGTTGCTATAAAATCTCTTCCAAACAAAAGCTGCAAACACCACAAGGGAACTGTCTCCTTACTGGTCAAATCACTTCTATTATTTCTATTTTTACTATCATGGTTCATAAGAAGGTTCCTTTATGAACAAGGATTTCATGTCTAGAAAAATTATGTTTTCTTGTATTATATATGTTTTAGAYTTATACATTTGTTTATTGCTGCCAGTAAAAGCACATGATCTGTTAAGCTACATTTAATCAACTAAAATGAGTTTGTTTTCCAGTGCATACTGCTGAGATCCTACTTTCAACAGATCAGAGAGTGTTTTATACAGGATTTTCTTTTGTTTCAAAAGACCAGAGATGGCCACTTACAGTAATTTCTGACAAAGGGCCCATGTTTTGCAGCCCCATAAATATGATTGTATTTATGGCCAGGACTCTTCTCAGCCCACTGGTCTAAGTGCAATAAATTCCATGTGATTATAGTTATGGGACTTCATACAATGACCCCATTTAGGATATATAAATGTGTTTTTTCAGCGGCATTTAAATTTACATTAGGAAAGTTGCTAATTGAGGAGAATTTTTTCTTTACTTGACAACCTACCTTTCTTTCTTTCATTCATCCAAAACAGCTGAACTAAAAGTCTGCTGTGAGACTTGTCTGGTATTTTTTTTTTATTTTGGGTTGGGGTTTTTTTGGCTTTTTGAGGTTTTTTTTTTTTGTTTGTCTGTTTGGTTTTTTCTGTTTGTTTTTGGTTTTTTTTTGTTTTTTTTGATGGTTAGGAACACGATGCACTGCAAATTCTAATACTGCTAGATTTAAAATAAACCAGAGAGAGACAATATTATATCAGTGTTTAAAAAAAAAAAACAGCAAAAATCCCCCAAAACCCCAACCCTACACATTCTGTCCCACCGTGGAGCAGGGAAATCTCATAATAATTTGAAAACATGGCATGTACCTATGGTAAATATGTTTTGGAATATCTGCACAGTCAGCTTGTTCTTTAACACCTGTTTGTCTAAGTTTCCTCTCTCTGATGAATGGCTTAAGGTGTCCATTATACCTCTGGCAGTCCTTCTCTCACCTTCCAGAGTGTCATATCTGGATTTTGAGAAGAATATTCTTAAGATAGTATTTGAATTTTGTTTGTTTTGATTGCAAACTGGAAAGATGTATTCAATAATGGAAATGCAGATGGTGGTTGAGGTACCAGAGTGCTGCCTTCCCTACATTACAAATTTAAAATGATCAGAAATTCATCACATTGGTACTTTTTTTCTGTTTCTTTACTGAAAGCTGATTAGATGTTTTAATAACCCTATGCTTTTTTTATCCAGGTTTCCTAAGGAATTTTATGTACATGATGACACTGTCATTTTCTTTTACTACAAATAATTTTTGAACTGGTTTCTTAATTCCAGGGAAATGTAATGGTGAAAGTTTAAAAGCAATCAGGTTATTCTGACAATAATGTACTGAGTAAAGGAGAGAGACCTAAACCAGCGCCCTACAAAGTATGAGATGGGTGCAATATGAGGTACTAGAATATGCCAGTAAATGGTGTTCATTCAAGAGAAAAGCTCTAGTTAGGGGAACTGTGTTTTCATGGAATTACCCAAAACCTCAGGATCCAAGTCTTCATTACCTCTCCTGTCACAGATCTGTATATTCTGCTGATATTTCACTACATTTGTTTTCCCTGTTTTGTAAAATGTAGGCCACCTGTAGATATTTCTTAATGAAATATGTCCTAACGATTAACTGTAAAATTTTCTTATAGAGTTAGTAATTTTTCTACTAATTTGATCCTTGATGTGGCTGACTTAATGATTAATAAATAAATGAACTTTAACTTTGGTAATGAAGCTACTAGGCACTCCTAAGCATTTGAAATTTTTTTTAGCAAGAGTAGCTTATAAATTGCAATAATTTAAGGTYTTGGACAATACCCTTTTCCTGACCTAGAGATGGGGCAACTGAGAGGCATTTTAGAAACTTTTATTCCATTTTCAGTCTCATGTGAAGGGTGAGACAATACAGATGTTATAATTCARACTATCACAATCAGAAGCCAATTATCTCCTAATTACAATACACTATAAGRYTTTCTTGGCCTATCAGCTTTTTGCCACACCGTGCTGCAGGTGCCTTAAAGCAAATKATCTAAAATTACCCCTTGTGGGTCCTACTACAARGCATCTTRCAWAATTCCATTTKTCCAAATTATCTAGTCTTATTTGCAAYGCCATCCTTTYAAACTTGTTTCTAGCTCCATTTCTRTCRCAACAATGTCTGTCCTATTCCATYGCATTTCTWAGTCAGCATTTCTTATTTCAAGGTTTGCCTACAGATTCATACTGTGTGYGCCTTCTGTCAGGCTTTGAGAATTCTCTGCAAATCCATTTCCCACATTAAGGGATTTGTTTTGTTAGTTATTTGTATTTCTGGCTGGATTTAACTCTGTCTTTGCCAGTGCTTCTCCTTCTCCAGAGCAGTCTGCCAGCTCAGTGTTGGTGGTCTCTCATGTGCAAGCCCAATGTTCTGAGACTCATTTTTCAGTCAAAATACGGAAAACTCATCAGAAATTATTTTTCTGRAAACACTTTTGGTGTAGCTCTTTCACCATAAAATGTGAATGTCAAAGCCTTGAATGCTTCCTTAATACCAAATTTTGGTCCTTCATGCTACAACACTGAAGTAAGATCCTATTCAGTTCAGCACAGAACAATACTTTCAGGAGGTGGAGCAAGCCTAATGTAACAGAGTCTCTGATTCAATTGCATTTACTGTGGAGACTGACTGTAACATTTTAATATCCTCTAAAATGTTAATTTTTAAGAGCTTAAAACACTTCCCAACAATTTCAATAGTGATTTAAAAAAGAGTAGAATGATGAAGTCAAACCTGGTGCCTGTTTTGTCTTTGACCCAAAATCCATGTTATAGAGAAGTGTGATGTAGTTGTGTGTTATCTCAAGAGAAACAAGCATTTACCAAGTAATGTGCATGTCTACAAGATGCTTGTGTTTCAAAATAATMTCTTCCAGGTTCTGATCCTAAAGGATCAGAATTCATGGCTATATTACCAGTGATGTGAAGGTTTTCTTGCTGACACTTTTCCTCAGTCCATGCTGACCTTGATATTGCAGGCATCACCACGCTGTAAGATAAAGTGGCAGGCTGATAAGTATTAACTGCAAGATATGAGTGTTCAGGTCAGAAAATAAAATGCATTTGGTATTATGGGAATTGATGATTTTCAAATACTGTGTGCTTTCATGTTCAAAATTGCATGCCAAATTATGKCATCTGAGAGGAAAAGTGTTGCCATGCACCAAATGTAAGTACAGGCTGTAAAATAGCTGAGCTCCTTATTTTAGTCTAACAAAACAATAAAGAAGCTTGTTCTGTTGCCCAGACTGTAGCAGATTTTCTTAACATTGCTCTCTTGACCTTTTAATGTGTTAAAAATAGTTGTTCAATCAACATCACAGAGTTWGTTTCCATAAGGGCTCTCTGAGTGTCCTAATTCTGAAAACCTGAAGTGATGGTCACCTTCGCTTACCTCCATAAATCGTTGATTTGYCTTAGGATGGAAGCATGGAATGCAGGAACAAAAGATTCTTTTTGGATCGRCACCATCCTCTCTTCCTCTGTGAAAATTGCATAGACTTTCTCCACTCATTTTGAGACCCTTTTTAATTTTGTTACACTTAACAAACTCATTTGTATAAACAGTGTAACTCACTTGTATAACACTGTAAAAACTACAGAAAAATCGTAAACTGAGTAGAACTTATCACAGAGATGAAAAACAGACCCATTAAAAAGCTAAAGACATCTTGTGGATAATGGGTAGGTTGTACCATGCAACTAAATGATCACAGACAGACAACTTTGATTTTTAAATTTACTGAAGCTAATCATAGATTCGTATTGGAAATTAATTATACATAGGCTCATTACTTTTGTTTGAATGCCTGAAAAAGCATGCATAATGAAGTGTTAATTCAATGCTATTAAAAATGCTATTTCTCTTTGAAGTAGATTTTGAAATGTTTTTAGGCATTTTGAAGATAGGTTCTTTATGGAAGGAAGGTGCTCAYTATGTTCTCAGGGCCTTTTGTAAAAAGTGTCAATGTGAGTAGCTGAGCAATAGCATTTTTAGAAGCACTGGTTTGAGTAACACTGAAGCAGCTGTGAAGTTTTGCATGTGCTTTAGCAGAACAGGTGAGGGTCTATAGCATCAGTAAGCCCCAAGTGGAAAATGCTTTCATAGTTGCTTTTTGAGTTTTATTCTTTTCTCTTTTACTTCACATTCATCAAAAGATTAGGTTTGTACTGTATATGTGTACCATGGGGACAGCAATCACTGATTTTTATTTTCCTTTTGTGATGGATGAACAAAAATATAAAGGTCTTCCATTTGTTCCTGGAGAGTCAAATAAGATAGTTCATATGTCATGTATCTTCAGAGCTATTTCTAGAATAGTGAAAAATTATTTTCTTAACAGCTTTGGGAAAAGGGTTGCTAAAATTAACAAGACTCCAGAAATTCACCAGTATATGCATACATTCACATAAATTCATGTGAGAATGATTCTCTGAAGTTGTAATAAAGTCACTTATGGTTTCTGTTAGGAAATGTGCTTCTATTGCATTTTCTGCTTTTTCATAATTTCAACYTATTGTTCTGATTTTTTCAGGTTCCTTGTCTAGATTCCAGCCAGCTGACTGTTGCTTAGACTATTGGGTCACAGGCAGAGTTTGAACCTGGATCTTTCTGGCTTGATTACTCTGGAAGACGAAATGGAATCTTGGGCTTATGGTTGCTTCCCCACATGCTGACTTTCAACTGGCATTGCTGAGATTCTAATAAGTATTCATTTGTTTCAGAATGGTGTTCCTGTCTTRTACAGGTAATATTATCAAAAGACATATGTAGCCTAAAATGAAAAACGTTTTCTAAGACAGTATTTGGAGAAAATGCAGTACATATATCAGTGGACAATTCAGCTAAGGATTTATCTTGGTTTACTTACAGGCATTGTAATGTCTTCTTTTTCCCCAAGGTGCAAAATTCAAGTCTGCCAAACAGAGCAGAAATCCTTTATGTGGTAAGGATGTTACTCATTTTCTGAGGATCAGTCCCAGAACACAGTCAGCTTAGGTAGCAGAACTCTTCAGTGCTGGCATAACAACAGAGGTTAATAAACATTTAGTTATTGTATTTCTTRAGATGAAAGTGCATATGATTTTTTAATTTGCCCTTCAGGTTTAAATTGTTCTACAAGCAATTTAAACCTCAGATAGGCAAGTCAAGCAAAATCTAATCTATTGATAGCTGTGAAGGACATGCTTGAGCATTTGAATTATACTCCTAGTTTAATTCTCCAGATTGAGATTTTTCAAATGGTTTAGATGAAATAGGTATCAGRACTCACTGAAAGGTCAAACATGTTTGCAAAATAGGATTTAAATTTGTCTTTATGGTGTTTAAGGTACCTACTCTTATGTTTAATGATGGTATTCCATATTTTAAAGCAATTCAATTTACTATGTTAGATTAATCTGTGACTTGTAGCTTTTACAAACTTCATAAAAATGAAGTGGAGCTTCGTTAAAATTAGTAGKGCTTTTAACCTGATCTTTTTATAATAATGGGATAAAATCCTGCTCCCATAAAATTCCTCATGAGGAAAACWGGAGGAATTTTGGCACTGGCTTCAGTGGGATCCACAGCTGTTCCCCATGCGATAGAGTTACTGATGGAATTCACCATGTTCCTTGGCCTTGATTTAATTCATGACAACAGTGCTGACAAGATTGATACTTATGGCAAGTTGTCAAGCAATTGACCATGTTACTAAGGGCCACTGAATGCCTGAAAAGAACTGGATGATATCTGTCAATCACCTGAAGACATTTATTGAATCTACTAAGTATTCACTATATTTGTAATTGCCATTAAGTACCTCAAAACCTGGAAACGCATATAATACTCAACAAGTTTCATGTTTTCAAGTTCAATATAACAAATACTACTCTTCTAGTATTTTGTTGACATCTGGCTTACTAATATAMGATGAAGTTTGTAGTTCATGCCCCTTATGAATTATTATGGATCAGCTAAAATAACTAAATTTAAAAACAAAAGCTTTTTACTTTTTTTCCTTTTATTTTTTCTTTTCCTTCTCTTTTTCCTCTGTCTTTCTTTTTTATTTTCATTTTTTKTTTTCCAGAGTAGAACTCCATGAGAAGGTTATTTCTACTTTCTCATTCTGTCCCTCTTCCATTCACATCCTTTTGCAAGGAAAAGAATCCCACCAGTAACCAAGGAAAAAAATCAAACAAAAAACCAAAAAAACAAAAAAAAACAAAAAAAAAAAACCCCAAACAAATTGTTTTCTGATTTACAAAATGTTTTTTTAACATAAGATATATTTTTAAACATTGGACACATTAGAGGTAGTCTTACAAAGTCAGTCTGCTAGAAGTTGTATGGTACCTTTGGAGATACTGGATTTGGGTTTTGAACATTGTTTAAGCAGAGAGGTTTAAATTCTTCATCCATGGAAATGCTAAGCATAGGGTTGAGACAGCAAAGAGTGTGTGTGTGCTTGTACCACTGCCATGCTGTGGTACATCCATCCTCCCAGCTGCCATGCACAGGCTGTGACACTCAGTGCAGAGTTCTATGGAAGTGTGCTTGGTTGGAATAAAATCTTTTCTCCAGATTAACATGAGTGGAATTTTTCATGGTGCTACTTGCCCTCATGCAGCATSTCCTTTGGGGATATTAAATAGTTATTATATCCTTTATAAAAGCTAAATGCGATTCATGGAGGCTCAAAGAGGAAAAACTACATGAGCTGTGCAAAATTTTGCTCAATAGTAAACCAGTCTTTAAATACTTAAATTTGCACAAAGCACTAATCAGGCAAGGGGAAAAATGCTTGAATTATTTAAGCTAATTTATCTAACAGACAAAAACCCCACCATCCTCCAATGCAGGACMTCCATCTGTCTCCAATGGTAAACAGCTACCACCTGCTTCCTATAAATGGCAGTATGAGATTATCACTCTGTAAATGTCACAATTTCCATTTCAAAACTCCTTTTCAGCTCTCTTTCTGCAGCAACAAAATAACAAATCACCTGCTACCATGGTCAGAATAAATGCCCGATCGATGAAATAAAGGGAAAGACAGCTAGAAAAATATTAATTTTTTGGTTTTTGCTTTCAGTTATATAGAATTGTACCTGTATGATGATGTGTGAGATATATATTCCACTGCATTCTTTAGTATATTTTTAGGTCTTAATGCTCTATTAATGTAAAAGGGCAAAAATTGCTAGTTTGTATATGCAATGGCACCCATCAGTGACCCCTAAATCCATGAAAATATGTTGTAAACTATTACTGTTAGTACAAGGAAGAAAAATGCGCTTTAGGGAAAACCATTTATTTTCTAGAATAGAAAGRTTCCTTTGTTAAATAATTCCTAATGTCATGGTACTCCTCAAGCTCTGCAGTAACTGTAGGGATGCATATTCACCAGATTTATTTTGAGGGGCTGTAAGAGAAAAGTCAGGCTGAAGTGGTTGTGGACAGAAGAATACTTTAGTGCCTGGTTAGCCAGGGCCTTCAGTTTCCCCTCAGTTGTGGCAGTCATATTTTCTGGAGAAACCCCTTTGCCCAGGATTCTTCTCCTGGGGAGCTGAGAAGCCTCAGAGAAAAAGGAAAACAATAATCATCTGATTTGCTTCTCTTGTGTTTTGCTGCTTTGGAATGTGCTTGGAGATTGTTTACTAACAGGTGGTTGTTTTATTGGTTTCATGTTGTTTTGACTTACTGGCCAACCAGTGCCAAACTGTGTCGAGGCTCTGGAAAGAGTCACAAGTTTTCATTATTATCTTTTTAGCCTTCTGTAAGTATCCTTTCTGTATTCTTTAGTATAGTTTAGTATAGTATTCTTTAACATAATATAGTATCTTAAAATAATAAATTAGCRTTCTAAGAACATGGAGTCAAATTCATCACTCCTTCCTCTCTCTGGGGAAATACAATAGTCAGTGATCTGGCAGCAATSAGCAATCAAAGCAGAGGCCTGTATGATATTACATGCTCTACTGACATTCTGGTTTCTGACTGAAAGGCAGTGAGATTCAGTATCATAAAAGAATCATACCATGGACTATAGTGATGTTGTCACTTGTGCATTGGCACAAGCTGACATWTATTAATACAGGTCTTAATGCAGAGCATATTTTTCTGTGTTATTTGCACTGTGATAAAAATACTCAGTACAGTTCAACCTTATTTTTGGGGACATATCATGCCAGTGTATTCCCATTTTTTCCCCTTTCTTTTCAAATCCATCATGGTTGCTTCATGACTCAGTCATGRTTAAGATGCAGGTGATAAGGAAACCTGCTTGAGAAAGGTTTTTTTTTTTTTAATATGGTAGCAATTCCCTGTGCTCCAGATTCAGACTTTGATGTACCTCTTTGTGTTCTCTTTCCCCTCCAGCATAGTGTCTGACCAAAAATTTTTCTGATCCATTTGTGTGCACCCAGTCTCTGCATCTCAAGGAGCAATTTTGCAGCATTTTACCTGCTTAGAGACACTTTTATTTCCAAACATATGTATATATTTGTAATGTTCAAATTATGTGGAACACAGGCAACAAATGGTTCTTCTTCTGGGTAGTAACCTGCACTGTTTGTTTTGCATGGATCTAAAGGTGTATTTACTAACAATTATTTTACTATAAAATTRYGATTTTTTTTTCTTTTCTCAGAAAACTCACATCATCTGATTAGGTATCTAACTTCAGACACACTTGTATTTCCCTTCTGTGACAAAGACAAGAATTTCTAGGATATGAGCCAGATGTTGACYAATGGATTCCTTCAGAGATGKCTATTCTTTTCTACTTTATATTTASAACTYAGAACAGGTATGCTTTTATTGTGGGTGCTTCTGTTTGATCCCTAAATTGAGACAGCAGAACCAGGGTTCTTCTGTCACAGTTCTGTTCTTCCTTGCTCCTAGGAAGAGGTSTATTGCTTTCATAGGAGTAAAGTGAATATTTTATGCATAACATGAACAATTACWACAGAATATTTACACAGAAACATAMTYGAGAATGCAAGCACAGTTTAGGTTTGTGTATCTACGGTGGGTCATCCCCAGTGTTCTGAACAMAATTATGGAAAGTGATCATAAGTTAAACTGTTCCTATTAAATCTCTGCCAAACAATCTGCTGTTAGGAGGCAGGTAAACTCCCCTGAATTTTGCATCCTTGAAGTGAAAGAAAGGTATTGATGAATYTGTTAGACCACAGAGGAGGATCAGTATGGAAGTGAGGTGCCTTAGGTGTATGTCACATGAGAAAATGCTGAGGAGAAGAGGGGGCTGCAGGTGAATGTGATAGCAGGCTGCAGCTACTTAGTGGAGCAGATGGAGCCTGGCTTTTCTCAGAGGTGCCCACTGGAAGGATGAGAGCCAACAGCCATGGGCTGGAACTGAGAAAATCTGAATCAGACCTAAAGAATGAATATATCATGATGTTAATAGTGCATCACTGGAAATGGTTGCCCTGGTGGGTTCCTAGGAAGGTACCTACAATTATATATATTATATAAATTATATCAGGCTCTTAAGACAAAACTCTCGGCAATCTGATCTAACAGAAGTTAGCTCCATTTTAATGAGGTTTTATTAGATGACATCTATAGGCCCCTTTCAAGCTAATTTTCCTATGATTGTACATGCCTTTTCCCTGAATTTAACAGAACAATTCTCTAGTCTGCAGTGAAGAAGGAACTCTTATTATGTGTGTTCCTGCTCTGGGTAATCCTGTGTCCTCCTGGTAGTAATCAGAGCCCACATTAACATGTCCCATTAGCATCTTTGCTAGCAGTTAATGTGGCTTATAGCTCAGGATTATCCTGCCTTTGTGAGAATGTTATTGAAAAATGATTAAAGTTCCTCTACTGTGAGGAAAGGCTGAAAGAATTGGGGTTGTTCCACCTGAAAAAGAGAAGGCTCCAGSGTGAACTTACTGTGGCCTTTCAGRACCTGAAGAGAGCCTACTTAGAGGGGCCTGGAGTGACAGGATGATGGGGAATGGCTTCAAACTGACAGATAGTAGAAAATGGCTTAGGCTATTTCTAAAACTGGCTTTATCCAGTGTGTTTCAGCATTTTAATTTCATAAGTAGAAATTTCATAAGTAGAAATTAGCTTTAATAATTGAAGTACAAAGCAAATTAACTCAATGATACAATGTAATTAGGAGTGTAATACATGGGGTTATATTACAATCTGATTAAATATGTCTTAGAAGACTCTTTTCTAAAAAACTAATTTATTAAAGGTTTGTAATATAATCACACAGAAATTAACTGCTTCTTCCGTAGCTTCATTCTGAGGTAATCTGAATTAGTTTATTTAAAATAAAWATGCAAGAAATTAAGTTGGTCTTGCAATACATTCAACAGTTTTTGAGAAAGATAAAAGAACTTACATTGAAGTCAAAACTGTTGATATTAGAATAGAATGCAATAAAATAATTTTACAGTGGAAAATCTGCATGTTTTTTTGAAAATTTTAGAAATAGTGATTAGAGCTAACCTATATGAACCATCACATGCTGTAGGCTATCAGTGCTTCTGGCTTCCCTGGGGAAGCTCTTGTGAGAAATTAACGCTTACTTTAAAACCTTTGAAAGGTTTAATAAACCTTAACAAAAATGCAACAAAATGACTAAATAAGGAACCATTGCAGTGCTGGGAACTGCCCCTCGTGGATACCACATGGCCAGTTCATCTTCAAGATGGATGCTCAGTCTTTTATACCCCTGGGGGTTGCATCAGCCAGCCCAGCCCTCCCAAAGTCTGTCAGTCAGCTCTTCTTTGCCATTTATCAGTGGACACTGCTCTCTTGTGACTTGGTTGGAGGTCAGGTGTTGCCATGCTGCACCCCCTGAGCAACCCCCTGAGCTTTTCCATTCCCCASTGCCCCAGGCAAGGGACACATGTGCAGCCTTCTTTGTACCTGTCCTAGACAGCCCCGGCTGTCTGATGGCAGCAATACAGGGGGAAAGGGAACTGTGGGGAGAACAGAGGACATCTAAACTACAYTAACATAACTYTACATCAKTAAAYCTTTTCTTAATAMTCACACAARAMTRATKCCTTAATTGTGAGAGRCAATCATCTCATTATCCATCTATAATACTCTCTTGTGGCTGAAATTATAAAMGCCCAAATCCTAGGGCTTAAATTAATATGCTCAAATAAATATTTTTTATTGTTGCCATTGTTTTCTAAATATTTTATGACTATTCTCCTATTTTATAGCCAGACTCCTRCTCAAATGTCTTTCAGTAAAGCTAAAGGGACTCTTATCTCACAATCTTGTTTCTCCTCTCAATGTATAGGTTTGAAAAGAATTTCTCAAGGAAAGATTTACTGAAGAAGAAGAATGCCCTGCTGTCAGGCTATTATCATTGTTCACATTTCAGACTACCAGATCTTGAAGCAAAATAAGTTAYCCAAGCAGAAGGGGTTCATTAGGGAACTCTGTAGTGGCTCTTTGAAACACTTTACAGAATGCATCCAGATTTGACATTTCATTCACAGATGGCATAAATTATCATAGTGGCACAAAAAAAGAATGATTGTTCACAGAGTTACAGCAGTGGATACTCAGAATTTGGATTTTTTTGCTGCCTACTTCATCAGGAACTCTCTGTTCTTGATGTTAGCACTCATTGTGTCTGTGTATGACAGTGCCATTCCTTGCTGAAATAATGTAGGGACTACACCCTGTAGTGTTAAGATACCTTACCTAACAGATTAGGAAAGCACCTGTTTTTTTTTTTTTCCTCAGTCTATCTCTATATGTATATAATACACCTTTTATGTGTAATACARCTTTTAAAATAAATATCAACACGACAGTTTTGGAGATGTAAAGTCTGATAGTCTGGCAAAGGCACTTTTTAACAAAGTAGAATATGTTGATATTGACTCTTTTGGCAGAAAGGTGTGAAATTAATCCAAATGAATTCATGAATGGTCTACTGCTAAAAGGAAATGTCACAGATTTTGTGATGGAAGTTTTTTTAAAGTAGAAATTAAGAATTGTAGAACTGTTTTGATTAGAAAGTACCTTAAAGATCATTCAATTCCACCCCCTGCCATGGGCAGGGACACCTTCCACTAYACCAGGTTGCTCAGAGCCCCATCCAGCCTGGCCTTGAACATTTCTAGGGCTGGGGCAAACACATCTTCCCCGGAAAACCTGTGCCAGGGCCTCACTATCCTCACAGGAAATTCTTTCTAATACCTTATCTAACGCTGCTCTCGTTCAGTTTGAAGCTATTTCCCCTTGTCCTGTCASTCCATGCCCTCATTAAATAGTCTCCCTTCATCTTCTTGTCTCCCTTCAGGTCACAGTTAGGTAATTCTGGAGCCTCCTCTTTTCCAGGCTGAGCAATGCCAGTAAGTGGTTTTYATAAATGATGTCAATTTCTAGTGTTTTCTCCAAAAAACCTGTAATTGACAACTACTGAATAGTGATTACTTATATATACATTACAGATGAGCTCTATGCATCTGGCCATAACTCTTTTAATAGAAGATTCTACCAGTTGTAAAAAGAAACACTTAAAATCCCCATAAAAAGTTACCCACAAATACAACAGACTTTGTTGAGAATGATGATGAGGGAAGAGAGTGAAAATAACTGTGATGTTTAGGTGGAGAGTAATTTATTGGTTTATTTTGTTTGATCTTCCATGCTGTATCAGACATCATTATACTAAAGATGACATGCTCACTGTTCACAGCAGCTGCAGTACATTAGCCTAATGGATTGGAATTATAGGTTGCCTTAGGAATTGTCTATTTTGTGCCAAATCCAAATGTAAATCATACTGTGAAAACTCTTGATACTATTACAATTGATAAAATATGATGTCTTTGGAAAGAAAAAAAACCCAAAACCTAGAGGAATGGTGGGAAGAATAATAAAGCATGGCTAAAATTACAAAACCAATAGCTGGTCAAATGAAGAAATGTGGCCAAATAAAAATTACATATAATTTTTTATTAAATMTATAACATTTATTAAATTACTTAAGACCTCATGGATTTACATTCATAAGGTAGAAATGCAAAGATTRAGTAGTTACTAGATACTGGGGAAATATAATTTTAAGTGGCACTTCTTAGCACAAGGTCAGAGCCCCTGAATTATCTTTGTACAAACTTGAATGTTAGCAAAACACAATGTGATGCTGTAGAGTTGTACTACAGGAAATTCTAGAAACTTGCTTTACTTGTTGCTAAAGCATTTGTTTTTTCTCTGAAACATTCTGGTACCATGTAGGAGGATTTTCTGCATTTATCTGTACGACATAGTGTGGCTACAGTGGAAAGACTTGATGCACAGCAGAAGACAAAGATGCTGAAGTACTTACCAAACTGGTATGCTCTAATTTTGGGGATAAATTATGACCCCAGTGAATTTGCATATGTATGCTAGGCAAATGACTGCCTTGAAAGTGTGGATGGAGTCATGGGTCTCCATGAAGAAAAGAGTTTCTACCATTCCTATATAATTCAAAAAGTTTAATGGGTAACTTAGTTTCCAAATTCACATCCTGCTTTCCCATAAAAATAACTTAAAGCATTTAGAATTTTACATGTGGTCTAGTCTGCATAAATTTTTGGGCTGCATGGAATGAAAATAATGCTAAAATTATTCAGTTCAATCTTAACCTGTACCTCTGCATATTGATTTTACATACTCTCTATTAAAATATCCTATCTTGCTTGAAAGACAAGAAATATTTTGAGTGAAAGATAATTCACAATGTTCCAGGGTAGTTAGTAGTTTTATTAACAATAATAAAAAAATTGAATAATTCCACAGTGAATTTTGGTAACTTCACTTATAAGATCCTGGAATGCATGACGATGTTGTTCAATTGGTAAGAGTCCCAGCGCGTCTGCTGGTTTTCAATGTTAATATGTATGATAAAATCTCTACTGCTGCCAGTAGAACTTTTACCTCTTACACATGCAGGATAAGGCAGACTGAAATGTATTGACTAGGATTAGACTGATGTGAAGGTGTGTTAACACTACCACAACTCTCAGTTGGGGTGTGCCCTTATGGATACTTCACAGGTGGTCATTGGGATTTGCTTATGCACATCTGACTGTAGGGAAGAGCAGAGCCTGTTTTGAAGTGATGCCTCATGTATGGAGGAGACAGCAGGCTCTGAAGCTTCTTTTACTGATGCATTCTTTAGTTAAACATTTTAAGGTGGTTTTTTTTGCATTCATTATGTTTTGTGCTTTTTGTTCCAAGTCTAGTCCTGCAGTTAACCTTTTTTGAGTCTTTCATTCTCCTGACTGAACAACTTAATTCCTAATCCATGTCCTGAATAATATTATTTGTTTTGTAGACAATGTAGAGGTGTTGGATCACTTCATGAACTTCTAAGTATTTGAAGTGTTCTACTTTGAGTTGATATGTTTCTGAAACACCTCTGAGTATGTATTACTCATATCGTTCCAGTTCATGCGTTCACAGGTTAAAGAAAAAGTAATTTCTTAGATGAAGAGTTTTCTTCAGTGATTACTTTTACTTCAGTCATTATTTTTAGACATAAAAATATAATTTTTTTTATTATTATGGGACATGCAATGATACGTTTAAAAAATTGCAAAATAATTCCTATCTAGACTTCTGTGTTAGATTACAAGTTGCTGTCAAGTTTGTAGTTTTATAGAATCATAGAATGCCTAGGGTTGGAAAGGACCTTGAAGAACATCCCATTCCAATACCCTGCAATGGGCAGGGACACCTTTCACTAGACCAGGTTGCTCAGAGCCCCATCCAACCTGGCCTTTAACACTTCCAGGGATGGGGCAGCCACAGCTTCTGAGGAAAACCTGTGCCAGGGCCTCACCACCCTCCCAGGGATTTCTTCCTCATATCTATTCTAAACTCGCCTTATTTCAGTTTAAAGCCATTCCTCTTGTCCTGTCACTGTATGTTTTGAAATCGCCAGGATTAAATGAATGACATGCTATGAAATGGAAAGACCTGTTTGATTGAATTGCCGAGTCATTACTTGTGACCTTTCAAAACTTGTGTAAATCTGGTGAAACAGGAAAAGCACAGAAAAGGATAAATATATAGCTTACCTTTGAAAAACAAAAATAAAAGGAACTGGAAAGTCTTAGACTTAACTAAGCTAAAGGAAAAATCTTTATTTCTGTATGTTTCTGTATGAAAGTAACTAAGGCAATGATGAAGGCAAATAAGACTTAACCTAAACTTTCAAGGGCAAATCCTGTAAAATACTGTCTTCTGTATGACTTCATGGGAGTGAAGGAAAAGTTGCAGAGGTGGCACATCTCAAACTTTGATGTGGTTAAAAGCAACTTAAGAAAGCAGAACATCTAAAAAAATATTATATTAAAAGCAGCAGGAAAATCATGTACAGAGAGCAAGAAACAATGGCTTACCATGCAATAGAGAGAAATACTGACTTATGAGTCCTGGGTCAGGTCCTACTCACTGTTGTTCACAAATAAGGAGGCTGATATTTATTACATCTACTGATGAGAAGAGAGAATGTAAATACATTTTATAAAAGGATGTCTGAAAAAATAAGGTGTTTTTCAGACAAACAAATGCACAGTGCTCCTATTATGAGAGACTGAGCTCATAAGATTGAGGAGTTACTATATAGAAAAGTGGTTTGTTCCAAAACCCCAAGAGTTATGGTTACAGAGAACACAGAAAGGCTCCAGCCCAGCTGCTTTGTCTGCTGTGGAGAGGAGCTCATTGCCACAGGGCCATCAGGTTTTCACCTCCTGCTGGAACTCTTGTGGAATCTCCACCTTCCCCAGCATGAAAGCTGGTGCCATCTCACACCACGTACCAGGAAGGGCATTTCTCCAAGATTTGCCCCATTCTCTGGACGTTTTTGGGTCTTTGTTCCTCCGTGTGTGTGCATGGCAGGCTTGCGGAGTTCTGATGGTTTGGTGTTTAGCAGCAATTTATGTTTTTCCTTGCCTTGTGGGCATTCTGTTGTTAATAAACTCAAACTTCTGTTGTTGGGTGGAGATTTTGTTTGTTTGTTTATTTTGGGGAGGTTTTTGTTTTTGTCTTTTTTAAACTTTCCCCTGTTGGTATGAATTTCCTATTACTGGAGGAGGATTGATGAAACCCTTTAGAAGAGACTACTCATTGCAGTGTGTCCTCTTTTAAATTTGTCTGAAAACTGAGATATCCTGAATATCAGTGCCTATTCCTTGCAGACAGGAGCATATATTTCACGTTTTTAAAGCCAGCCTAGATGGTAATGGCTTCTTGTGATGTGCTGATCCCTGCAGGAGTCAATAGAAATGGATTTCACCAGTCTTACATAGAAAATGAGGCAACAGCAGGAATGCAAGATGCTTGTGTTAACCATACCTATGCTCTCATTACCAATAATGAGATGAAGATTACTCATCTTCATACTGTTTTATATTATTCTACCATTTTTTATCCTGCCTAGCATTTAATGGAGGAAAAAAAAGTCTTCTTCTTTAGATTTCTTGGATTATGCATGTGCATTGTGGAACCTAAAGAGAGTCTGAATCACCAAATATTAACTCGGTTCTGAGAGATGCCAGTAAACAGCCAAAGAGTTAGAACTGGTGGCTCTTATTTAGGCCATGATAGCTTGAAAAAAAATCAGCCTGACCGAAGTGGAAACTGCATTTGACAAGTCTCAGAAGGTGGTAAATCTGAAACATCAAATAACAGGAAAAAGGCATGTAAGCTGTATTTGTAAACTATTCAGCTCAGATTAGAGGAGACACATGAATAATCACACTTCTTATTCATCTTTTTGTAAATAGAGAGAAATTTGTATTGGGAGCAGATAATAAAGAAAGTCTTTTAAGTTCTTTACTAGAACTTAAATATCTCTCAGTTCTGAAAAAAAAAGTAACTTCATGTTTTTTCCCCAAGAGTCAGGAAGAGGATCATCTGAATCTGGAAAGACTGATTCTTACCTCTACTTATTTTTAAAGCAAAAGTAGAAGCAGCAAGTTTAAATATGATAAATAAGAATTAACAGCAGGAAATAAAGTTTTTGAATAATGGAACTTAGTCCATGGTAATGTCAGAAAGAGGAATGAATATGAACTGGTCATTATCTTGATTTTGAATTCAAAGAATTCTTAATCTTGTTTTGAAATCTATCAAAGTTTATAGAAATTGTGCTCCTATCTTCTGCATATATGTAATGTACATTACAAATGCGTTTCCTAGTAGGCAGTGAAGCTTGACTTGCAAAAAATATTTTCATGGCCTATTCTAGGGCTTATTTTATAGTCCCTGTAAACTGTTTCCCAAGGCAATATAAACTGTATATAACACAGTCAATAAAACTATCAAGCATTTACATAATAGGACAAATTGGAAGATGGTTAATTTTAATCTGGCTTACAGTTATGGCTGAGAAGCTCCTGGAGGAATGAAAAATACATAAATATCTTCCATACACAGCCTTCCACAAAATGAATGGAATGTGAATCTTATCATATTTCAGCTGAATGGAAAATGTCTGGTCTGCTACAGTTATCAGTGACTGCTTTCTTTTCTGTTGCCTCTCATCCTATCCATATGCCTTCTTTTCCAAAATAAATTGAAGATTCAAATTTCTGAATAATGATATTTAAAATTCAGCCATGTTTTCCAAATATAATAAGGGCATGTAACTGACAGCTCATCTTCACATTTTTATATAAAGTTTCTTCTAGACCAAGGAAAAGCCATCACAAAGATATGAGAAAGTATTGTCTTGTGAAGTAAGAAGTATTTCAAAATACTCATCATGAGGGTTGAAATGAGATATTAGAGATGAAAGGCAAAAGCCTCAAGTGTCAAGAGCCTCAAACTTTCATAGTTGGTCAAGGTTTCTTTAAAATATCAGATGACTTCTCATTAAGTATAGTTTTCTCATTAGGGATAATTTTTCTCATGTTTTCCTTCTAATGGGTAATAACTAGCTTTTCCTGATCTTTTTGAATGACACTGCAAATACAAATCCTAAAAACTAAGGGGACATCAGCAAATACACTTATTTCTTTTACTTGCTTTCTGAAAGAACAAAAGTTTAGATCAAACACCAATAGTGTAATCTTATTTATTTTATTTAAAGAAAGTATCAAAAGAAAGAAAGTGTTGTAAGATTAAATCCCAATACTAACTGAATTTGAAAAAAAAAAAAGCATTGTCATTTGATAGACTGGTACTATCTTTGATAGATTGCTATTCTTGTTGCCAAGCAAAAATTATGATTGTAAAGCATTCAGCCTTGATGCTATGGATGAAATGGGTCCTCACCAAAGCATGTTGCTATGGGAGAGCAAGGAAGGGTGGAAGCTGACTCAAGTGCAAAAGTTTGGATCTAGACAAAGAGAGGGGAGAGAGTAAGAAGTTTGAAAATAAAATGGAAAATACATGTGTTAATATTTATATAGGTAAACATGATGAACATGTTCCTCTTGAGGAGTTAAAAGCAGTTTAACCAAGATTTTGGTTACAGGGATTTAACTGGTGCTTGAAGGAAATGTTCACATTCTTGTTCAATGAAAAACCATTGGATTCTGCTACCAAGAGACTACAGCAAGTGTTCTCTTGAGAAATGTATCATCAGCCTGTCACACATGCAGGTGATTGGGCAAGCAAAGAATTATTAAAATTCTCAGCATATGGCTTTTTCAATTGTCACTGATTTTTATGGGTGTAAAAATCAGATAGAGATTGACACCTGCTTCTTTTAGAGGTGCGCATCTAGCAGAAAGGGATGGCAGGATAAATGGGCAGGTTTTTGATGTTAAACCCAATCCCTAAATCTTTTGATGTTTCTAACATCTGCCTTGGGATAAAACCCTTCAGAATCTCAGAGGGGATGAATTAGCCTTAATCTGACCAGCCTCACATGGAGTCCCCAGCCACACTTATGGATATTTAAACTGAGCTCTGGGATTTTTTTACTCTTTTCCTGACCTAAGTGTGAGAGGAGTTTGCTTTCAGTTTAGGTACAGCTGCACTCTTGACTGGCTGCAGGCCCTGTGATTTGTTCACCATCTGGATTTGTTGCATCTATCTGCATCCTTTTGTAGCTAATCTATTAGTCAGACACTACTGAAATAGTTTCCATGTGAGACATGAATGTATCCGTAAATAGCAAAGCATGTAAAACTTGTTATTATTTCTTTTGAAAGATCTATCTGACGTATCAGTCTATGTATGTTATGAAGGAATGAAAGTAAAGATTCTGTGTAGCCCACTAGAGCTATAGAAGTCTGCAACTCTTAAAACAGAATGGTATTCTGACAACTTAAAAGAAAAAATATGTAATGTTAGTCTGTGGCTCAGAGACTGGAGAAGGTTCTTGTAAGTACTATTCTTGCTTCTGTTGATCTGCTCCAGAGTATTTTCTTTTAGGGTAGATCTTTTAGGGTAGCATTTCTGCTCACATCAAATGCCATGAAAACTCCACAGAGAATAGATTTTATTGCTAGGAGAAAAAATGCTGCATATCAGAAATGTGAACTTTAATTATTTAGTCAGTTTATACCACACTTCATTTTTGAAAACTGAAGTTTTATTTTCCCCAGTGCCCACTTAAATATGAAATGGCTTAAGTGTCCTGACTGCTATGATGGCAAAACACAAGCTTCATCCATTTTGTAGTGTATTTGCAATCTTGGGTGAAGTGATGTTACTCAGTGAATTATTCCACACAAATGAATATATATTTCTGAATAGGAACTGCATAATATTCAATACAGGGTAAAGAAAATCAATAAGAAAATCCTTCCSCAGTCTTTTTATGAAACCTAATTATTCTTAAACATTGATGGAAATTTAATTTCTGCTGTAGGACTTAGTGCAGTCAGTTGTGTTGTTGTTATTAATTATAGAGCTGTTAAGAATGCCCAGGAATTATATTTAAATAAGATTTAGTCTTCTTTTTCCACATTCTAGTGTATTGTATAATTATGTATTTCCCTTACTTTGCTTTTGCAATATTTATTTAGAAACAAAGTCAGCCCTATTTCAAATAGGTTAGGCATTTATGGTTCTGGACGAAGAAAAGTCATACTGCAAATTGGTAGTGCAGGGAATTTAAGCTAGTTATTACAATCAAAAAGTCCCCCAGCTTATCCATGATCAAGTTTAGAACCTTTCTGGAATTCTAGGGGGTTTTGTCAGGCCTTGGTTTTACTTGAAATCATCCTTGTKGCTTTTAAAATATTTTCTTGGGCTCCTAATGTCACTTGTCTTTTGCTAAAAGAAGTTTAAATTCTGGGGAGAGGATTACTCATGATTCAYTTGTTCTTACTCAGGGCTGATGTTCTTTAGATAACCACTGAAGGAAACTGGGATAGGACAAATAGTTCACTTCTTCACCTAAACTTCTATTACCACGTTTAAAGTTGCTATGCTGTAACATATTTACTAGACCTAAATGTTTTAAAAATTAGTTGAAGCCACAGTCCAAAGACCTTGTTCAATACAAACAGAAACTAGCAAAATATTGATGAAATTAATCTTTAACAACTGTTCAAGCCCTGCAGTTTAGCTGCTGCTGCATGTTGGGGCAGCATCAGCTCTTGGGTCAGTTCAACAAAGGAAAGAGATCTTGGGTCAGAGACGACAATTTGTTTTCCAAACTTTCTCTGTATTTAAAAAATCTGTATCTCATTTATGCAGAGTAACRTATGTCTAAAGCTTGCATAGATTTGCAGGCTGGTGCAGTGAGATAGCAAATTTAATTCCATGGCAAAGCCAGTGATGTGTTTCTAGAAGCTGTTTTCTGCATTAAGGATACAGGTGGTAAGGGGATACTTTATGCTTTTTTTAGGTCCATGTTAAATATCAAAATGGCCTTTATATGAATTATGCCTAGATTTATGGATTTTCTGCTATGAGTATTTAATGTTTTTATTTTAAGCAGTGTAGTTTATTCACCTTTCCCTTTAAATATCCAGTGAAAAGGAAAATCTAGTCACAGGGAAATGTGTTGCTACTATGAGCTAATCCTGCACCAGAAAAGAGAGGAAAAGTAATTGTCTGCTTTTGTTTCAGATCCTTTTGTTGTCATTAAGTAACAAAAGAATCTCAGGAGAAGGTAACTGGGGTAGGGTTTAACTCACTCAAGTGAAACATGTTATTATGTATTTGTTTTTATAATGCAATTGAAGATATGAGATTCTGTGAACCAGCCTCTTTAAGTTTGCTTTCAAGGGCTTGTGTTTTATCTTGCATTTTTAGAAGCTGGCACAAGGAACTGGGCTGAAAACCATCAGTTCTAACAGCAGCAAAAAGGAGCAGCAAGAGTGTAGTGCCAGAATAATGTAGGGAACTGAACCTGATTCCTTCTTGTTTGCTGCCTGCATGCTATGGCTGCCTGTAGAATCAGAAGGACTCACAGAAGCCACTGACCATCCTCTCCTGTTGCCTCTGCAAGAGCTCCTGGTGGCAGGAGGTAGATAACAGATGGTGGGGACTGGGTAGGCTGCCATTTGCACATTCACTGCCATTGTTCGTGTTCAGGCACCATGTATTAGTAATTTTAATGTTGACATCATATTATGCTATTTACAGGTATATGGCAGTCTTTGTCATAATCCCTATTTAGGATGCATTATAGAATGATTCTGTCATAACTTCACTTGTGTTAAATTGATAGGAAATAAAACAAAGTAAGGTAAAATGTCTGAGGAATTTGGAATTTCCAACTGAATTTGCTAAGGCTTGAACTACAGGCCTAAGCCTGAGTTGACTTAAAAGATGAATCTTGAGCATGATGCTACTAACACCATCAAGGTTCTTTAGTTAAAAAATAGATTATCAAAACATTTATATTAGTTGTTCTTAATGCCAACCCGGCTGTTGTAGAGATGTTTGTATAACATTGTATAAGATATATTGAAAAATTCTTCCAACCAATATCCCTAAAGTCTTGTTAATAGAGAAACCCTCCCAGCTGATAACTCTACAGGCTTGTTAGTAGAATATTTTAGGCAAAAATCCTCTCACTGTGGCCTGGGCTCTGGCCAAGCCTTGGCCCTGGCTGGTGGGGAAATGTGCCATCAGAACCAGGTGTTTTCTGTTGATTTGAGRCTATACAAGCTGGACCCCTATTTTGGGTGAACTGGAGACCTGATCTATGAGTGGTCACACTGGGTGGGGTTTTCTCAGTTGCCAGGAAGGGTTCTCCAGGTCCTTGCTGCTAAACAGGGCTCCCCAGTGACTGCAGAKTCTGGATGATGGTAAAGTARTGGTGATGTYTCTTTCTGAAACACTATTCTRTCTSTCTTGTATAATAGTGAATAGATGCATTACCTTGCTTATGTTTGCTTCTTGATGAAGCTGAGTGGGTAATCAGCTTCTTGTTTATCAAATATGTCCTTTTACTTCTGTTTTGCCTCAATATTAATAGTAAACTAAGACCATTTTTCTACTGGTGTCTATATCCATTCTCTTGCCCCCATCAACTGGCAAAACACCAGCTCAAGGAAGGAAATCAGGGTTGTGAATGCAGAGAGTAACTGTGAACAGGAGTAGCAGAAGTAGCAGGTGGCTGCTCTGTGACCAACCATGGTCTCAGGGAACTTGCTAGCAGGCAGGTATTGTTTTTGCAAAAGGAGCGTGGCCACAAGCATGTTGGCATGTTGGTAGTCTAGTGGAATGTCAGGGYGTACTGTAGGAAAGTGGTCAATTCAGATTGGTAATAGTTTTATTTACTAATAATGTAGATTTTGGTGTGCTGAACAGAAGTATGTTGACAAAATAGGACACAAACTMGATATTGCCACTGATGCCACAGGATTTGCGTTGATCAGAGAATAAGGACTTCAATTTTCATTATATTTGAATCAGTGTAATGCAAAGAAGGGAAAACCTGAAGTATAACACAAGTAGTAGTTAACTAGGAAAAATCAGTCTTCAGAAACTGCAGCTGGAAAAATGGAGTTGTCCATCTATCTCTGCATGAGATAAGTAATACTTTTATAATAAGAGTAATAGCAGGTATTTTGTATCTTGTGAATCTCAGCATTGCCATTTTATTAGTAAATATCTCTAGTGGTTCAATTTATTGTTCCCTGTTTTCCTTCTCCATACCTGCATTTCCTGGGTAGGGATTTATCTTCCATAACAAGAAAAATGCTGTAAACACAGTCATTGAAGAAAAAATGGAAAGTAATTTGTACATTCAAGATTACAGCAGCAAACCAAGTCATGCATTTTAGGAATAGTTGTAAGCATTACATATTAGGCTGTGTAAGGAGTTTTGTACTATGGAAGTTATTTCTCCCATATAGTTTCAGGTATGCATTTTGTATATTAATGAGTGAGCCCTCTTTTGGATGGGATTTTACTTTTCTCAAATCCACCTTAGTTACATGACTAATAAGCTTGGGATAATGAAASAGGTGTGCTATTTAAAGGGGAAATATTTCCTTTATTTTCTGTTAAGGCTTTGGTACTTCAGGCTTTCTTTAGTTACAATTGCTGACATACATTTGTGGTCCCCTCTGTCACACTGGAGAGAGCAGAGTTAATTACAATCATTGTGGCAGCTGGTATTGATCAGTTAACATGAGATGACTCCTTCTTGTCCTGCATTTGCTATAATTCTAATTCAGTGGATCATTTTTCTGAACATAAACTCACATGCATAGTGGGCTTAGTTAAAAGTGTTGCAAGGGAATTGTAGGCTCCAGTGCTTGAGGGAGAGGCAGCGCATCAAGGAACACATCTATAGCCATCCAGAAAATATAGAAAGGTACATGTAGGAGTGGTAAGGAAACTCAAGAGAAGAATGCCTTTTGGAGGAATTCCTTGGCATTTATGTGGAGAAAGCTCCTTAACTGGGTTTATGGGGTTCTTGAGAAGCTGCCTTTCTGATGTTTGTTGGGTTCATCAAGAYCCCTTTAAGAGATTTATATGGTTTAAGAGGAGAGTGTCTCCATGAGCCTTATGTCCTTTATGAATTTTGTAAGGGGTTTATAAAGAGAGTGCCTTAAGGAGTGAACACATTTATGAGGTTTTGGTGTTTGTGAGGAGAGTGCCTTTAGAAAGTTTAAGGCCTTTATGATGAGAAGGCCTTCATAAGGTATTGTAAAAGCAGGGGTGACCACTGTGGCAGGGAGAAATGATGAGGAGGACTCCACGATATCAGAAGGCTAATTAATTACTTTATTATACTATATTATTCTATACTATATTACACTATATCACAACTACATCTAAACTGAAACTGCATGAGCACACAACTCAACTGAACAAAATCTTGTGACTGTCTCCTCCTTGACAGTCTGGACACGTGCTTGGCCCTGATAGGCCAAGGAAACAAAACACCATCACTCTGGGTAAACAATCTCCATACTGCATTCTACTTTGGCACAACACAGGCACAGCAAATGAGATAAGAATTGTTTTGATCATTCTTTTCTCTGCTTCTCTCACTGCTTCTCTCAGGTTCAGAGAATGTGAATCCCACAATGAGGAAAGCAGCATTACAATATTTACAGTGTTCCTGAGGAGATTTCCTTTGTGAAACTTAGGGGTTTATGAAGACAGCATCCTTGAAGGTTTATGGGAATTATGAGAAAATCCCATTTCTGAGGCTTTTCTCTTGATGAGGGGACTACTTTGATGAAGTTGATGGGGTTTTTGAAGAGAGCGCTTCAATGAAYAGAGTGCCTTTATGATTTTTATAGCTTTTATGAAGAGAGAATCTTCAGGAGGAGACACCTTCATGAGGTGACAACTTTAGAAATTTCTGGGTTTTATAAGGAGATCATGTTTATGTTGTTTATGATGAGAGCATCTTTATGAGGAGATTGCCTTTATGAGTTTTATGGCCTTTTTGATGTTARGGAGTTTATGAGTTGAGTACCTCTGTGAGGTTTATAGCATTTATAAGTTGAGTTCTTTTATGAGGTATAGGTGGTTTATTAAGAGAGTGCCTTTATGTGGTTCCTAATGTTTATGAGGAGATCTCCTTTATGAAGTTTATGGGGCTTATGAGGAGAGCACCTGCATTAGGACAGTCCCTTTATGAGGTTRATGGTATTTATGAGGTGGATGCCTTCAGGAGGAGAGTGCCTTTGTGAGGATTATGGGGTTTCTGAGAACACCACCCTTATGAGGTTTATATGGTTTCTGAGGAGAGTGTCCCTATGAGGAGAATGTTTTATGAGGTTTACAGGGCTTACGTGAAGAGGCGTTCTCCTCACAAACCTCATAATCCAAATAAACCTCATAAAGGCACTCTCCTCAGAAGTACTCTTCTCATAAGCCCCACAAATATCATAAAAGCACTTTCCTCATGGAGACTATCTCRTCATGAAGGCCATAAATCTCTTAAAGACACTCTCCTCATAAACCCCTTATTTTCATAAGGAAATTTCATAAGGAAAATTTCATGAGGAGATATTTTCCMCATCAATTCCATAAAATTCAAAAAGGCCTTTAATACCATGAAGGCCATAAAGGTCATAAAGACACTCTCCTCCTAAACTCCATAAACCTCATATTGGTGCTTTCCTCCTCAATACCATAAAATTCATAGAGACCCTGTCCTTGTAAAGCCTATAAATGTCATAAATAAAAGCATATATACAATCACCTGAAAATGGTTTTGTCTTCATAACCCCCATAATCCRTATAATGATGCTCTCCTCATAAACCCTACAAACCTCATATAAGCACCCTCATTAAAAAGCAATCTCCACATAAACCCCATAAACTTCATGAAGGCACTCCCCTAATATACCCCATAAACCTCATAAAAGTAGTCCTCATCAAGACCATGGTTTCCTCATAATCCCTATAATGCTCATAAAGGTGCCCTTATGAGTATTATGGGGTTTATGAGGAGAGCATCTTTATGAGGTGAGCACCTTTATGTGCCCTTATGTTTATGGGGTTTACAAGGAGATCTCTTTTATGAAGTTGATGGGGATTATGAGGAAAGCACTTCTCTAAGGTTTATGGTCTTGATGAGGAGACTGCATTTATGAAATTTGTGGTTTAGGCAGGGAGTGCCTTRATGAAGTTCATGGGGCTTTTGAGGAGAGAGTCTTTATGACCTTTATGAGGACTGCACCTTTGTGAGGTTAATTAGGTTTTTGTGGAAAGTGCCTTAATTAGGAGAGTATATTTTAAGGTTTATGGGGTTTATTAGGTGAGCGCCTTTATGAGGACTTTGGGGTTTATGAGGTGAGTGCCCTTATGAGATTTAAGGTGTTTATTAAGAAAGGACCTTTTAGAGAATTTCTGGTTTTTATGAGGAGATATTGCTTATGGGTAAAGCACCAGTAAGAGGTTTATCAGAAGAGCACCTATATGAGCTTTATGAGGTTTATGGTCTCTAATGAATTTAATGGGGTTGATGAGGGGAGCACCTTTATGATGTGAAATGGGTTTGTGAAGAGAGCGTCTTTATGTGGAATGCACTCTATGAGGTTTTCAGGGAGGTTTTTTTAGGAGGCAAGCAGCTTTAAAAGGTTTATGGCCTTCATGACTGAACCCACCACATGAGCAGATGGCCTTCATGAGAAAAAGTGCCTTTATGATGCCTGRTACACCCCAGATACTTAAATCCAGGGGTTAAACTCCAGGTTCCTTTACCGTAGCTAATGCAAAGGAGGAATCCCCACCAGATATTTTCAAAGGTGAAAATCACACAAAAGTTTACTGGCAAAAYTATAGAAAATTAGGAAACTTTGGCAAAGGAATAAATACAGCTCCAAATCCAATATAAAACACCTATTATAGCATTATTTAGTATTTATGTAGTATTAACTTAGCAGAAACTTAGCATTTGCTTAGCATAAACATTGCTGGTTCAACCTAGAAATGTTTAAATCTATAATATGTTAAGTTATCCCAAAAAAACCCATGTAAAGAGGATTAGGAGAAGAAGAAAGAAGAAATACCAAAATACACACATATAGCTACCAAACTCTTAGCACTCCAACATGAACTCCAAGGAAGCTGGCATACTCCAGACCCATGTAGCTTCCCTACTGGGGCTTTTAAGTCCTTGGCCCTCTGTGGGACCCCCCCTCCCGGGTGGGACTTCTGGTCATTTGGCCAACCAGGGGCTGGGTCAGCACTGCCCTGGTGTGTGATTGATTGACAGCTTGGCCAGGGCTGGGACCCTGGCTCTGGGCTGGGGCTGGGGCATTTCTCTGTGTTGCTTTTGCAGGACCTGATCTGCCCCTGCCACCAAACCCACACAGGCATTCCAAAACATTTCAAAATGTTCAGAGACATCAAAGTTATCCAGTCTCTGTGTCTCGAAATATTGAGTGACACCACCATCCTGGGACCTTTCCTCTTGTGTCTAATCAGGGTACCATTCCTKTCCTAGTCCAGTCTAGCAGACAGAYCAGAAAGGAAAGAAGAGAAAAGCATACTGGAACTCATATAATGGGCAGCTGCTATTCATAAATCTAGTTAATATCCTTCTATGCAGTTCACACACACACACACACATGCACCCGCCTTCCACCCCCCTTTACCCCATCCCATGAGTCCAAAAACTGTAGGACAATCAGGTTCTGGGAGGGAGAGTTCATGCAGCAGTCTTTCAGCACCCAGAGTCCAGCAGATTCGTCCATGGTGTATTCCTGGTGATTTCTGGTATATTCCTGGAGACAGCGCTTTCCTTCTWTGAGATTTAGTGTTCACTAACATTAGATAATTTACATTAGATAATTTACACAACTGTTTTTGAAACTTTGTGAACTTGTAAGTTGGGCTCCAAAATAGCTTGGCAAATTCAATTTAGGCCACCTTGCCTTTTGGAGTCGACAATCTTACAGATCCAGGTATCCCCAAAACCCAAACAAATACACATGTCCCAGATTTACCACCCTCATCCCTCCCACCAACCAAGTTTCAAGGAGATTCCCAGAGCCTGTACTCAAGGGGAGAGAAAAGGTCAGTGGACATCATGGGAAACAATGTAAAGTACAATTCTACTATCTAAAATTATCTGGATTGCCTCAGGGATGGGAGTCAAATATATAGTAACACTCATTCATTCCAATCTCCTTAGCTTATTATTTTCAGGGTCCTGATTCAGAACAGAAACCTTTTCAACTTAACCAAAACCTTCAGTGGTTCTCCAGCCAGAAATCTTTTAGTCACTTCTACAGCTGGAGAGAACTTTCCAGCTGTTGCTGTTGAGTCAGGGACAGAACACAGACTCCAGTCTTCAGGAGGTGAACATAAGGTGTTTATTAGAAAGTAGCATGTCTTTTATTACCTGACTCGCTAAGCAGAGACAATTATTCTTGAAAAGGAATGGTTTCATAAAAATCTATTTCTGTGTCAGTTTGGTGCTGCAAGTTGAATGTGTGCCCYGATTTAACAAGGCAGCAAAATGCATTGCTGATCGTACCGAGGAAAGGAAGTGCCTTGTGATGTGTAAATCTTTGGGCCCCAGTCAAGAGGAGAACTGGGCCCTTTAGTCTGAATCTCAGCTGTACTTCTCTTGAATGGAAACCTTCACAAGTGCCTACAATACTAGGAGATGTTTACTGAAGGGAAASGATGGAACACTTGTACAACTGAAARGGCCTAAGYCAGTACTGTTTACATAGGGTTATACTTGCTGAAGGAGGTCATCCTTGGTACAGAGGAGGAACGACTGAGGCAGCATGAATTCAGGCAGAAATGCTTGTTCTTTTTCTTCATATGATAATAAAATGTCAGGAGAATTTCCTACTCTTTTAACTGTCACTTCACAGTTACATTGAAAATCTTGCCCTTATATTTTTACTTTTTCTCCAAAGTGTCCTTGGATGACTAACCTTGAGTCCCAAGGGATTTTGATCAGTGAAGACACCCTGATGAGAACCTCCAGAGCTGCTGAGCAATGACTTCCATACCAAAGTTATGTGGTCAATGAGACCATGTAAAACAGGAGCATGTTCTAAGGTGACATTTCTCTATCCCTCCTGTATTGAAGACATAAGATGCAAAAAGTGTAAAACTGTCTGTAGCTGCAATGTACTTATCCTGAGCTACGTAATTTGAAATAATTTTCTGGTTGCATTTTTATTCTTTTTTTTTTTTTTTTTTAATTCAGATGGATTGTCTCCTGAGAAAATCTTCCATGAAAAATAATAGCCAATCAGTTCTCCATGAACTTCTCTAATGTGAGTCCTTCCCACAYGTTRCAGTTGTTCAGAGACAYGRTGAGTTTGTGAGTTCTRTATCTCTTCCCTTCTTCTCTTTCCTCTTTGAATGTCTTTATTATTTTCAAATAGAAAAGACAGCAGCAAAAATTTCAAGAACTTATGGAATATCATGGAAATAGATTGTATGAGCCACTGTTAGCTACTGAAAAAATAATTTCACTATAAACATAACATTTTGGAGTAAGAAGGATTATAAATGCATGTGAAGCTTTTATAGCACTCATAACATCTCTTGTGTTACTTTGATGTTTTTTTTAGTGTGTGAGTTCACACTAAGGTCCTCTTATGTTTCTTGCAAAATTGAAGAGAAATCTAGTGGAAAACTAGTCTTTTTTGATAGTGCTTGTGGAAGTACTTGCTTAATTGTTGCATATAGGTTACAAAATAAAGGCCTTGTTACCCTTGTAAAATCATGGKTTGGGCCTGTTACTTTGGSTYAGTAGAAGAGGACTATGGGAAAGTGACTCAGCAGAATCAGAGGTTCTATAACCATTATGTGTTCACATTGTGGTTTATGGTAGTTGGTTGAATTACATTTGTTGTGCTTAAATGGAATGTAATCTTTGAAYACAAATTTTCTTTTTTGCCACCATTTATCTTCCAAAACTTAAAAARAAACTCCAGAGATTTAGAAAACTTCAAATCAAGCTTACATATTCCTTTATCAGTAGACTTATTCCTTCAGGTTCTTAGGCTTGCTCCTATATGCCTAGGGATTTATAAGAAACAAACTATTGTAATATATGCTTAATGCATGATCTCATGCTGCTGATCACCCTTCCACCCTGTTCTACTTTATTATTGGATTTGGGTAAATGAAATAATTTTACTAAATTTTCTGAAATGTTCACAAGAAAAAYTGCTATTTGATGTCTAAAAATGAGCAGATCTATTTTCCAAATACTTATTTTCCAAATTTTGGAAAATTTTCCAAATTTTCCTGATCTGACAAAAATGGAAGAACAACAGATTTTAATTTTGCCAAGGTGCAGATATTAGAATACTTTTGCAAACCAAAAAACGCTGATTTTCCATTCTTGGGACACATATGTCTATGGGTATATGTTCTTGTCAGTTACATAAACATGTTGTCTTCTTAGTAAAGCCTGAATGCTTTACACATTTTCTTTTATAATGCCTTAGCAGAATAAATCCTAAAATCCACTTAAAAAGACTAACAGTGAATAGAATGACATATTTTATGTGTGAAAAGCACTAAATACATAAAACCAGGAAGTTCTTGGTTTGTTTGGYTCTAGTACCTTAGTAAAATTAAATGAGTTGAACTTTGTCATCGGCAACTCTTTGTTTTATTTAATAACCAGTGTCAACTTTGGACCTCAGTCACCATGCAGACAGGAGATCCTGAAAATAAAATCCCCATGCCTTTGCCTACATTACACTTCTGGACACATGTAGGGACATYCCTGTTTTATGTCATCACTGGAAAGCCTATCCTTGGCAATCTATCTTGCAATCCCATGTAAGCAACTGCACTAACTTCAGTGACTCTGTACATTTAAAACAAAAACAAAAATATTTTCTCCTAAATTAATTAGAGCTGTACATTTTATTTAATTAACTATTTAAAACACTGGATTTCCCTAATGTGATTAATTTTCTTCTTACTGCCTYGACTTTTTTAGACCAAGGCTTTTTTATTACTCATTGTTCACTGACAAATTTTTACATTTTCATATAGATTTAAGCATTTAGAAACTCCAGAGAGAAAAATACAAAGCTAAACTGATACAGAGTCTCTGAGTACATAATGAATAACTACTTGATACAAATTCCCTGATGTGTGAGGGTAAAGGTTACATAAATTTTTACTGAAGCAAGACTTCATTGCTCAGGAAACTATGAAATCTTTTTGCTGTTGTGTTGTAGTGAGGATGGTTCTATATATACCCTGTGGTTTTACAGTTTGCTTGGGTAGGCTCTAAAGCATGAAATCTATTAAAATATTAAAAATTATGAATTATTAAATTGAAATTCATTACACAAAGATAAAAAAAGTCTCCGCTCTGTTTCTAGATTAAGATGCAATCAAAGTTTTAAAGTTTTCAATGCTTCAGTGTCATTTAAAACTGAGTTAAGTCCCATTTGTCAAAGAAGTCACAATGTCTGTGACTTTMGGGAACTGTAATATTTTGCCATGATTGTTGATCTTTGTTTTGCAGTTTACAGGTATCTCTGACAAAAGTATTCCAGCAGCTTTTCTGCATGAAAATCAGCATGAAGCCTTTTCACTGAAGTGCCAATCAGCTCATTGCTCTTGCGCCTGCATAATTTTGAATGGAAAGCAGATAAATTACTTTGTGCATTTGCTATTTTATCTGAACTGAAATAATGAACAATATTCGGCCTGTTTTAATGGGCTGAATGAAACTTTAAATTATTTCTAAGCATGTKAAACACTGGAAAGGTTGATTGGGTTTTTTTTTTTTATTTGTTTGGTTTGGCTTTTGTTTTGTTTTTTTCCCACCTTGATTTTATCCAGGGAAATAATACATTGCCATACATTGTTATATTTTCAGATATGTGCCAGTGGTGGTTTTAAACTAAAATTGCATAGCTTCATTTATTTTTTAATTTCCATGAATATTTTTTTGGGTGCAAGACAACAGAATGCTATTTGATGGCAGTTCAAATAGAATGTAAAGCATATAGGAATTATTTGGATTTTTCAAAAAAACACCAAAATGTGTCCTGATTTTGGCTMGGATAGAGTTKATTTTCTTCTTGGTAGCTATATAGTGCTTTGTTTAGGATTCAGTATGAGAAGGATGTTGATAATACACAGATGTTTTGGCTGTTGCTGAGAAGTTTTTTACCCTAAGTCAAGGACTTCATGATCTGCCAGTGGGGAGGTGCACAAGAAGCTGGGAGGGAGCACAGCTGGGACAGCTGATCAGAACTGGCCCAAGGGATATTCCACACCATAGAATGTCGTGTCCAATACAAAAATGGGACAGTTGGCTAGGAGGAGCCAATCCCTGCTGGGGGATGTGCTGGTCATGGTCAGCAGGTGATGAGAAACTCTATTGTGCATCACTTGTCTTTCTTGAGTTTRCTCTTTCTCTCCATCCCCCTCTCCTTTTTAAATAACATTATTATTAGTAGTAGTCTTATCATCATTTTTATAATAGTTTAATTTGTTTCAAATATTAAACCTTTCTTATCTTTTTTATGGTCCCATCCAACAAGGGAAGGGAGGAATGTGAATGAGCAGCTGTATGGTTTGGAACTGACAGCTGGAGTTAAATCAGAACAAAGAGTTTTTGCTCTCATTTCAGATACATCACTTCAGCTGCACCTTTAACCTATATTCTTCTGTCAAATATATCACTTTCAAGTTATCTTCAATTTAGCAATACAAGAGAGGTGAATAGTGAGAAGAGTTTGTTTGCATACTTCCTCACTTAAACCCCCCCCCCCAACTTTATAACTTTTAATGGTACTTGATGTTTCTTTAATACTGAAATTGAAGAATTGTCAAAAAAAACCCCAAAAACCAAGACTGTCCATGAAAATGCCCTATGATATAATTAAATMTAGGAAATTCAAATGCAAGCACTTTTACTTACTTGCTTATAYTACTTTTATATGCAATTTAACTCGAGAGAGATTTATGATTTMCTCTGGGAACATAACTGCTTCTTGTAGAGAAGGACAGGAATTTGCAGTGTAAGACAAAGATCATTAAAAGTGTGACTGTCTTGGAAATAGTTTTCTGGTGGAAAAATAAGCTTTTGATTGTGTTTACTTACAGAATCAAAGAAAAATATATTGTCARTTTTTGAATTTTCAAATGTGTACAAAATAATCATAAATCCCAGAGATGCAGAGAAATGTTAATTGATGACTTTCTTTAAATACTTACTGCTACACAATATACAATAAATTTCAAACAGTGGGTGTTTTAAAGTAACAAATCTCATTTCAGGCTGCACAAGAAGAAAAGGTTTTAATATATTTATTTTGAATAGAACTGGGGATATTGACTCATACCTATYCTCCTTTCTTTGTGCTTACAGTAACAGCGTTTGTCTAGGGAGTCTGGGTGGGATTACTTGTGACAGCACAGAGAAGGGTCACTGACCATGAAGGGTCTGTCTCATATCTGCCACACTGTTTGCATTTAGCAATCATGTGCCTGTACTTTGCACGTGCCTCTTATGCCTTCAAGTAGCTGATGGTGATTTTTATCATTTTCCCTTTTCTCCTGTCCCTCCACTAGGGAATTCTGCTGATCTGCTCAAAGGCATTGTTTCCCTCTCTGGTTGTAGTCTGCCTTTTGTTTTTCTGCTCTGAGCATCTTGAAGTTGCATGTAGGGATAATGTATGATGGCCTGGTGATTTTAGCACCATCCAACACATGTTCTTTCTTTGTTCCTTATTTGTGACGTTTGTTCTTGTGCTGTCATTCATATGTTCCTAGTTACACACAATTCACATAATTCTTAAAGGTTTTAGTCACAAATCTCTGCAAAAAGTGCAGAGACTTAGATTTTCTTAGAAAATCTAGATGTGAACAATATTCACAATTTATCTCAGTGCATATGTTGTTGTGCTAGTTCATCTGGATTTTTTAATCATGTGAAATGATTTCCTATGCAGCTTAATGAAAGTTTTGAGACAGGTACAGCATGGGATGTGTATGAGAGCAAAGATCAGTCAACTTCAATTTTTTATTTATGATGGCTGAGGACAAAAAAAGGATGCCTCTCAAAACCTTTCTTGTTTGCTTTGTTTCATGCAGCAGCTTCAAATATGGCTATCCATGGCCTAAAAGATGCTGATGATATTATCTTACTCTATCTAGATTGAAGGCTATATAACAAACTGATGAACAAGAATTCAAAGGTTGACTAGAGACTAATAGTTCATTTTGCATGAAATTTTTAGTTATAAATGGATCACTTRATTACTGTGGAGAGTAACTCACAAAAGTACAATATTTTGTAAGCAAGGTTACATGGAGTATCACTTATTTTCACACAAACAGAATGAAAATTTTATTGTTAAAAAATTCAGTTTCATTGGCAGTATTCAAAAGCATTTCCCATGCTCCCCATGCAGGACTARYGGGTGGGGGAAGAMTGTCTGGAAAACTGCCCAGAGGAAAAGGATCTGGGGTGCTGCTTACAGCTGAACAGGAGCCTCTGTGGGCCCAGGTGGCTAAGAAGGCCAATGGCATGTGGCTTGTATCAGCAATAGTGTGGCCAGCAGGACCAGGGCAGGGATTGTCCCCCTGTACTCAGCACTGGTGAGGCCACACTTCAAGTCCTGTGTCCAGTTCTGGACCCCTCCCTGCAAGAAATGTTTTGTGGAGATAAGCAAAAACTCCATAACTTTGTGAAAGTCGTAAAGCCGAGATGTTTATTACAGCGCTGGACGCATGTGGAGATTGCTCTCCTTTAAAGACATGCATACTTCTGGGAACTTCAGGTCCCTTTTTATCCCCCTCTCAAATACARATGCATACAATTTCACAATAGGTTCATACATGCTCATTTTTACGAATTTCAGTGTGACATTTGCCGCTAGTTCTTCTTTATCAGAAAGAATTCCTAGTGAACTAGGTTGACCTGCTCTCACAGCAGTCTCTCTGTCTCTCTTTATCACCCTCTGTCTCCGCCCCCTTATCTCTGTTCCTCACTGAAGCAGTTTCTCTGAGCCTAGGCTTTTGCAGTCAGGCTAAATAGCTGTTTTCTAACCACAGACTCAGAGATGTACATTTCACCCAAATCAAAATGGATTTCTACTCTGGAGAATTTCTGCTCTGTCTCAGAAAGACATTGAGGTGCCAGAGCATGTCCAGAGAAGAGAACGGAGGTGAGYAAGGCTCTAGAGGGTAACTCCTATGAGGAGTGGCTGAGGGATCTGGGAGCYTTTAGCCTTGAGCAAAGGAGGCTCAGGGAAAACCTTCAGTCTTTACAATTCCCTGAGAGTGTATCCAGATGGGGTTGGGCAGCTAGTGACAGGATTAAAGGACGCAGCTGTGCCAGAGGAGGTACAGGTTAGACATCAGGAAGAATTTTTTGGCAGAAAGAGTTGTTAAAATTTGAATGGATTTAATCATTGCCCAGAGTTGTGCTATGGTTGACAAGGTGATGATCAATCCAAAGTTGGACTTCGTGATCTTGGYGGTCTTTTCAGTCTAAATTATTTAGTATTATTCTATGTGACTCTGTGTTTTGGTGTCTATTTTTTCACCCCCTTCACATAGAAGAGGATGTCTTATGGAATAATTAGTGTTCTARATCTGTAATTCTTTTACCAATTTGCTGCATTTTTGCAACTCTGAAACTGTGTGTATCATGAGAGGAGGTATCTAGACAGGATTGTACAACTGATGTTTTTGGAAAGCCAGTTAGTATGATTTCTGGATTTTTACCCTGTCTTATCAAGTGTAAATTCACAGTGTTGTGCCTTCAATGAAATGTCCATTTTTAAACCTTATTAAAGAAATTTAAATCAGTGTACAGCAGTGAAAAAATATAACAGTGGTCATATTATATCAGCAGTTGCCCAGAAGAAAGAACAGCCTGCTCTGTTAAAACCTGAAGTGCATCCAMAACGATGCTAAAATTGCACAACTGATATTTCTGCAAATATTGAAGCAGTTAAGGTGCAAACAATTCCTAGTATTTGCTTTCTTTGGGGGAATATATCATGATTTCTGTACAATGGAAATTTATGATGTTTAATGTTCTTAATTTGCATTTTTAGTAATATAATGGGATTTATAAAGACCYATGTCATTCATTATTTCTTTTATGAGAGCTAGTAATTTGGTTGAGCTTGTTGTATATTGCCTACTTAATGTGGAACTASAATGGGCTGTTTTATGTACCATAGGCACAATAAAACAACCCATGAAAGAATAGTTGAAATGAGGATATAATGTGCCTCGTGAAATAAAAGTGGTTTGTGCTGCTGTAACTTATATCTACTTTTCCAAATGCAGATGCAGAARTCAGGTGTTTAAAAGGAGTTCTGCTACTTTGTTATAGCTCTCCCTGTGAATATATATGTAAAACATGCATGCTTTCAGGTAAATCCTGTGTACATATATATATATAGGAAAAATCTGTAAATCAAGTTTAGAACAAAGTTGTGGATCCTATCTTAGTCTGTTGACATACAAAGAAAATTTTTTAGCTGTCCACATAAAAAATATCAATGAAGTATTCACAGTTATAACTTTCCCCTTTGTGTTTCTTATTTTTGGGTTTAGATTGACTATGAATAATATCTGACTGAATATTTCCAGCAAAGGCAACAGTGAGTTACAATTGAGAAAATGTTGTTTTATTGAAAGAGCAGGTGTTTTAACAATGTGCATGTTGATTTTGCTGGTTTTGCTTGTGGCAGAGTTAATTTTCTTCACAGTGACTGGTGTGGAGCTGTGTTTTGGGTTTGTGCTGAACACCGGGCTGATAATACAGAGATGTTTTGGMTATTGCTGAGTAGGGATTGTACAGATCCAACACCTTTACTGCTTTTTGTWCTGCCACTCTGGTGAAGAGGTTGGGGATGCATGGGAGCTTGATTTTAGTGTATATCCTAAAATAATATGGGGAAATCTTTATCAACATTAGCCCCTGCAGCTTTTTAGTAGTTTCATGAAACACAAAAATACTTTTGTTTCCATTATAATTKAAAGAAAGACAGAAATTTGGGTTTAGAAAACATATTTAGGAAACCTCTGAAACCTCATTTGTAGCTTGACCAGGGTTGTTTGCTTTACAACAGGAATTTATATATTTTTGCTAGAAATTTTAATTCTTGGTACACCATGTACAAGTAGTTTATATGTTTTCTGTCTATCAAACTAGTGACAAATCAAACTAGTGACAAAGACTTTTTTGTAGTATTTAAAATGTGTGTGGAAAAAGAACAGTAGGTTTTGGTCACCAAGATATGTAAGAAGGGGAAGGAATTACTTTGGTTTATTTTGTTATGCTTACTATTTTTTTCAGAAAAAAGTAATGGAGATTTAAAGAAGCATTTAGAATTCCTTGGGAACACAAGTGGGAAATTTATCTTTCACCTCATCTCAGATATGTTTTGTTATTGGAAGTTAAAGAATTGTTTAAAGGATCTATACCCCTATACTTTCACCCCAAGCTGTCTCAATACTTTATTTTTTTAAGGAGAAATTGTAAAGTTGGAGAGAACACATGGAAACCCATTCTCTGTAGGTACATAGAGAAATAACTTTTTGGGGAGAGCAGAATTTTGGGGTCAAAATAAACTGTATTACACTCCCAAAACAAAATTTCTTAGAACAGCAAAGCTAGACATTGTCAAACAGGTTYTAAGGGTTTTCTTGGCTCACACTGTTCTATCTTTTCCTTCCAGAGGTGTCATAGGCATTAAATCCACTAAGTTTTGCTGAAAAGAGTAATGTATTTGCCCTTTGGAAGGTTCCTTGTACTTTAAGTACTCTTATAACATAAAATTAAAGTGATTTCCTCCTGAACTTCTGCAGAGGTTTAAAGTACTTGCTTCCASTGTCCACACACTTTGGTTGGGATTTGTGTTTTCGTCCCATGTACATTTATGGAGAATTCTCTCTCTTATCAGACTACACTTTATTAGATAGGAGGAGAGAAGTTCTTTTGGTCTCCTCTTGGAACAAACCACTGCAGCACTTCAATATTCATGAGATTATTTTTCTGCTTAAAAAACTCACAGAATACAATTTTAAAACTGCTTCTTCAGCAAATAATACGTAATTATAAAAGAATTACCCTTTCTATGACCATGACCAGACTTATTTACTTGTAAATGCCCAGAAAAAAGATGTATTTCAGAGGGGAAAGGCAGTGTGGTACAATGCATTCTTGCTAAATTACTTTTTCTAAAGGACTGTTAGTTTCAAGACTTTTTTGCAGTGTTTTAAGCTTGGCAGAAAAATATCAATGCTGAAAAGGGGGAATATGTCATTCTGTTTCCCAAAGCRCTAAGTTTGATTTTCCTTGCTCTTTTCACAATATATGTAAATACTGATGAATTATCATCAGTATTTAGATGAATTAAGTGAGGAAGCTATTTCCTCTGCGAATAATTGCATTGGTGCACATTTCTTACATAATAAGGTTTCTGTTTGGGTGTATTTCCCCTTCATGAGTCTTGTCCCTTTTCTCATAGTGAGGAAGACTTTGGGAGAAATTAATGAACAGTTTCTGAACCTGGACCTGCTGCTTTTCTTCCTGTTTTGATGGTTGAACTTTCTGCTTGATAATACTGCTATTGTGCATAGTTTGCATTCATGTGGGAAACTGATGMTTTTTTGACAGCCTTGAGAATCTTTGATCCTGTCATTTTTCAAATGTTTGACCATTTATTTCAACTCTCCATGTAGCAGATTGGCAGAACAGACAGGGTCACATTTTGGAGTGAAAAGTCTAGAAGMGTCAGCATTCTAAATCAAAGACCTATATCTTTTGAATGCTGAAGGATTAAGATACAGCATCCCCCTTTATTCTGTTTGTTCTCATGGTAATTGGCCCTGTTTCCAAGGCAGATTCKCCCTTTTGAAATACACTATGACAAGGAATGTAGATTAGGTACCAATAAGTCCCAATAGCACATTCTGAAGCAAGCAGCTCACTCAGAGGTGTAGTTGCACTCTGAAAGGGGCTCTGGCACTGCTAGAAATGCAAAGTGGTGCTAGTGTGCAAGATCTTGCCAGCTCTCTCTTTCTGACTCCCAAGTCAAATGTTAGATGAGTAGAAAAACAAGACTAGATTGACTGGGAGGTCTGCTTATGTATTTATCTTTTGTTAGGTTTCCACTYTAAGTAGTGTCTTCACACTACTTACAGTAGTGTGTTTACTTACAGTAAAATTCTTTATTCTGTTTTTAAAAGCAGAGCAATCTTAAAATTACAGAGCATCACTAAGTATTAGATCATAATGTCCTGGATCTCATGCCACAGTGTTACTCAAACTGACATGTAGTGAGAAAATGAAAAAACAGCTAGGCAAAAAACTACCCCAAAACATGTACTCTGCTTTCTTTCCTTAAAGCCTTGTTGGTGACCGTAATTTTCACCTCTGTTGAGTTTGTGAGGGTCCCCAGGARGAGGTGAGAGATGAGAATCTGACTCCATGTTCTCAGAAGGCTGATTTATTATTTTATGATATTATATTATATTAAAGAAATGCTAACTAAAAATATACTAAAGAAAGAGAAGGATACAGACAGAAGGCTTAAKAAGAATGATTATAAAAAACTRGTGACTGACTCCTCAGTGTCRGACACAGCTGGTGATTGGTCATTAAGTAAAAACAATTCACATGAAACCAATCAAACATGGACCTGTTGGTAAACAATGTCCAGACCACATTCCAAAGCAGCAAACARAGGAGAAGTGAACCAGATAATTATTATTTACATTTTTCTCTGAGACTTCTCAACTTCCCAGGAGAAGAAATCCTGGCAAAAGGATTTTTCAGAAAATATYACAGTGACACATCTCTTCTGCCCTGTCRGACTTAAGGCAAAAAACAGAGAATYCTTTATCTCTTACTCCATCTTTTTGTTGGTTTGTTTTTAGGCACACTGGTTCAAAAAGAATTTAAAGAAAAACATGTAGAAATGGACCCCACCAGCTCCTGTAATACTGTTTAGTTTTCTGCTCACTCCTGTTTTCTCTGACTGATGTTTTTTTCTCTTCTGGACAGAGTGAGCATAATGTCAARGAGCTGATTAGAACTTGCATTTAGAGAGCTGATCTATAAGGAAAACACTGTGAACACTCAGTGTTGATAATCTCAGTATCTCAAAGCAAAAACTGCATAACAAGGAATGAAAATGTATCAGATTCATGCATAAGAAAAAAAAATCATTTGGCTTTGTCTCCACTTATAGGTGTACTGCCTCCTGAAGCCTCCTGTCATGCAAGTGCAATGTTATCAATATTCTTTTCTCATAATATACTTTTTTTATCTGTTCACTTGCAGAACACCCAGTTTTCTTGTCTGAAACTGAAGCTTATGATTATTCTAATCCTTGAATAATGACTGCATTAATTGTCCTCATCATTTACAACATTTTCTTGTCTTTGACTCCAACAATTGATGGTTTTCTCATTTCTCATACTGGTTTTGACATTTCAGCTRTTGAGGACCCTTAATTAATTTGCCTGTTCTCCAGTTCCCTGAGTGACATGAACTCTTAGAGGTGAACACACACTCATATTTGCTGCTTCTGGCATAGAAGGAAAGAAGCAAAAAAAAGGTCTTACATTTTTCACAAGCAGAAAAGAAAATCAGAGCTCAAAAGTCACTTTACATGTGGAATATTTTATGAAATAGCGATAGGTTGTAAATAGCCTGGAGATTTTTTTCCTGAATTATCACTTTGCTAACTCGGCTATTTCCATCAGTGTCAAGAGACTCCAAAATAGGTGATCTTGCAAAAGAATTCGCCACCTCTTCTGCTCTGTTTGTGATCTTGGTTGATTCCAAGTTCAGGGTAGACCACAAGATTGTCATATTAGTGAATAAGAATGATATCTTTTCTGCAAAGAAAGGTGAGTTAAAGCTTTGAGGGAAAACCAGAATACTCTGTAGAATATCCATGGGTATTAAAATGAACCAAGAAATCAGTTTTCCAAGATTTTTTTTTCTGTGTGAAAATATAGATGCTTTCTTATAGACAAGTTTATTTGTTAGGCTTTTTTTAGATGTGATTTCTGAGACTTGACACTCCTTTCAGCATGGTAATAGGCTTTTTTTAGAAAAGGTGATAGGTAGTTAACAAAAAAGTCAAATTTTGATTTCTGGTCTTTGTATAATATTTGGGATTAGCTCAATATACTTCACTCATAAATTTCTGAATAGCTCAGAGGCCAATTATCAATCTTAACTAAGCAGAACAACTGCTTTGCATGTGGCAATTTATGTTAATTTATAGATACACATGCCGTAAGGCTAAACCTTTACACAGGAGGCATTGAAGCTCATAATGATGCATGCAATCCAGGCTGGGAGCMTTTCAATCTCAAGAAGAAAGTGAAACAGATTGATATTTTAGAACTGGGGGGGAATAGGCTTGGTTTTCCAAACAAATGAACTCATCCATGACCTCGTGCCATTAAACTCTCCCATTTAGAATTATAGGTTGTGCTTCCATCTCGCTTAGAGAAGAGCAAAGCCTCACAGCCTTTTCTGTTTGGTTACTACTGTGAGTAAACAGAAGGAATAAATGCATGGTGGCAGGAATTTCAGGGCCTCTTCTCCTCCTTAATTTCCTACCARTGGATTAGATTTACTTGTTGGGTGTAAATTTATGACACCTATATCAGCAAAGAAGCTGCCTCCCTGAGTCAGTGGGCAAGGTTGGATGGTTGCTGGTTGTTGGATTGTTGGATGGCAGGGAGGGATGGTTTCTGGCTGTCTAGGAATCTACTTCTCATTGGAAGCAAGCAAGCTGAGGAAAATACAACTACTATTATTTTACAAGTGTAGCACCTCAGGAAAGCAAGCTGTCTTTTATTGTTTGGGAGGACAATCAGATCAATCATCTTTTGTTTCACCTCTCAGTGCTAAAAAGGTGCTTCAGCACTGCARACTTTCAAATCTAAAAGCAGTAAAAATATCAACTAAGAATCAGAAATCTAGAYAAAAGAGATTTACAAAGGAAATCTTTCTAGTAGCAGGGAGGTCACTCTTTCTGTGCATCACTTTYTTACTCAATAACAAAAAACCCTCTGAAAGGGATGTTTTATTTTTAATCTAGTGGTAGTGCATGAGTGCTAAAGAATATATGTAATTGGATATTTAGTATTTCTTTTACCCAAGGGTATGAGGTATCTCCTGTTCTCATGTCATCTTRCCCTGCCACAAGCATTGTGTCTCATGGACTGTTGGGAAGGGATGAGAGTTGAGATCTCTTTTTAGTGTAGGGAGAGGAGAGAGCAATGGTGGACTTGATGGGAGAGAGATGTTCCTTTGTGGGAGAAGCTGTGCTGGTTGTATTGGCTGCTGTTCTGGGATGGCTTCCTCTGGCACTTTGGCAGCCTGTTGTCCTTGATGTTTMCCTCTTTCCCKTGCTGTCACTGCCCTGCTCCCTGCCTCTGGCATAATTGCAGATTTTCTCCCTGCTTCCAGGGTGATAAAAAAGTAGATTTTCACAAGGCTAATTTCTTTAGAAAAATCCTGACAAAAAGTAGTTGCTAATATTCTTTATTTAACTTATCCAAGCCTTCATAATGACAACAATAGAGTTTTTCTTTGACCAAATAGAAAATCTGGCTTTGGCCAAAGGTTTTCTGTAAAAAAGCTAAACTTGAAGGASATACTTGGATCCTCTTCCACAGGTTTTCTAGGTACCTCACCTTACACAATTATTTACACTTTACTGCACAAATGTTTGTGAACATTTGTGTTCAAACTAATAAACATCTGTGTTGCTTTTGCACGACCTGGTTTTTGGGAGCAGGGCACAGAGGTGGCTTTTGTGAGAAGCTGCTGGAAGCTTCCACCATGTCCAGCAGAGCCAATCCCTGATGGCTCTGAAGATGGACATGCCACTGGCCAAGCCTAGTCCAGCTATAGAGGTTGGTAACACCTCTGTGACAATATACCTGAGAAGAAAATCAAAACAAAGAGGCACACTGTTAATTCCAGTCTAGAGAGAAGAGGAGGAGGTGAGGATATGTGAGGGAAACAACATGGAGACACCAAGGTCAGTGGAGAAGAAGAGAGAAGAGGTYCTCCAGGCACTGGAGCTGAGATTCCTCCCCCATGGTGATGATCATGGTGAAGCAGCTGTGCCCCTGTAGGCCATGGATCCATGGGGGATGCAGAGATCCACTCACAGCCCATGGGGGAGATGCCCATGCTGGAGCAGGTGGATGCCTGGAGGAGGCTGTGATCCAGTGGGAGACCTGGTGGAGAGAGGGAGCCCCTGCTCCCAGGCTGGAGCAGCCTGTCCTTGGAGGACTGACTGCATCCTGTGGAAGAGTGACCCATGCCACAGCAGTTTTGGGGAGACTGTTGGCCGTGGGGGGAGCTCAAGTTGCAGCAGTTTTGGGAGGACTGGTGCTCGTGAGATTGGAACTACATTGGAGAAGTTCACAGAAAACTGTATCCCGTGGGAAGGGACCCCATAGTGTAGCAGGGGAAGGAATCCTCTCCCTGAGCAGCAGAAGATGAACTTGGATGATAAACTAATCAAAATCCCTATGCTCTGTCTTTCTGCTCTGTCAATGGGAAGGAGGGAGGAGTTGGGTGAAAAAGGTGTTTCAAGGAGTTTTTACTTCTCATTATCCTCCTCTGACTCTGGTAGTAATAAATCTACTTTTTACCTTTAAGTTGAGCCTGTTTTGCCCTTGGAYTGTTTTCRCCCAGTCTTTATCTCAACTCATGAAGCCTTTGCTAATTTTTTTCTCTRCTCTGCCCAGKTGTMGCAGGGGAAGGTAAGTGAGCAARTTTCATGGYTGCCTGGTGTTTGYCCAGGGTCAAATCACTGCCAGAGACTGAAATATTGRAGTTTATGACTTAAACATTTTCATGAAGGASTTTGAAAACTGTATTAKAAAAGCTWCAAAGAATACCACRACACCCTGAYTGGGACTCTCAGAGGCCCTACACAATTCACTGATGAAGATAAGATAAAGTAGCAACTCAGGCATGGAGACATTCACAAAGCACAAGCCTAATATCTTCAGGGTAGAGACRACAGCCCCAGGGCTATCAGCTGCCAGGCTTGCACAGAGCCTTGCACCAAAGGGTAGGACATAGGATCATTTTAAGGAACTCTCAGGTATGGTTTATGTTTAGATTAAGTGTCTTCCATGCAGTTAGTTCTGATGAATAAAATTAAAGAACAAACCCAAACATATAGAAACCTTACTCTTCCTCAAGTAATCCTCTTTTGGTAATAATTGGCTAGAGAGGAATTCAAWGAAAATTTATGGAATAAATTCTGTGCTTACAGCTGGACTGTGACAAGAGAGGAAGCACATGTTATCTAGGTCCCAGCATCCTCTCTTTTTTTGCCACTTGCAAGGGACAATATTGGTYGGTTCAGTATTCTTAGGGTAAAAATACCTTATAGCATTGCCTGTTGCCTGCTGGATTAACATCCAGCAAATGAAATGAAGTTGTACCTGTCAGTGTTAGTTTGGTTGCCATGCCCTTTGCTGGTTTCTCAAGGCTGTGATGCTTTCTTGAGCCAGCTATTTATGAGTTGATTAGGTGCTAGAATGTGGTTGTCTAGTGAAGAAGAGCTCTTTATATGGTGATAAATATGAGCAGAGATGGTCAGATGAATAGGTATTGACTATGGACATTCTTAAGGACAATGCAAACAGTTCATTCAGTCAGTTAGGTGAATTTGGTTTTTTCTCTCTGGAGTGCACTTACTTGCCTTTTAAGGTAAACAGGGGGATATATGTTAGGAATGTCAGTGAAGTCATGAATGACTTTGATGTGAAATTGTCAATGCCTCAAATAAGTGATAGCGATTTTTTTTGTTGTTGCTTCTTTTTTTTCTCCTCCTGTGTCTTGTTCCAGCTCTGCCTCTTTATTGTCAAGGAATTTTTCTTTCCTTGTGCCCTCCTGCTTCCTTCACATCAGCATTACTCTTTTGTTTCCTTTCTCCCTGATTTTGATATCATTGCCAGCCCTCCTTGTATCACTTGTATCCAAACATKACAGGGGTCAGTAATGTTAGATCTCTATATATAGAAATTTTTTCTGTGGAAGCTTTGAGATTTTTCAAAATCCTTTTTCCTTCTATCCAGTTAAAGTGAAGAAAAAAAGAAATGAGAAGGTGAAGAAAAWTGTTCATCACCTTTCCCCACTCCCAGAATATCCAGTAGCCTTTTTATCAGGGTACTTGCTTTTGACATCAGGAACCCCTGTTCCAGGTATGTTCCAACCTCTAAGTTTTTCCAAAATGCTATTCTACCTAATCTATAACAGGGAATTTGCACCTAATCCATAACAAGGAATTTGTACATCTCCTTGGGCTCTAGATTAACACCCTAAATAAATAGATGTTCTGTAATGAATATGTTTTTGCCTCTCACTGGAGCTGTACTGTTTTGTAAAAGSTAATCATTCACTGAATGAAATAAAGGAAAAATATGTAGGGCAGAATCTGGATTTAGACATGTAAAGTCTATTTAAGTTCTTACTCTCAATGTATGAATGTCTTTTCTGGAGAAGGGTGTCTTAGAATGTGTCTCACACATATTTGGCTACAGATGTGGTTAGCTTGGAGGAGACATCACCAGCAGCTCTGACTTGTGAATTTTTCCACCATGGGACAGAGATATGTTTGCCTGCTCTTTCCCCTTCCCTATTTGAACCAGGAGTCACATACACTCCAATATCTGATTTTAAGAACTAATTTTAAGAATTTTTWTCCTTTTGYAACTAGGTCATACATTCATTYGAAGTATTTRTGTGTGAACAAAGGAATATTTTCTAACAAAAAATTTCTTCAGAAAAGTTCATCAGCTGTATCCCTGKCACATGGACTACTTCATTTAATCTCTTGCACTAGATGACAAATTATTGTTGAAACTTCTTTTAGTTTGGGATCTTATTTCTTTGGCCTCTTTATATATATATATATATATATATATATATATATATATAAAAATAATTATTTTATGGGCTGGAACAGAAAAAATTTCTCAGAATTCTAAATTGTCTCTTTGGGTTCTGGCCTGCTTTTCCACATGTCAGGCCTGGAGTATATGAAAGTTGAGTAAAGTCAGCACAAGTTTTTGAACCACATATAAATTAACTGTTGCTAAGTTAAGTAATTTTAATTTTGAATAGGCATCAGTAATGGCAGTWATGCTGCCAGGGTAGAGAAGGAAGYCTGGCAGTGAAGTTGTAATCTGTTTTAGTTCTTCATAATTGGATGGATTAATGTATTTTTTGATCCATTAAATCTGATGGCCAGTAAAGGATCAGAGGGAATGGCATGAAGTTTTGTCAGGGGAGGTATCAGCTGGGAATCAGGAAAAAAAAATTCAGTCAGAGGGTGGTCAGGCACTGGAACAGGCTCCCTGAGGAAGTCATCCGAGCACCAAGCCTTACAGAGGTCAATAAGTGTTTGGACAACACTCTCCAGTACATGGTTGTGCAGACCCACAAGACCTACTGGCCTCCATGATCCTTATGGGTTCCTTCCAACTCAGGATAATCTATGATTCAATTCAATCCTTTGTCAGGTTGCTCCCTCTCTCTGTTCTTCAGAAAGGGAATAAAAGCATAAAGATATGTAGCTCGAAAAAGCATGTTGTAAAACCCRCAAAGACTTTGTAAATATCTCCCCTAGTCACATCCCTTATTGCATTACTGGGAAAGGAGATACTCCCTACTGGATAAAGGSTAGTGTAACATATGGCCGTGTTATGAGGCCAATCTGGGTACCTCTGTCTGCTGCAGTTGCAGCAGAAGATGGCAGTCTTTATTCAGTCTKGAATGCCTTGAATAAATATTTTGATTTCTAAGGAGCAGTAAACACTCATCTGTTAAGCAAACCTATATGCAAATAGTAATATAGTAAATCTTTTTTAAGCATGTCATTTCTGCATTAAGAGCTATGTAATAAAGCAGAAACTGTGTTTTGCATTATTAAAGCATCAAATGAATCAAATTATGCCACACTAATGCTTCATTGAGCATCATTAAGCTAAGCTGTCTTGTGTTTTGTACAATGTTTACATTTTTTTGTTAACAGAAGGATGCTTAGAGGGTAAAAGTTTACAGTCCAATAAAGATGAATACCTGGTTCTTCTTCCAGTTTAGATGTGCTGAAAACTCCTGACAGTGTGATAGGAGATACTTTTCTTAAACTAAAGGTAAATTATTTCAAACAGGTGTTTATTCTGTATACTTCAGATAAGTCTACAGGTGGCAGACCTAACTCAGTCCTAAAAGCTGGATCAACAGCTGGAAGGAGTGTCCTCTGGATTCTTTTCCACTCTTTATTTTCTTGGAGGTAATGATAGGTAATCATCAAACATAAATTATTTTCTGTACACTTCCATTCTGTCCTCTAAATTTTTGAATACCAATCATAATTCTTATTCAAGTGGGTTCTTGTAGACCCACTTGTAGACACTGCATTCCTACTAAGAGAAGCAGGAGTTGGGGTAGGGTCTTTGACCTTCAAAGATTGTAATTCTCTGGTGTGCTGTCCATAGTTCTGTAACGTAATGAGTAAGAACTTCCTGTATTTGCTTCCTTGTCGTGAACTGTGGTAGATTAGTTCAGGAATTAATAGATACACGATCCACAACTTGCTCAATGTACTTCTGTCTTTTCTTGCTCCTCAAAGGAAAAAATTCTTTCTCTTTAATCAGACAGTTTCTGATTAATTCTGGAAAATCATGCATGTTTTTAGGTGTTGACGTCACAGAGGCTCACTGAAGTCACTGAAGTTTTAAAGGTGTGGTCTTTCCCTGAATAATCACAGAGGTAATTTAACTTTCTTTTGTGAAATACAATATGCTGTCTTCTGTGATTTTTGTGGGGGTTAAAGTTTATTTACACCTCTGTTGTCAGATCTTTGCCTGGTTTGGCATTTGAGTTTGGGTTTTTTTTTTTGTTTGGTATAGTTTTGGTTTTAGTTGTTTGGGGTTTTTTGTACCTATAAGAGGAGGATTAATATTATAACTCACCAGAAAACACTGCATTTATTTTCTTGAGGTAAAACTTGGCACTAAAATCTGTTGCAGTTTCTCCACCCMTATGAAATAGAGGTTCACAGGAGAGGATCCAGTTGGTTTTATAAAGGCAATGAGAGATTTGTCCCTTCCAAATGCAGTGACATCCTCCAGTGTGCTACAAATGAACTGGATGGAAGATGCTTTTCATCTTGTAAGGGTTTGACTTTCTTGTATWTCTTATCTCCTCTCAGATAAAGCCCAAACCTTTCCATGCAGAGTTAGAATCATGGAATCATTAAGATTGGAGAAGACCTCCAAGATCACTGAGTTTAACCTTTGACTGATACCACCTTGTCAAGTACACCATAGCAGTAAATGACATGTCCAGTCATTCCTTGAGCACCTCTGGGATGGTGAGCAGTTGGAGAGCATGTCTCAAAACACTGAAAAAATTTTACTCACCTGAGAATATCACAGTACAAAATACTCCTTTTCTTGAATCYTTGTCCAYACTTGCTACACTCTCAGGGAGAATRATGCTTTTGTCTAATGAAAGTTTTCATCAACTCCCCTCAAATTTCTAGTGATTTTCACATGTAAAAGACTAATCCTGCAAGGTTTTGTGTAAATTGAAGCACTGGCAAAATATCTTTCTGCTAATTATGACCAACATGGTAACTAACAGAAGGAATCCTGCTGTAGCATGATCAAGATACACTTTCTCCATTCTTCCAACTCTTAAATTACATACATTACAATAMTTTTTTGTTTTGGTAGTTCTTCAAAATAGATTGTAATATTTTATTAGTTTATCATAGGCTGTATAAAAGTATCCTACCTTCCTCTTATTTCTTTGCATGTTTTTTCTTATCTTTCTTCTTCATCTTATRTCCTTCGTTTTCCATTCTTTCTGCCTGAAAAACCTTTGTGATACTTTCAAAATTGTTAACTTACCCATTGTTGAAAGAATGAAGCTTATGCTGATAGGTCTCTAAAATGTCACAAAACTGACAGATTATTTCAGCTGTGACTAAGGCTACCTACCTACTAGGAGGTAGGTAGAAGTTGATGATGCTATGATGGCATATTGATTTAATTAAAAATATCTTTCACTATTGCAAAGTATAATCCTGCATTCAGTTTGATGTCCTTTATTGTCTTTGCACAACAAAGATAGCATGACCCTAGAAGGAAAACAGCTGCATTTTGCACTGTGCCAGTCTAAAAAGCCCAGCACTAGTTTGGCAATCTCTGCCCTCCAGTATGTCCTATAAACACATAATTTCAAAACTAAGTGGTTCTACCATGAGAGAGCTATACAGGTAGAGTGCATTCAGTCAAGCAAGAGAGGTGCTTGACTAATCATTCATGTAGGCTGTAATTTTATTTTGAGGGAGAGGGACATGTCATCTTCTCTGTGATATTGGATGAACTACAGATGCCAAGTTCATAATCAGAGTTATGATGGCTACTGGGTAGCATGAAGCAGGAAGTGAATGGCAGAAGGAAATGTAGCATCTGATAAGCTTTTCTGAGCTGAGCAGAAATCAGTTATAATGTTTAAAATGTCTAAATGTCTACATTTTAGATATCTACATTCCCTGAATGCAGGTGCAAGTAGCAATTTTCATTGTCYATTCAGTAGTTCCCAATCTCTTCTGCTCTGCTGTCCCCCCTGACAAATACAGAAAGTCCCTGACAAGATGGAAATCTTCCAATAATATAAATATAGACATTGTAGTGATGTTATTGTAGCTGTTTTATGAGAGGATGATGAAACAATAACTAAATGTATAATCTTCCACTTGTCAGGGCTTACCGTATCACCCTTTTACTCATGGGCAGTTTTTATTCATGACATAAGGCATCACATCAGTTCATCTGCTACTTTAAATCAGAATGTGTTAGCAGCATCCTGAGGTTTTCTCCTGTTTATGCCTGTAGTTGTAGCAGAAACTGTATTTCCAGTTGTTTGATACAGACAGGTGCTATCTCTTAAATTTTACCTTCTTAAGGTCCTTGGAATTTTATGACCCTTTTGGGACCCTACCAACTTAGGATATTCTATGATTCTGTAGTTAAATTTCTTCTAAATTATAGTTTAGATTTGAGAAGCTAAAAAAATTTACTCAACTCATTTTCCATTATGAAAATGGACCTTGCTTTCTCTAATTAAATGTGCTTAGCTGCTGTATTTTTATTTGTTAGTTTTAGGAACATTTGAAGTTTGTATGGCTACGGTATAAGAGAAAAATAAATACTTTTTTTTCTCTGGTAAAAAGGTAATTATTAATTTTGCTGATACTTGTTCTATGCCAACAGGAGCTAAATAAATAACTTTACTTCCATTAGTGGCTTACCAGCTGTATCTGAGTGTTAAAGAACACAAGCCAGACTATCTCCCATTGCTGAATTTGACCCTGTAAGCATTGCTCTGTCTTTCAGCTCTCTCATGCCATATTTGAGTCACCTTTGTTTTCAAGGCTTAATTTATTCCCTTTTTGTAGTCTCTGGACTGACTGATCACCTAGAGACTCAACCATCAATTTGTTGATTCTCAGTCAAATATTTGTGCATTATCCTCTTGCCTGTCCTTATTTTTGGAAAAGAGCTTTCCTGTATTGCATCAAAGACAGCTGCCTCAAGTGTAGCTGTGTTTGAGCTTAGCCTTTCATTTTTCTATTTCTGTGATTCATTATACACAAATCCTTTCTACCTGCCTGATGAATGCTGTATCACTGTTCACTTTTATTTCTTTCTGTCTTCTCTCTTTATCAGTCTGTCTCTTACTTCAGATTAAAAACACTTAAAAAAAAAAAGAATGTCTTCGTATCCTCTTTTTGTGTAATCTCTGAACAAGAGATTTACTCTTGGGAGACACTCCAAAGCACTATAGTATTGTCTCCATCTCACTTATTGCATATTCCTTGCACATTAAAGTGGTGTCCTAGAGTGACTGCATGGTTCGGTATCCCCATTGTCTGTCTTTTTGTCCAGATATAAATCTTTTTTCTTTAAGAGCAAAAGTGGGGAGAGAAGCAGTGGAAGGATTTTTGGCATGCAGTTTGTGTGTGCAGCAGCTTCACTTCCTCCCTGTCTCAATCTGCTAGGGCAAGTGAGTCGTGATGGTTCGTTTCCAGATCCCAAAAGTGCCAAAGACAAACAGCAGGGGACTGTCAGTTTAATCACAACAAATGCACCTTTATTGAGGGCCAACAGCAAATGCGATAGATGGATCAGAAAAGAAAATAAAGGATAGAAGGAAAAAGAGGAGAGGGGGAATATAGCTACCAACGAGACAGAATCCTCATGGTGCAGCCACACAGATTCCCTGTCGTCTGTGGGGGCTCACCAAAGTCGTCTCAAAAGTTACAGTTTATATAGTCTCAATCCAAAGCGAGTGGCATCTGGCCAAAAATTGGGGAAGATTCATGGGCCATTTTGTTGAGACCCCTTGGTCTGTGAGGCAGGTGTGAGCGTACAAGGACAAGCCACCGCTTGTCAGAACTTGTGAGGCAGGTGCAGGCGTGCAAGGACAAGCCACTGTTTGTCAGAGCCTGTTCGAAGCAGTGTTCCGTGAAGGCACAATGAGCACACCTGCAAACACTCACTTGGCATAACATCCAGAAAACATCCACCTCAGCCAGGCCAGAGCTCCTGTTGGGTGTCTTCAGGGTCCTTGCGATGATCGTGAGGCAAATGAAGGAAACTACAGACRGGATGGGACCGTCTCTTACACTCCCCTGGATTCCTTTCTCTCGGCATGTTGTCTGCAGCACGGATAGAAGGAGGACAGCTGTCCTTTGTTTTTTAAGCTAGTTTCTTGTCTGTGAGATCAGTCAAGAAAGCTTTTCCTGGGACAGTGGCTTTTTCTGGAGCTGTTCAGCTCTTCTCTGGTCTGGAACACCATCAGCCAGGGATCCCCCCTCACTGAGAGCCTGGAGGGGCCCGGGCTGGGGATGCTGAACCCCAGCTCTGGGGAGAGAAAGAGAGAGAGAGAGAGAAAGAGAAGAAAGAGAAAGCTGAGCTACACCCACAGAAAGGACTTAGGACTCTGAATCTACCATCCCCTCAGAGCAACAAGGGTTTTTATTATTTAACGTTGTTCATTTCTTTTTCTCTTGTAAAATAAACAGTTATTTTTTCCACTTTCTCCAAGGAAATAATTCCTGAACTGGGTGGGGGAGGGGAACCTGTCTGAGTATATTCTAAGGTGACATGAACTGATTACAAAGTTGCATCTTCACAGTAAGGTGAAAGTGTTTTCATTAGAGATCCTGAGCACATCCCAGGTTGATGAAATGCTTACATGGACTTAGATCCTACAAAGTCTAAGGGTGAAGTCTTGCCAGCTTCAGCATTGCCTAGGAAAGTATTTAGCCAGTTGAATTTTAGGCAGTTTGCTCTTTGCTTTCAATAGGCTTTTAGCTATTTTGAAACAAACATGAAAATTCTTATTAAGATTACTTTAAAATCAGTAAAGTTAATCTAGCTTCCTTCCTGTAAACAAAATTTAACGAGTGCATGTTGATGTWAAATATAAAGTTGATTTTATTCTTGTTAATCAATGCTATATTTTGTTGTTGTTGTTGTTTTTTAAGGTTGAGATAATTACTGAGGTTCTTGTAGAAATCTTTTTCAAAAGTGTTCTTGAGGCTCTGGTTTATTCAGAAATATGGAAGCAGTACACTTTAAAAATCAACTGAAGTTACATGAAGAGCCATATATTTATTTTGCTAAGCAGCTTCTCTGGACTTATTTGATATGAATAATCTCCAATTAAGGGGGAAAATCTGTACTCCACAGATTATACTAGACTCAGTAGGAACCACCACTTTCCAAATCCATGGGGACAATATTTGCATTCAGTGTGTTGGTGATGGAAATGCAGTGAGAAGGGAGTTTCTGCCAGGCAGATAATGTGATGAGTTGCCTGTCCCTGGCCTCCATAACTCACATTGCTGAGTTTTACCCTTGTTGGACTTGAATGGCAGTGGAAAAATTGGCTACTTTTATACCTCATCCTCCTGCTCCAGCATTCTTGCAGCAAAATGTGATTCTGGAACATTCCATAGCTATCAAAATACGTGCAAAGTACTGAAATAGTAGTAAATATAAATTACCCATCTAGATAAATAGAGCCTTTGCTGCATAATGGTGAAAAGAGGCAGACAATGGGAGGCAGGACTAGCCAAATAACCATTTCCATTATATCCCTTCAGCTCTGAGAATATCACTAAAAGGTACAATTGTTCTTGTCAATCACATCTTTGTCTCACTTTGACTAAAACCTTCTACCTACATTACAAATCCATTAGCCATGCTGCTTTTATGACAGGTTTGTCACTCAAGGAGGGGSTTGATTTCATCTGTTTTAGGAAGTCATTCTTTAATCTCAATTTTTGTGTCTATTTTYCATGGTAGCGTGAAATCACATTTTGCTGCCTCTGTGTAATGGTCTCAAGCAACTCAGGACCYGACAAAACTGGTGGTCACTATGAATAATTCATAATGTATGCTCAGTTTGCTTGAGCAGTTTATGTGAAGTCTTACTGTGGATGGTAGGACAAATCTTTGGTTATGASGGCATTATGAAGATCAGTAGGCAAAAAAAGAAATCTCAGGGCTCAACATGAGTTCAAATGATAAATTCATTTAAAAAAATTATGTCCCCTGGTTCAGGATGAAACTGGGAAGTCTGTACTGACCAGTGATTGTGAGCATCTAATCTCAGCTAACCCTAAAACTAAAAGATTTTCAGAGAGAATACTTCACTTTCTGAAAATTAGGTTTCATGAGGATTTCAAGCCTCATGCCATAGGCTACCATGGAGGCAAGATTGCCTTGATTTTGCTTTTTATTTCATGTTGAAAAGTGACTGGAAATTTTTTTTATTGTTTCTTRAAGATACAACCGCAATTGAAAAAAAGGTCCTTAAATGCTTCTGAAAAAAACACCCTTTGCATATTGCAAAAGTAAGAAGAAGGAAAAAAAAAAGGCTTGAAAGACTATGAAGTGTGAGCTGTGACCTCTCAGAGGTTAAACCATTTTTTGTCTCAGTTACATTTTTGTGTTTGTGTGTCTGTGTGTGRGTCTGTGTATATGTGTGTCCATACACGGTGGTAATCCAAATAACAAAGTTAATACAAAATACTTTGTATAAATTATGAAATAGATTTTTAGTAAGAAAAAAAAATTCCATTTCAAAATTTGAATAGCCTCATATAAAAATTTACATATGATTGTAATGAACTCAAAATAAAGAAGGAGTAGTGGTTTTTTTTCACAATAAATAGAAAACAGCAATGTGCTTATGAAGCACAGGTATTATTGAYTAGTTTCTTGAACACTATGATGTTTCCTATGCAGAGATGAATCTCAGATTAATAAATTATTCACCTTTAGAATTTCAGAGCTTTGCTGACCASGTTAAAGATCTGACAATGGCCAACCATTTCCTCAAAAATATTAGTCATGATCATAACCTACAGTGTTAGTTTGGTTGGTTTGGGGAGTGGAGTGAGGGAAAAAGAACAACTGATTCCCCACAGGCAGAAAAAAAAAATAAAGATTATTTACAATTCTGAGTTGTATTTGAAAAACAATTCATATCACTGGGAAGAACTTACTATTTGCATTTGCCATTTTCCAAATTACAATTTCTGGAAAGTCAAAARATTTTGTTTCCAAGTGATATTATAACTTGAAATTAGTCTACAAGCTGGGAGGCAGTGTTTGGTTTTGGTTTTTTGGTGTTTGTTTCCTTTTTTTTAGAGAAAAAYATTAGATTATAAAACAAAAAGACAAATATTGAATTTTGTAGGTAAAAAGTTTGATTTGTCCAGAAATAAAATTTAYTATTACAAATAAACCTGCAACAAAATGTTTATCTTTGGTGACTGCCACACTATCTCTGCAAATTCTGTTTGAACGAACATTTTTAGTTTTGTTATATCTRAGGTGGTATTGCGCCTCCTGCAGATAGAAATGTGGGGAAAACACATTAAATTTGAAAATAGAAATTTAGAACTGAGCCTGTGTATCATCCAGACGTGTCGTCAAAGATGCTTTAAAAACAACCTAGATATTTTTTTTTCCCTGAACACCAATACTTCAATAGCAGTGTGGAAGCTTTGGGAKGAACAGATTCTTTTCTACAGAAAGGTAATTTTCAGCTTATTGTGCAGTTAACTAAATTTATAGCTAGGTGTTGACTGGCTGGAACCATTGAAGTGTTCAAGTGGCTTTCTTTCAATGTAGCTGAGGTATTACCAGGTGAGATAATATGAGGAACAAGTAATTTTATAGGTTCATGACCTTACTGCACTATCTACAGGTAAGGATTAAAATAAAGTGGAAAGGCAGCTATTTAGACTGGTAAAATAATTTTCTTTTTTTCTTTCCATTATGTATCATACTTGTCACCTGTGCACATTCTTTCTCCTACACTGGACACTTTTAATCTTTTTTTCTCTTTTTTAACATATGCTTTTCAAAGTCTTTTATAGTCCTTTTTTTCTATATGTATCTGTCTTGTTCTCTAGGACACTGCAAATGCTTTGTAAAACCTTTTTTCTTCCTCATCAGCACTTTAAAGGAATGAGGTGCTTGGGCAGAGCTGTTTGCAAGAGCTGTTTTGAACCTGAGTCAGTCTTGAAATCTGTTTCTGAAAGTCTTGGTGTGTGCACTTGTTATGGAACATAGGAGATAAAAGTTGCTGCATAAAAGGCTTGGRATACAAGTTCATGGTCCTTCCTTTTCCTGCCTGCCAGTGACACTATGCCACACATAGTGTGGGAAAAATCCCACATTTGGGATTTTTCGGGTTTTGTTTGCCTTTTTTTTTTGTCCAAAACAAAAAATATTTTAAACCAGAAAGAATTTCAAATCAAGAACCAGGATTTAACTTGGAGAGACATGGYTTTGATGAATGGACCACTCAGTGGATAAGAAACTGTCTGGATGACCTCACACAAAGAGTTGTGGCCAATGGCTCATTGTCCATGTAGGGACCAGCGATCAGTGGGGTCCCTCAGGTCAGAGCTGGGGCTGATTCTTTGTTGGTGCCAGTGGACAGTGGGGTCACTGATGACACCAAGCTCTGTGGTGCAGTCACAGGCTGGAGAGGAGAAGGGGTGGATCCAGAGGGACTGGGACAGGCTGGAGAGGTGAGAACTGCATGAAGTTCAACAAGACCAAGTGCAAAATTCTACACCTGGGATGGGGACTCCCAGACACACCAACAGGCTGGGTGGAGAAGTGATTGGGAATAGCACTGAGGAGAAGGACTTGGGGGTGTTGATTGATGAAAACTCAACATGAGCCAGCAGTGAGTGCTCATAGCCCAGAAATCAAAAAAAATCCTGCTCTGCATCCAAAGCCCCGTGGCCAGCAGAGGAGGGAGGGGATTCAGCCCCTCTGCTCTGCTCTGGTGYGGACCCACCTGCAGTTCTGCATCCAGCTCTGAGGTCCCAGCYRAGGAAGGACAGGYGACTSTTGGAGCAAGTCCAAAGGAGGCCATGAAGATGGTAAGAGGACTGGAGCACCTACCCTAGGAAGACAGACTGAGAGTTGGGTCTATTCAGCCTGGAGAAAAGAAGATTGTGTGGAAAACTCATAGCAACATTCTTGTATCTGAAGGGGCCTTACAGGGAAGCTGGAGCATGACTTTTATCAGGAACTCTAGTGACAGGACAGGTAGTGATAGATACAAATTGAAAGAGGAAATCTAGATTAACTATTATGAAGAAGTTTTTTATTGTGAGGGTGGTGAGGTGTTGGCACAGGTTGATGAGGGAAGTTGTGGATGCTTGTTGTGGTTTGATACTGGCCAAACACCAGGCACCCACAAAAGTTGTTTGCTCACTCTCTTCTGCTGTAGTTGGGCAGAGAAGAGGGGAAAAAAATTAATGAAGGATTCATGAGTTAAGGACTGGAAGAAAACTCCTCTAAGGGCAAAACAGGCTCAAATTTAAAGGTATAAGGGAAATTTATTATTAACAGAGTCAGAGGAGGATAATGAGAAATAAAATAAGCCTTTAAAGCAGCTTTTCCCTCCCCAGCCCCTTCCTCTCTCACTGACAGTACAGGGAAACAGGGTGTGGGGGTTTTGGTCAGTTTGTCACTTGAGATCTTCTGTTCACTCAGGGAAGGGAGTTTATTCTCAGCTATGCCATGGGGTCTCTTCCACAGGCAAACAGTCTTCCCAAAACTTTTGTGGCATGGGTTGCTCATCCACAGGGTGCAGTCTTTTAAGGATAGGCTGCTCTAGTTTGGAAACAAGATTCTCTCTCTCTGTGTCTGGAAGCAGGGGCCCTCTCTGTCTATTAGGGTCTCCAACTGGGTCACAGCTTTCTCTGGCATGACCCTGCTCTGGTGTGAGCACTTTTCCCACAGGCTGCAAGTGGATCTCTGCATCCTCTGTGGACTTCATGCAGTAGCAGGGAACAGTTTGTTTTGCCATGGTCCTCACCACAGCTTGCAGAGGAATCTCAGCTCCCGATGCTTGAAGCACCTCCTCCCCCTCTTTTTTTTTTTTTTCCACTGACCTGGGTGCTGCCATGTTGTTTTCTCTCACATGTCCTCATTTCCTCTTCTTCTCTGACTAGAAGAACTACTGCTGCTTATAAGCATCATTGCTAACAAGTTCCACCAATTCAAAGATTTCTACAGTATCCCACAGCACTGTGAGGCTGATCTTGTCTAGGTTCCATGTCACGGAATTGCTCACCATACTTTCATGACCAGCCATGCAGCCCTGCCACCGCCGAGTGGGCAGTGACAGCCGCCGCAGCGCTGCCGCTCTTTAAGGCCTCTCCTCATGAGGGGTGCTGCGAAGGAGAAGCCACCGCCACTCTCCCAGCCCTTCTGCCCCCAGCACGGCTGGCCAGGGGTGGCCAGGCAGGCAAGGCTTACTGAGGGTCGTGCTGAGATGGTGGCAGCCATGGCACATTGCTGCCTCGCCACCCCTGGAAAAAAACCCTGTGCTTGTGCTGTTTTGATTTTCTTCCTAAATACGTCATCACAGAGGAATTACCAACCTCTCTAATTGGCCCAGTAGCATGGCCACCTTCAGAGCCATCAGAGATTGGCTTAGTCAGACATGGTGGAAGCTTCTAGCAGCTTCTCACAGAAGCCARTTCTGRGGCCCTCCCCTGCTGCCAAAAAATCAACACAATGCCCCATCCCTGGAAGTGCTCAYAGCCAGGTTGGATGGGGCCCTGAGTAACCTGGTGCCCCTGCCCATGTCAAGTGGTTGGGCCTAGATTATCTTTACAGTCCATCCCTTCACCATTRTGTGATTCTATGATTCTGTGATGRATATTTTTTTCCTGAATGTGGCCTTTTATTTTATTTTCTTTGTTAGCACTCATTATTGGAAAAAATATACTGCTTTTTAACTCAGGTTCTTAAACATCTGCTTTTARTTGACAGTAATATCTTCTTTTACTTGCAGTGGTTTTTGAATGCATGGAGATTTCAGTGCAGTTACCCCTGATATGCATATGAGAAACAGAAAAGTGATTTTATTTCTTCCAGCCTGTAAAAAGAAAGAAACTTTCCTACTCTGTTCATGTTTCAATTGCAAACTCAAATGGATAACCTTATAGATATGATTGATATGATATGTCTAAGCCTGTGAGAAATATCGTTATGCAAAGAGATGTTCCCTTGAGCAGAATTTATTTTGTTATTTTACAAGCGTATTAAACAGATTTCTTTTTTTAGTCAAAACCAAAACCTATATTATAAAACCAAAAAAACCTGACTCCTTAAATCCTTTCAGAACTGCTGCTAATTTCCTGCTATTTAATTTCCTATTGACAATTGTTATCATATTTTTGAGGTAGCAGTGTGAGATTGTCTCATTTTCTTCTGTACCAAGGATCATGACTAAATTTAAGTAGGTATTTCTTAGGATACGTACCCCTATCCAAGCATTAAACCYATGTAGGAACTATTTAAATTATCTTTCGAAAGTGAATCAAGTTCCTTTCCCATCTAAATTTTTAAAATCTCAGACGTTTTAGAAGCATGATTAAAGCTTTTAGTTGATATCAGAGTCCTTTCATGTTCTTARCTCTTCTCTTCAGTCCAGATACCTACTAGCACCTTACAGCACAGTCCAAGAAATTTGTTTTATAGTTTGCACAAACAGTAGTGCGCAAAAGAAGAAAACATCTCATAAATATCTCTGTATTTACAAGATGAAGTCTTCTTTTGCCCCATAATTATCAGCAATACCAGAAGGGGAGAATATACCATCATTTGATCTTTTGTGCCAAAAACATTATTGTTTGCTAGAGCGTACGTTTTATGAGGAGCAGCTGAGGGAGCCAGGGGGGCTCAGCCCGGAGAAAAGGAGGCTCGGGGAAAACTTATCACTTTCTACAACTCCATGACAGATTTTCAAAGARCTGGGAAATAACAATTAGTGGCATAGAGGATCAAATCTAAAATTTGTAAAAATTAAAAATTTGTGGTTATCGAGACAATTTATAAATACATAAAAACCAACCTGATTTAAATAGCATATCTCCCCCTTGGGACATAAACTGCTACTATAGTAACTCCTTTAAACTGCTTTAATTGCCCTTAAATTCTAGTGGAAAATGCATATGAACTGCACCATTACTACTGAAGACTATGAAAATAAACAATTTCATTAGTTTTCAGAGGTAAGATTTTCTAAGGCATTGCTGTTTACAAAAGTACACACTAGACACTGAGAGCAGTCCTATGGCTAGAACTGGTGGAATACTTTGGTATAATACTGTTTACTAGTTAAAGATTTATATACACTGTTTACTAGTTAAAGATTCAAGAGAGGTGGCTGAACATTTTTGGCATGTGAGAGAGAGTTGATAAAAAAGGTGGCTGTATGCTCAAAAGCAATATTTCAGCTAGATCATAACTCAGGGATCTCAGACATGGAATGCTAATTAATTAGTATTTTTGACATGGTAACTTAGGAGTAATGTCACATGTCATCTAGCCTATTTCTAARTAAGGAGATTATCAATATTTTGAAAGCTTGGAAAAGTTTTGATATTGTAATTTTATTTTTTTTGTGGACTATACAAAGTGTATTGTATTGCTTGTACTATATGGTGGGCTTCAGACACAAGAACAAACAATTATGTCATATTGCCAAAAACCTCTGGAATACAAATGGCTTTATCAAGGAAACATTACTCCTGTAAAGTTTATATCTAGCTCATTTCTTACATTATGTTGCAGACAGCAGTAGCCAATTTATAGGTCCAGTCAGAAAGTTCTGTCACACCAGCCCCATGAGACACACGGCCAGAGATTTTTGATTTCTGCTGAAATGTTCAAGTAAGAAAGGCATGTGACACAGCTGTGAGTTATTTTATTTTTATCTGGTTGACTTATTTCCACGTGTGATGTGCTGATTTTACGTATGTGAATGGGAAATGTTATATAGAGGGTGACTGCTCAGTAAATTAAAGTAGAAAAGGATTGTGAGTGGMTCCATTGCTTGTGGATTTGTCTTTACCACATGATCTAAAAGGTGTCAAGAAATTCAGAAGCCTCAGCTCTGCGATACTRGATCCTCTATAAATATTTATACAGGCCCTGAATTCTAACTGGTTGAAAATTATATTTTGTTCTCAGGTTTTCTAGCAATRCTAAATTATAAATGTTACTTCTATGATCTCTCTGGAAGATGTCTCTGGAATATTCTCAGACTGATGTAATGCAGGGAATTTGAATATCTGAACTTGAGACTGGCCATTATCCAAAAAGGATTGTAATAATCTTCACAGACTTATGAGCTTTTTCCAGAAACTTATGTTATCAAAATATTTATTCCAGCATGAGCAAATACATGTTCATCATTATTGTACCCTTTCATCTAAAAATGTTCCTTTCASAGTGCAAAATCATTAAAAGATACTAAGAAAACTCCAGTAAAAATCACATTCAGAGGCATTAATATACTACAAATGTTAATGTTTCATCAATAGTAACTGCCCCGTTCAAAAAACTAGAATAAACTTAATGGTCTGAGTCCTCAGACCATAACACGTCTGAACTCCACTCATGTTAAGGCATTCAGAGAGCTTTATATCAGATGAAGATCCATCCCTGACTTTTACATAGTTTGACAAAATCGCTCTATTTTGGTTCTTAATTTCCCTTCCCTTTATGCTTTTACATAAGACATTTCTACATGCCTTATGTAAGAGCATAAAGGGGTCCCATTTTCACCACAAAGCATTGCTTTACAAGTCAGATGTTACGATTTCACTGAAAATCAAAATATTAAAATATTTGTTTTTCTATCATCAAAATGTTTGTTTCCTTTTCCCTTTGTTTTTGGAAACCTCTTTATAGGTGACTCTTTTTATTAGGGTAAACAGTCACAGGGCAGTAAGGGTAGAGAAAGGGCTGTCCTGAGATACGGGTTGAATGTCAAAGTAAGACTCTCAACAGTTTGTAAGGGAGAGGATTACAATCTCAGGAAAATAGATTAAATTTCTCTCTGTCCAGACATATAAAATTAAACTGAACTAAGCATTTGAAATTTTGCAGCAGATGTTTATTAGCAGGAAAATTGAATAAAATATGCAGATTTATTTCACCCTACCTTCTTTGATTCTCATGCTATGTTTTATAGTAATTTTGTTGCAATAGTGCAAATTATTTTAATGCTGTTGGAAATTTTGGCCCACTGAATTAGCTACTAATGTATTTACAATAAATGAAGAAGAGGCAGGAGTCTCCTTTGCCTCCCTAAACATAAACTGCCTATCTCTTCTATTTTATCGTAAGTTTTTTAYTGCCCAAATCATCAGCATGTTGAGRTGGAGCCAGGAAGTTCTGCTCTTTATCACTTGATTAAAATTGAATTTTGTTAACAGCTGTGTGCTGTAGTACCTTTGCTGCTTCATTGTTTTAAAGGACATGACATGCTTTCTTGTTTTACAGTATAAAGAAATGTGTATAGATTCCTTTTTCTTTAAAATTTCTTCACTTAATGGGATTGGGTTMTATTGTTTCTGGTTTGTTCATGTTGACCTTTCGTACATTTAACTAATTTCAAAACTGAATTTTAGAGAGCTCAAGGCTTTCTGTGCTAGAAAATTCTATTGAAGACTGATCACGGGCTTTGTGGTAGAGGAGCTGCAACTGACTGGACTAAGAAACCAGCAGTGATGGGTTGACTCTTGGGTCCATCTGTTGCCCTTTCTTCCCTCTAGGAGAAATAAGTACTTCTTTTTTGAGCAAACAGGAAATTGACCATTGCTCTGGGGTCCAGCCCTGGGTGAGGTGTTGCTAAGCTTCTCTCTTCTTCATTTCTGCCCTCACTTTGAGCTCAAAAGATTTTTGTTATCATCCAGAATATGTCTCCTCTTCATCTCTAACCAATTAAAAGTAATTTGTTTGAAATTTGGGTTAGTGAGGTGTATGGAAGCAATGGCAAAGACATTATTTTCCCTTTTTTCAGCACATTTTCTARTACTATTTTTAGGGGAAGAAGGCAATCGGATTTTGCAGGAACTCATGACCTATTCCTGCAATAACATCCATTTGAATTTTGAGATAATTCAATAGTTGTAGTATTTAAAAATAGAAGAGGCAGAAGTGAGGGTGAGAGGGATGGTAATTTATTAGTCCATTTCAGCCTCCTTGTAACACACCTTAGGATACCAAAAAGGAATTTTGAATGACCCATAAGAAGGGATCAGTACTGCACCCTGAAACACTTCAAACTAGTTAGGAATTTCCARAACCYCTGGCTTCTTCTGGATAGGTTAAAGCACACAAAAAGAATTGTTATTAAAATATTGAAAGAAAGAGATTTAGTGAATATAATTTGTAAAAACTGTGTCAAAACAAAGACTTACCAGATAACTGCTCCCCATAGGAATCATAAAAAGCACTGGATAACTTTTACCTTCCTAAGATTTAGAGCACAATGTAAGTACTCTGTTAAATATGTTAAGTGGTTTATTTAACTAGAAAAGCTTTTGTTGGAATTATGTAACTCAGACTCGACTCACAGGGAGTGTTCCTTTGATAAGGGCACTGGATAGCAGAGTTCATGTTGTTGGATTATATGCATGATTTATAGATGCATTTTGATGAACATAGATTGTGTCTCTCCATACTATTTCTGAGTATTCAGTAGTTGAAAATGCTTCTGAGACTCCATTTTTTTTTGTAGTACACACTTTACAGGAGACATAAAAATATGTTTGATTCCATAAAAATCCATGTTTCTTTACAAGTGCCTGATCCTTGTCCTTGGGAATGCTAAATGTTGTTAACTTGCTTTTGCTAAATCATACTTGATGAAGTAGCAGAGAATAAAAAGAGAACAAAAACTGGGAAGAAGGAACCTAAAAAACTGTTTTACCAAACTTATTTTGGTCATTCTCTGTTGAACTAAGGACTCTGTAGCAAATAGTGTCTAGTTAGATACTATCTGTGTTATGTTAATTCTTTACACAGGTCTTTGTGAAATTCACGTAAGTATGAAAGAAAGTACCAAAGCCTAAAATCAGAGTAAATGTTCTTTGGGACAAGCATGGAGCTATTCAGTTTGGGCTATACTGGGCCTTTATCCCTCTTGTAAATAATTTKTTTTCATTTTAGACACTAAGAACAGATGCTTCAACTTTTTTTTCTTCAGGAAAATAAGTAAAATTATTTGGACTTGATGAAAAAATGCAAGTATGTGGACTAAGAAACAGCCATTGAWATAATTAAGTTTGGTGAAATTATAAGAATCAGCATCTAAGAGCAAAATAATTTAGATTAATTAAACAATTAGGAATCTTTCTGGTTCTCTTACTCTGAGACARACATTATAAATACATGAAGGATTCATGCATTTCAGAGCCATAAGATAATGGAATATAAGTTTCTTTCAACAGTAGTCTGCCCTTAAAGATTATTTCAAAAATAAGGAACATTTCTCATGTATACCATTATAGGTGGTACATGGAAAATAAATCCACATTAGAATAACACKAATACATTGTAAATTAAGTAACCTATTACTTAGGAAATGCTGGAATCTGAGTGATSCCTTGTGAAGGCTGACCTGGAACAGAGACTAGGTGGGAGTTAAAGAATAAAGTAGGGATTTATTAAAAGGCCTCAATGGATTCAGCTTGGGCAGAACAAGAGCCCAGCCAGGGCTACACCCCAGGTGAACCCAAAATGGTCACAGAAATGGATGACTGGTCACGGGGTCCCACACTTTTATAAGTTCTGGTCCATTATCATATTGGAGTTAATTGTCCAATTACAGCTTTAGATTATGAAGTCCCATCTTTCTTGTTTCTCTCTCTTCAGTCCACTGTTGTTTATGCTCTTAAGCCTGAAATTTGGATCATTTGTCCTTGGTCCCCAGKTAGAGAAGGAATTGTTTTGTCTCCCTACTCTGTGAAGAGAGCTTACTATCCCCCAATAAGAAATTTAGAACTACACACTAAAGCAGCACAGAATCTGAAAAATATAAAAGCTGAAACCTGAGGCATCYGGAATAGAGGTTATCTTCATTTTTGTCCATTTTACTTATGCATTCTAATCCTGCTCTAATCTTGTTGCTTTCCCTGTTGTCTGTAGTACAGAGTTTATGCAGAATTCACAATGCTGCTCTAGTGAGCATGGTTTTGTAGCATTTGGCTCAACAACCTCTACCTCCACAGAGGCCAAATTGATTTTCCTCATGGATTTTTCTTTGGGACTTATCATATTCACAGATGAATGYTTCATAAACAGTAATGTCAGTGTTCTGACACCACCATGATAAATGGCTTTTTAAAATCTGTTCTAAACAGAGGGGACTGATTGTCAGAGAGGTTATTGTGTAAAGAACTATTGCTTTTACGTTGTATAATTTGGTACATTTGGGATTTATCCTGTCTGTCTCTAACACTGGATAGGATTCACATATTTCCTCATGGTTCACATCGACTTAATGTGCAGCCATCAGCTTACAACAACTCTGCAACTTGGGCTGCAGATGTTTTAAGTCAAACACTCAGCAAATAAGGAACATATAATTGGATTGAGCTTCACCAGCAYTGCTCACTAGGTGTTTGCTGCTTCCTACTATGAATGTAGTTGGAGATCTTGTTTCATTCCATAGTTCATCCTTAGACCTGATCTCTTCTGTATGATGAGGTTATTTTCATAGCATTCAGTGTAAAAATTTCCCCAATACATGGTTTTAATGTACAAGGGAGGATGAATTAAATTTACAAATATTGTCACAATTCTGGAAATATTGTCACAATTCTGGCTTTTCCAACATGTGAAATAATTTTATTTTACCTGTCTTAGTATATTCTTTGAGTTCAAGTCTTCTGAGTATATACATGCATGTGTGAAATTTCTTCAGTTTTACTTTCTGCTTTTTATTATTTTATTTTATTTTATTATTTTATTTTTATTTTATTTTATTTTATTTTATTTTATTTTATTTTATTTTATTTATGTTATTTTATGTTATTTTTTATTTACCTAATTATATTAACATTCATATGAATCATCAGCACTGTTGAATCTTTTGATTCCCCATATAAATTTCTGTCACCTGAGATAACACAGTACCTGATAAAGTTGGTTGTAATTGTCTCTGGTTCTTCATGAGAGGATGAAACTTTTGCATAATAAAATAAGAAGAAAAAAAAGACAATTCTGGTCATGGTTGTGGAGTGAGCAAATACTTCTCAATAAGGAAATTACAATATATTTTCCTTGGCCTCATTGTCTAAAATGACTAAAATTCTTCAAAAATTACAATAAAAGCAAGCCTAACATCTAGAGCACCACTACTCTAGGCAAAAACCTGGGGATATCCTGGAATTGTATCATCAGCAGTGTGGCCAGCAGGACCAGGGCAGTGAAAAGAAATCACAGACGATAGTTGCAGTAAATACCTCAACATGTCACAATGACCATTACCCATACAAAACTGGGATTTGTTGCATCAAATCAGAGGCACTTTTTTGGTTTGTTTGTTTTGTTTTTAAGGTTGCAAATGGAATATATTACATTGATGTTGATTTCCAATAGTTCTGTGCCTTGTTGAACTTAATCTCAATTTCCCTTCCTCCATTTCAGCTGCCTATTGTCTGTTCTTCCCACAAATGACAAGAAAAAGGGTTTATTCTCCTTTTTATAACTAAACAATGKACATTTGCAGATGAGTGTCTCCTGCCTTGATGTTTTTCATGTGCTTTCATTAGTCAGATTTTCCAGACCTCTGCTGTTTCTCTAAASTCATCTTTGGTATTTCTATAGTTGATCCATATCTTCCTGAAAAGCAACATCCAAACCCAGACTTCTTCAAGAAACAGCAGATAAAAAGAAGTTTCCCAAACCAGGGAAAGCTCAGGAGGAGCTGAGGGAGATGCCAGGACCCTGAAGCTCATGTGACAGTGTCTGAGAAGTCCTGGACAGTCACAGAAATGTGGTAGAATGATTTGCACAACTGGAGTTCTGCACTGGATTATTATAAACCTTTCAGAAGGGATAAAGGTATTTTCCAACTTAAAATCAATGTGTGATTCTATACTTATATGATTCTATCTATCCTTCAAAGTATTCTGAAGTGCATTCCCCACTTTTCAGGCTAGAGCTCCAATTGAYACAATTTGAATTATTATCCTAAGCTGCTATGTACATGCATTACTGTATCTTGGAGTAGTTTGTAAATTTAGTAAGCTTATTCTCTACTTTTCTTTCAGAAATGAAAATCTGAATCTTACCAAGAACTGAATAGATCATTGTGAAATGCTATTCTTCTCCTTAACCCTATATTTTCTAATTATTTTTAAATGAAATAAGCATATTTCTAAATAGTTCCAATAAGCCGTTTACAATTAGTTGATCAAAGTAGTATTTGATAGAAGATTTGCTTCTTTTGTGTTATGTAGCTGCCTACAAATATTTTGGTATTGAGTCAGATTTTTCTTGCCATGAAGCTCATGAAATGTCCCTGCCCATAGGAGGYMGGTTGGAACCAGATCATCTTTAAGGTCCTTTCCAACRCAAACCATTCTGTGATTCTGTYAATAAGCTTASTGGGTGTGAATCYTAAAGGCCAACAAGTTCCTTAGTGACAAATGCARTTCATATTTTACACATACCTTTTGTATGTTTAAAATAGCACTTTGCCTTCATGTATTACTACATTACTTCCTCAGCCACCACATAAAACAATATAAGCACAGCTCTGCAGGTGAGAAAGCTGAAGGACCCAAGAGATTTGTCTCAGCTCATAGGTTAAACAAAGATATAGCCTCTGTTTCCTGAAATGAAGCTTCAACCAGTGTCTGTGCGTAATGAACACAGTAGAATTCCTGTGCATGATTTTGCACAGCACTGTAATTTCTGCTGACAAACACCATGTAAAGTTTAATTAGCTCACCATTCAGAATTTTCTTATATTTTCTTTCGAATTAAAAAAAAAGGAAACAAAACACTTCCCAAAGACTTGCCCTATTTTGGTTTTTTCCTTATGTTTGGATAAAATATTGTTAGCAAGCAGTTTTAAGTGTCCTTGGGAACCCCAAATATTTTGGTTAGTTTTTGGTGCTTTTCTGATTTGTATAGCATGAACATATACTTTTTTATTTTACATGTTCATCTCCAACTATACTGTGTGTAAAGTAAATTGTACATAATGAGGACTCTGTTATCRCCATCTCCTCTTTTTGCTTTAGCTGTAGACATAGATTTATGCTCTATTTTTGTACATTCAGTATGAATATTTTGATGAGCCATGTAACTGTAGTTGTGTCAATATTGCATTTCCTTATGGGTTTATGCTCTGAAAAATTTGCATGCTAAATATGCCAGCGAGGCTATTGAGACTGAAAAAATAAAGTGAAGAAAATACTCAGTAGCATGATACTTAGTAGGATGATATATTGCACTGGCTGGACTGAATATAGTTTCTTTCTCTGGCATATAGTACCARTGGCTGAAACAAAGGTGTTTTCCTATTAACGTAAAGACAAAGCAAGTGAGAATGGAAAGAACATTTTTTCCCTTCCCAGAAGGGGGAGCACAGCTTGCTTCTTCCTTCCTTGTGTAACAGAAATGTTTTCCTGGAGGCCTGTGTTTATTGAAAGATGATGCTAARGTAGTACTTTTGTCCTCTGGGACTATGCATGAATCGCTTGTTTTTAAAATTTTAAAAGTTTAATAGTAATAAAATGGTTATAAAATAGTAATACAACTAGAGTAATAATAGTTTGGACAATTTGAATTAGGACAGTATGAGACAGTACAAACAAAGAGTTACGGACAGTCTGGGTACCTTTTTCTGGGCAAAATAAGCCCAAAAAAGGACCCACGTTAACAGAGGATTAACCCTTAAAAACAATAACCTGTTGTATATTCATACACCTCACACATGATGCATAAATTCCATTCAAACAAAGGATTCTGTCTGGTCAGTGTCAACTTCTTCCTCTTAATAGTGACGGCGTCTTCAGGGCTGAGCYAGGCAGGAAGAAGTTCGTTTCTTCTGATAATGGAGCAATAAATTCTCTTTCTCTGAAAGATTTAGGTGTGCTGTGGCTGCTATCTCAGTGCGAGTCCTTTCTTTAAAAAAGTATCTTACATAGCATAGTTTCTATTTTAGCATTTTGTCATAACCTAAAACTATATTTAGCAGGCTACTTAAGAGAATTAATACAGCATTACTTTCTAACACGACGCATTTAATATTCATTTTAATATTTGTGAAAAGCCAATCATAAAATATCCATTTTTCACAAAGACTTAATTTATCTTTTCTTCTGCCAGCCCAGGAGCAGGAGAGGGAAAAAAATGKTGCTTGTAAGGTTCAACATCCTTTGTCTTTTGGAAGCCCTAGATAAAGAGATCTGACCCCAGAACTGCAAAAATCTTAAGGATTAAAATTTACTACTATGTTACATATAATCCAAGAGCTTTAAACTAGCAATTTTAGTGCTGGAAATTACATCTCAGAAACTTATGGTGTAGCCCTCCTAATCTCTACCTGCACTAAAAGGCATTTCATTAAGTTAGTTTTGCCTCACCTAGTTTATTTTTATAAGCAGAAAGAAAAGASGACTACTCTGACTGAAAAGGTGGAGGAGGACCTGTCTTGGGTGCTGGAAGACACTTTGGAAACTTAAATTGATTTACTCTAAAATAATGCCACTGGGATTTTCACTCTGTCCCTTACATGCTCCTAAATTCTCTGCTCCCTATACAGAGCAAATGAATAAATTTGCTGGATAAATTTTCTTTATTTAGCTATAGTAGTGTGTTCCAAGAGATTTTGGCACCACCTACAGCTACATTTGAAGGCAGTTAAGAAAGCRGGTGCTTACAATTTCTCAAATCTTAGTGCTTCGATACAGCACAAAGTTATCCCAAATTGACTATTAATACWGGACAAAAATATTGTGGTTTCCTGTACTTTTTACATCCTTTGTTGCTGACAATACTTCTGGTASCCTGTATGTGGAAGGAGGATTTGAGTTTGTATATGAAAAGACTTTAAAGTACATTAAGTYTTCTTTTTCCTGTGAAAAATGCATATTAGTTTTCTTTGGCATGTTTCTCCTTGTGAATTTTTGCTACTCCTTGGAGCCAGATTGCTAGCCACCCCTCTGGACAAAGCCCACAGCTTTCCAAACAGGAATCTCAATTAGTATACACCAACTTTTTCCCAGTTCCTGCTTTCACATGATTAATAACTGTTAGGCATTTGTGACTCTTTTCTGTTTCTCTGAAGCCTACTCAGTGCCAAGGTCCTTCATGTGCTGTGGCTGGAATAAGCCAGAGCTGCAGTGTGTGGCAGTGCTTTCCAGCTGGTGTCTGATAAGCCTGGATCCACATCAGTGTAGCCTAAGCTGTCTGGCACTAAGCTGTTTTCTGCCACCACAGAATATAAAGCATATCTGCTGTCCAGCATAAATGGCTGTAAATGAGTTGAGATCTTGTCAAGAAGTTGGGCAGATATGGTATTTTATGCTCAGTGTAATGTTTTAATGGAACCCATATGAGTTCTCTCTTGGTTTTTTTTATCCACTGTCTTGCTTTGTGGCTTACAGTAAATTGTAATTACCAAACTTTCATATGCATGTCCCTGAAACTTTTTATGACTCCTTCTGCCATCCATAAAGCGAAGAAAGAAAACATATGTATTCAACTGCCAAAAGCATTTCATTTATTGGTGACGAYTCTTAATTAAAAAACCGAAATATTTTGTGAATAAAGGACTGATCTGAAACTCTGAAAAATATATTGCATTACCCAGCTCAGTCACAGACTTGATCTGTGACCCAGGGCTTCACATTTACTCTTCAGTGTCTCTGAAAAATTGAAACAGTCTTCCTTTCCTCAAACTGGTATTAAGAGGGTATACAACTATATTTATATGGATTGAGAAAACGTGACAAAAGGGAAGAGACAGAAGAAGAGAAAGGAAGAAAGGACATCTATTCATGGCTCCATAGGAGGCTGGTGTGCTGTGTTTCCTTATATGCAGAAGTAATTTTTAAACAACTCTGTTTCTTGTTCTTTTCAGTCTACAGTTGTATCCTTTCTATGAAATAGAGTTCAAAGATATTATAAGACTCTTCCTTTCTTCCTAATAGTGGTTGAAATATTTTCAGAATTACCTACATTTTTTGMGCCAATTAAATATTTAATCCCCATACCCACTCAAATGTGGGGATTTGAGATCCCTTAGTTACTGAACAACTGGAAAACAATGGTATGGACAGACTGAAGGTAATCCCCTTTTGATGAAACAATGCCCTCTGCTTGCAGACAGGTCCAAGGGTCAGAGCAGACCCTGCCAGCTTGGCAGAAGGGATCCAAAGAGTAGTTTTTAGTGTTTAAAATGTAACACAGTATGGTAATGTAATGATTCTTATAGGCTGTATGTAAATGCTATAGGATTTGTATATTGCACTAGATTGGTTAGTGAGAATTGGAATATTCAACACAGAAGAAGATTTATTGTATTGTAACGGGAACCTTGCTCTCTTACCCTCTTATGCTCTTACCCACTTACCTTCTTACTCTCTTACCCTCTTACCCACTTACCTTCTTACTCTCTTACCCTCTGACCCTCTCATCCTCTCTCTCTCTCTCATCCTCTCTACCCCTCTCTTCTCTCAGGCCTGCTCTGAGCTGTGGCTGGCAGCTCCCAGCAGGGCCCTGCACCCAGGCCCTTTGCAAAAAACCACAAGTTCCACGACCTGGCTTCAGAGATCTCTTGTCTCCGTCCTGACCATCCTACCCCCGACGCTCCTACACAAACCTAGGTTTTTTATGTCAACATCATCTTTCGTTAATAATTTTTACTAAACATAGCTTTAAAATGAACAATGGTTGTCCATAAGATTTTGATTTACATGTTGATTTTCAGCTGAAATTTTTCTTCCAATAAATCTGAACTCAATAAAATAAAATATGTCTCATAATTTTCTATAAAAATGTGCATTTTAATAACATCATTTTTAAAGAGAAATCGTTTGACCTAAAAATTCCTGGCCAACTCAGGTAAAGCTCCTTGATTCAGTGGTACTGAACACTCAGTTTTAGCCAGAGTCAAGTTCAAATTAAGTTTCTTAACAGGAGGATTGATCAGAACACCACAGCTTTTTAGTGTTGGCTAGACATAAACTTTTTAAAAGGTCACACTTTTCCCATATTTAAATGATATCTGCTTTTAATCTTGGTCAGTCTCAGAGGTAACCTACTGCAATCTRGTAAACATTTTGAAATTTATAAGGATTCATTCCTGTTTTTTTTGTTAGTCAAAACTATAGTAGAGTCTAAACATATTTAGGAAGAGCTGAGATTTTGTCATTGAAATGAAACAGACTTAGCCCGATTGTTTCTTTGCATTGAGCTCTTGAGAGAACCAAATTGACTTTGAACATAAGTTTATATTTTCCACTCTATTTTTAATCCAARACTATGGCCCTTATGTGAGAATCTCGCTTGTATCCTCTCTTGTTTTGGCAACAGAAAACATACAAGCAAAAGGAGCAGATTCAGCTGAAATGCTTGCTAGTGCACCTATGGCCAGATGGCTTATCACAAGACCTTTAAAATTCAAGTAGAAATATTTATGTGTACTTATATTTATACAAGTAATCCTGTATTGTGCAAGTTTTATATGCTACATATTTGAAATTTACAGTAGCTTGAACTCAGCACTCTGCTTCTAGTTTTGTTACGAAATTMGATGAAGAATTGTGTATATAACTGTTTAGAACTATTTTAGATTTTGATATTTGAGATGGATTCAGTCTTTACATATAAAATACCTCAGGGAAATTAGAATGAAACTCTGCACATTTATGCATATCCATTTACTTGGAGTAAGCAGCACATTCTTGTGTCTTAAAACCCTTTGATAAACTTGTTTATTGCTCTGCTAGGTCATTTGATGAAAATAAACACMCCTGCAATTGCTTCTTGCTGAGATACCTAGTAGCTGTTATATTTGAAGCWGTGGGCAGGAAGAATGGATGAAGCATTTGGTCCCTTATCTCTCATAAGAGTCTGCAAATCAAAGATTCTTACTGCATTTAAAAGGCTTCATGGATTATCCTTGGCCATTTGGATCAAAATAAATAAATGCATGTATTCATGCATTCAATGAGGATTTTTTTCTATTAAATGTTAGATCTCCATGTTAGAAAACTTGTAACTGGGGGATGTTGATATAATCTCAAGTTTCCACATTTTTCTCTACTCTCAGTCTGTCTGTGAAATATTTGCACTGCKGATGTAGATCTTCTGGATACATTGTGCTATATTTACACTGCTTCTTCACTGAGGACTTTCAAAAGTGTCTCTGTGCAATTTTGGAACTTACTAAACAGCAAACAATGATGGAGAGTAAAGCAACATCTACACTTATGACCTGTTCTCTATATTTCCTACATGGTAGTCTTAGGGAAATATAATAATTAAGGTCTGCTTGTAGTCCAGAAATGAGGGAAACTTTTCTGGCTTTTCTGGAAAGGGTATTGCAAGCAGGTCAAGGGAGATGAACCTGCCCCTCTGCTCAGCCCTGGTGAGGCACATCTGGAGMGCTGTGTCCAGTTRTGGGCTCCTCAGGACAAGAGAGACAMGGYGCTRCTGGAGCAGCTCCAGTGGAMGTTACAGARATGATGAAGGGTCTGGAGCATCTCTCTTATGAGTAAAGGCTGAGGGAGCTGGGATTGCTCAGGCTTGAGAAGAGAACACTGAGAGGAGACTTCATCAAGAAGAAAAAGGAAACAGCCAGCCAACCAAATWAGTATCAGCAAGTAATGTGCTAAAACAGATGTACTTTCCAACTGAATTTGGCTGGAAAAGCAATGTGCTTCCAATAATGGAAAAGATTAGAAGTCCCTTTCTTTTGTAGCTTTCTCTTTTTCCCACTGAACTTGGATGGAAAAAGTGAAGTGCTTACAATAATGAAAAATATTAAAATATTAATATTCCTCTCTTTTGTAGCTTTCTCTTGTTTTGCTTTGCTTCCTGGCTAGGGTCTACTTGGACTGCCACAAAGCTGACTCAAAGAATGAACTTTATTTCAAATGTGRTTTCATAAGCTATGAAATAGTGTATCTACAATAATTATTTTGTATTACAGRGAAAGGAAGGTAATTTCTGGAAACYGCTCCTSTTTAATATTTAAACTACTATGATGAACTACTCAGTCTGTTGAACCTGTGGTATTTGAAATAGGAACCCAGAACAGTGTTAACATATCTACTGCTAAGAATTCCCTGTTCACTCCTAAGAAACTCAGTACAAGTTTTGAAATTGTTAATTTGAGATGTCCTTTGTGCCTTTTTGCCTCAGTAAAGGASACACTGGTTCATAGACTCCATTTCTCTGTAAAATGTTTGTTAGGTATCTGTAGTGAATTTAGCAATACCTATTATCCTCACTCAAGCAAAAAACCTGAAAATGTTCTTAAAWGTAAATGTTGGGGTTTATGATTTTTCATTTTGTTTRTTTCTCTTATGGAATTTTCTCCCATTTTGTTGATAAGGAACAATAATGAATGACTTGYAAGAGACAAAAGAAGTAACRACAGAGAAGGGGGAGGAATGCAGCTGGCTTTACCATCATAGCTGAAGGACATTTTCCTGGGGAGGGCAGAGATACCATGAGACTTGGGCTGGGGAAGAGGGGTTGGGTGCAGGTCCCAGCCCTCCTGTGCTCTTGGCATTCAGAGGGGAGAGGGGCTGCAGTTGCTGTGGGCAGAATTCACCACCACTGTGGGGTTCCATCTCCTGCTGCTTTCCTCTGCCGTGAGTGTGTTATGAACAAGCTTATAGGTTAACTCAGATAATCAATAGTTACCATGTTTGTTGGTTGTTAAATGTTAATCACCAGGTTGAATGTGTCAATTCTGTTAATTACCAATATTGTTAATCATCCTAGCCAARAGTCCCTTACCTGTACRCTTTTTTTTAATCCATRGAGTATTACCTTCATTGCTCCCCAAAATGGCCCTAGCTATAAAGAAGAAGGTAATGTCACAGACGTGTGTGTGAATTGAGAGACCTCCGGTACCATTCAAAGGAATAACWCCCRAGWAAAYARYAGCCAYCCTGCAGTTCAAGAGACTAAYTMACCTGTCCTGCTTGAGAACTGTCCTTCTATTCTGTTGGTGTAATTCCAGGTTGTCACCATAACCTGACAAGAGCTGGAGCAGGGTGAGGACCTTAGACAACGAACCCAAAGATGTCTTTGTAGGCATGCTGATGAGGACYGAAGCCCCAGCTCTGCTGTACAGRAAAGCTGCCAACCTCCTCCTCCTTGTCACCAAAGGGAGCAGCGGCGATGGTGTGCGCGACCCCTCGGGCCCCCACCCAGAGCTGATTTCACAATAAAGGCGTCAAAAAGGAGCGGGTTGCCTTGCCCACTTATTTCAAGCGGAYCTCTGCTTGCAAGAGTGGCTGTTGCACTGGGACTTTATTGACACCCTACCTCACCAAACAGGGGACCCTTCACCATCTGCTCGGGTGCCTCAGGGGAAACCCCAGGATCCTGGAGCCCCTTCCCCCGCCATTGTCCCCGTGCAGAGAAATGGCTGAGCTCCTGCCACAGCGCCCCCTGTAGGCGCGGGGGAATCATCGCACCCYCCCTGCCCGGCCGGGAMCCACCAGCGCCCCTGCTGGCRGTYACCMGAACTGCACCAACAGGGAAAGCYCTCAACGSCTGAGAGATGGCTGGCACTGATTTTCTGGGTTTTGTTTGTTGTTGCTGCTGTTGTTGTTGTTTGTTTGCCTTGTTTTCTACACATAGTAAAGAACTGTTATTCCTTTTTCCATATGTTTGCCTGAAAGCCCCTTAATTTCAGAGTTATAATGATTTTGAGGGAAGGGGGTCATATTCTCCTTTCCGCCTGCCTTGACAGACACTTGTCTTTCAAATCAAAACAGGTTTAAGAGTAGTATTTCCAGCGAAGTATTTAAYTGCATCCAGTTATTACTGTCTGCTCTTACAAATGGTTAAAATGCCTACAAAGCGTTGCAATATATAGATTTTTATTTTTCATTAATATGCATTGAGTAGGTGTCAAAAATTTCATGTGAAAAGGTTTCKAAAGTGTTTGATTTGAAAAATTTTTATTTAGATCATACTGGGAAATTTTCCCTACTGTGTAAGGGAGGGAAAAAAATCCTATTAAAGAAGTACAACTCAGGCTATTGTGAACAATCCCAAATAACCTTCAGAAGTGCTTATAACACTTTAGAATGAGGCAAAACTTCACTAGGTAAAGATGAGAAAGTTTGAAATAAACTTCAGTTTGTTCTCTAAGTGGCTGCACTCTAAATTCCTGATAAAACTGTTAGTTGTTTGCTGAAATTTTCTTCTCCAGTCTCTCTTTGCTGTTTAGTGAGATAGATGTTCCCTAAATATTTTATAACAATAGCTCAAAACCTACTTCTTTTAATGTTGAAATTACAGCATATCTGCATATAAATTAAAATATAACAAACCATGATAATCCATCCAAAATGSTCKAATTTTGCTTTTTRCTTGATTCAATCATGTTCTTGTTTCCTAAGGGTGTCATTTATGATCTTAATTTCTGCCTTTTTTCWTACTCTAATTTTCAACACCAGAGTATATAAAAATGMAAACATGATATTTAATTTTTGGCAACAGAAAATAATTACTGGATATGTCATTAGTCAAGTGTAGAAAAGTAGCAGCAAATGATAGACAGTAGTGTCACAAAAATAAGGTTGTTTGTTTGCTGGTTTTTTAGTCTGAGGTTGACTTTTTTGTCTTGCTGTTATTGTTGTTGCTGTTTGGTTGGGGTTTTTGTTACTTTGTTTATTTGTTTCCCCACAGAAATGACTGAAYTATGGGACTGAGATAGTTAAGCAAACTTTCAACTGGCTGGTTTGTCTGTTGGTTACAGTCTAACTATGACTATGAAATATAGTTAGAAAAGACTGATTCATTAATCAGATGAGAGCATTTGTGCCACTCCCAGTCTCCTATAGATAGACAAACAAGCTAAAAATAAGCTAAAATAAGCTATTCTCTACCTTTTCTGCAGTGAGGACYACTTTGACTATGTAATCTGCTTCATCCCACCAGAAATGCACCACTRTCTTGAGAGATGTCATGTTTTGCTCACATTCAACACAATTATTTCCATGGTCCTTCAGCAGCTGTTAAGATTTGAACCTCAATTGTCCAAAATGGGTCAGGAGTCAAATCTGATGTCTTGGAAGGAACTTAAAAGGCAAACTTACAACCAGTGCAAAATATCTAGAGCTAGTTGCCAACAGTACAATTTGAAAGTCCTGGGAGAACAGATTTGTCATTTATGGATTTTGCTTTGTGAGAAGAAAATCCTTAAGAACAGTATGCCTATATATTTTAAAAAGATATGTGTAAGTGAGCTGAAAGACCATTTCATATCTCTGGTTCACAAAAGAAAAGTCTGGCGCAGAAATAGCAGTCTGCATTCTTTATCTAGAGAAATTAAAAATACAGGAGGAAGGCAACAATCTTAATGAAAAGAAACATTCAGAAAATATATTCAGCAGTGTTTGACTTCTGTTTAGTATGACATTGAAATGTGCTTGTCTGAATTGCTGTGGTGCATTACAGACATTCAAAACACTTGCCATAGGGCTGTGCTCTCCTTTTGAAGCTGAATTTCTCTATCATGAGGTAGGGACAATACACCCACAACACACAAGTGGTTATAGATACAGTAGATATTATTATGCAATCATAGAAAGGAGCTTAAATATCATCCAGTTCCAACTCCCCTGCCATGGGCAGGTACACCTTCCACTGGATCAGATTGCTTAATACTCCATTCAGTTTGGTGTCTCCCCAGCCTCAGAGTAAAGAATTTCTTCTTAATACCCATTCTTAACCCACCCTCTCTCAGTTTTATATTATTACCTCCTGTCCTTTCACTGCATGCTGTTGGAAAAAGTTCTTCTCGAGCTCTTGTAGCCCCTTCAGGTACTGTAAATCTTCTAGAAGGTCTCTCCAGAGCCTTCTTTTCTCCAGGCTGAACAGCCTCAAGTCTCAGGCTTTGTAGGATAGGTGCTCCAGCCCTCTGGTTGTCTTTCTGGCTTCCCCCTGGTCTTCCTCCAGCAGATCCATGTACTTATGTTGGGTTCCTCAGATCTGGACTCAGTACTCCAGATGGATATCGTGACAGCAGACCAGAGGGGCAGAATCACATTCCTRAACCTGCTCATCACACTGCATTTGGTGCAGCCCAGGATTATGCTTGACTTTCAGGGCTGTAAGCACATATTTCTGGGTCATATTGAGTTTTTCTTTCACTCTAAGTTCTTTCCCTCAGGGCTGCTCAGGTAGAAGAAAAAAATACAAGGCATCATGTAAGAGGCACACAATTAAAGAAGACTTATTTTAAAACAATTCTTAAATAATAACATGATGTATTATTATGTCATATAATATATAACATAGTACAATAAATAGTAAACAATATAATAAGATTCCTAAATGACACTGTATTTAATTTATCATAGTGTGATCTGTCTGTAACTTTGCAGCCAGATCTCAGCTACCCTCAAGCAGAGRCCAAACTCTTCCCAAGGTCCACACAGATATTGTGTGACTAATGTTTTACTTCACTGCAGGAAAGCCAAGATCAACTATTTGAAAGAACAGAACCTGTAAAATCAGCTGTGGGAGTGCAGCTGAATATTTGCCATGTGTTCARGTCTGAATTGGGCATTTTGGGTCCAGATCTGGGTGGGAGCASAGCCTGGGCAATTAGCTGCAGACTGCAACCAGCAGAAAGCAGGGAGGGCACRCAAGGTGTGACTCCAGCCCTAGAGGAAACAGGGCGTATGCTCCTCTGTTTGTGTTTTACAAGTACAGATTTTGTCAGTGTCACAGTGAGAGGTCCTCTAAGGACCATCAGCATAAAGCTAAGACAGGCAGCAACCCCTGCAGCTTCCACACGTGTTCCAGTCAGGGCCTGGCATGGGCATTATCTCAAACTGTGTAAAACAAAGCAAGATTATTTAGAATTASTCACAATCATTATAATATGCCATTTCATTTTCGACAATGTAAAACACAGGTTATTTGCATTTCATTAAGCATGATTTTAAAAAGAATCTGGGGTAATATTTCTTGCCCCTTGTCCAGTCTCAGGCACACATCAGCATTTTAGTAAAGAAATCCAAGGGCCAGGTGCATTGCTTTGCCATATAGGATGGGTTTTCTTGCACCTCCAATAAAATTTCTATATTTTTGTGGGTTGTAGTGCAACAAAATAATGCTAGTAAAAAGGATGTGTTAGGAGAAATGAGGAGGGCTCACTTTTTTTTTTTTTTTTTCATGTCTTTTTAATTGTCTTGGCATGCTGCAAAACTTTTTAGGAGGAGAAGGAGACTACCCAACCCCTGGAAAGATATGTGTCTCAGCAAAGACAAAATTAAGCTAAAATTTGATTGCTCCTTTTTTTTTTAAGCTCTATTTTGCCCTTGATATTCTAATTAGGAATGCAWAAGCAATCACACTAGTACTCTTTTTAGCTTGATTTTGTAGATTTCCTACRAARGTCTTGTAGGTTAAAAGCAGTTCARGAAGCAGTGAATGAGAAATACAGGTCTAGTAGCAAACAGAATGCAAATAAGATTGATTTACAGCTTTTTCAATGCTGTTTAGATACTTTATGGCCATGGTTCAAGTCTCTCCATCTTCCTGTACATCTATTTCCTAATAAATAGACCCTAATTTTGTCCTCTTTCCTTCTTGTTTATACAGTTAGTAAGCTGCTTATGGCTTTTCACAGAGTCACTGTGACTCTATGATGCTGAACAGAATTCACYTCTGATCCCATTAGGACACCTGGGCACCACTCTAGCACACACAGCAGTGTGTGTCACTTGCAAGATGAAGTGTGTCATTTTGCAGTCCAGCCTGGTAGTGGCTGGCATAACAAAGAAAAATGGCCATACTCCCTCCAGGAAATGGTTTCTAGCACTAGCACAGAGGATGACAAGTAATCCAGGCAGACATTAGTGTGGGCAGTCTGTAAGTGATGAACAGGAGTGAAGTTTCAGTAGTGCTGTAACAATTTTATGTAAAGCCATTATGATGCATTATGGTATTGATCTGCATTGAAAAACTCAGCAAAATTCTTTAAAAGAATGGCGCTGCTAAATTTTTATTCACATTGCTAACAAATTGTTCTACAATACTTCCTGAATTTATCCTTTGTCTTTTTACTAGTGGTTATGGATCGAGACTGATGGGTTTTGTGCATCTTCAACAATGATTTTGCTGTGGGCATAGTGTCAATAGATATTGTGAAAMGAAATCACAGTCCTTTGAAACTGCCCCTGTTCTCTTCAATGTAATAAGGATTTTGTCTTCTGCTAGGAATACAAGTGGGAAATCTCTTGGTAATTCAGACTGGTTAGTCATTCAGGGGTAYGTCCACATAAAACATAAAATAGAATGAATTGGATTTGATTACATCTGGTAAGTAGAAAATCAAAGGCTCTCTTTAGCTGTTGACTCCCATTCAAGCATTTTGAAAAATTACAGTCCACTTCATGTCCAATATATTTTTTGGTCATTATGTTTCTTGAGGGTGGACAGGGAGGAAATTAGTGGCTTCAGGCCAAATCCATGCAGCTGAAAACATTACTCTCACAGGTATTCACACTTTGCCTAAACTGCTTAGATGGGAGCATASTGAAGTTCCACAATGTCCAACAAAACCTCAAAGTTGAAGTAAAATCAGTATTACAGATCAAAGCTTGCTATTTGCAGTGATACTTGAGAGAGAAATATATGTTCAGGGTGGTTAAATCTGCCTTGCAATGAACAGGTATTTAACACAAAATTCATCGCAGCATCTTGAACCTAGTATCAAGAGAAAAAAAGAATATTTGGAGCTACTTAAAATTTGGAGCTACTTAAAAAAGTATACCATCATATTATTTCCTAATTTAAGGAAAAAAGTGAGAATTTGCTCATGCAGAGATGAGGACTGCATTTAGTAAGGCTTATACCATGGTTGTGGTATTCAAGACAATAAAAACACAGTAAATAAATTTTTTTTTTGCTATAGGATCTCTGTTCTTCTATAGAGTTTAGGTGAGTTGAGTGAAAATTCTACCTTCTAATGTTTATAACAYCATTCATGTACTTGTTTGGTTGTTTTCCTCCCTTCAGGTTYCCCCACCCAAACTCAAGAAATTTCCTTTGGTTGTTGAGGCATGCACATTTAGACATAGTGAGAGAGATATTTCAAAATACCTCATTAGCCAGGGGTAGCATATTGCTGTGCTGCCTTGGAAGAAAATCAGTGAAAAACAGCAATGGAAGTCACAGTACATTTACTTAGTGTCTATTTATTCCAGTGAGAGCATTACTTCTAGTAGCAAATGATTTGTCCCTGCATGTTTACTCATTTCTGGTATCTGACACAGTACAAGGAAAGTAATATTTTGCATACTTCTCAGTGTCATTTCTTTATTTCACCTCCAGAGCAAAGGGAAAACCAGAAGTGACTACAAAGAGATTTCTCTACATATCTTATGTCCTYTATTATGCCTTGCAGATAACCAAACCAGCAAGGAATTAAAAGAATTCTGCATTTCTTTACTCCCCAGTGTCCCTGGAAGACAAGAGACAGTATTGCCTTTAAATACTGTATACATTTTCTAAATCACCAAGAGTATTCCAAAGCAGGCATGTACTGGAGATTAATGAAGAATTAAAAGCTCTAGAATGTCTCAAGTTCTTTACATTAAGAAGRCATAGTTTAAGTCAAGCCCTAAGGATCTTACTCCTAGTCATGGCTATAGAATTTTTAAAGGAAGAGTTATACTGAAAAGCCAGTAGACTATTCCTTTTAGTATTTAAAACTTGGTTTACAGCAGTTTTWATGCAGTACCTGTCATGGATTTTCATTTTACAACACAAGAGCAGCAACATAATGGAATATCTGTAAATCRCAGGGGTTTTATGGGCATACATTATTTTTATAATATTGTGTTTTTAACGTATGATACTTTCCTTTTTCTCTAATTCTTTTCTCACAGAGGACCATATACTGCTATTCATAATAAATAATTGTGCAGTGCTTAAAAATGAGAGAGTAGGCATTCAGCTAATTATTACCTCTTGAATACTTTAGAGTTCATTAGTTGTAAACAGTCCTGTGAAGCAAAGCTAAAAGAAATATTTTACTGACTAATGTCAAAGTGACAACACTGGAGAATTATTTCTACACATAAAGACAATATAAGATGATATCTCAGTTTGAGAGTAATACATTAGTCTTTCTATTGTCATAGGAAAAACTGTTCTTCCCTCCTCACCCATTGCATCAAAGTTTTTTTATGCATTCAATGATTTTGGAAGTCTTGAGCTAGCTTTCCTTCCTGCTAATAATATACAAGTAACTGTCTCTAGCTAAAACTTACTTTCTTTATTGGTAAACCATGAAAAAGAATCATAAAATGTAACAGGAGCATGGCACCATGTGATCTCCTTGCTGAGTTTAAGCACTTTGCAATGAGGCTGTATAAAAATTTCTRTAAGTGGGAGCACAATATGTTTGTTACACCAAATAATGATCTGGGCTGAAACAGACAGACCATGAGCAGACTGGTTTGCTGCCTTTCCATAACTTTGGTGGATTKTTTCTAGGGGATTAGCTGGAAGTAAGAAACACTTTAACATTATTTTGCAGAAACAAGCACTACAACTCCCTGACACAAATAYCAAATAAAATGCTTATTTTCAAGAATGCTCCCTTGTTCTAACACTCTTTCCAAAGGAGTAATCTTTGGCTGAAATAATGATTCATATATATAAGGCTCTTTCCTTAGGACAGTTGGAATAATTACATGCACAATGATCTTGATGGCATCTATTTTCTTTTATAAAGTCATTYGAATATTTTAGGTTAACTTCAAATAACACAATCAAACAAAGATATCTTTAACTGGAACATCAGATAAAAACTTGAAGTAATAATTGTGTCATCAGGTCAAATGTTGTCATGCTGAAACCTGGAGTAGAAGATGGATGTAGTTCCTTATYTGTGCTATCCAGATTGACCTGTACTAAATTTGTTTCTGTTCTGATTTAGAAGATTCATTTCCCTTTGTCTAGGATGAGTGCTAATAATGTGTTTAACTCTTTAGTCTGATGCTGGCTGCAGAGTAAATAGGGAAATAGATWCATGCCTTTCTGAGAAAAAAGAGAAGAACATGTGTAGACCACTATTTCAGCATTCTGCTACAGTATGGGAGAAACAGCTCAAACTACTGCATGTTTCTCACACTTTATACCAGTGACTTGTAATTCAAAGAGAAGTTACCAGTGACTTGTAATTCAAAGAGAAGTTACACTGCATTTTTCTAGTGAGAGAAAATATTCACCTAGTAAGGATATTCAGAATTAGCAATGCAAGTAAAAAAGACACTCAAGCGAAGATTTTTGGAGGATCTGCAAGRATTTCATTATGCCAACCTTGCTACTTGTCAAGGTTACAGTAATGCTTTTTAGTGAAGGTAGAAGATTTGTCTTTCTCTYGTTTCATTTTCTGGTGATTCCYTTGAGTAATCTAGTAATTGCAACARTGGAGGCAGGGAACTAGATCAGATGAACTACTGACGTGATCCAGTGGGGCATACATATCTGCACACTTCCTATGGATTTCTGCCTTTGAAGCAACAAATTTCCATCATTTTTATGGGCCTAGATATGCATACTTGAAGTTTGCATGYTATAAATTCTTTGAAAATTTTAACTAGAGTATCTTATGGGGACAGTGTTTTGAGACATGTAAGTGCATTCTTTAAGTCCTCACAATCAAAAGGTCAAATGAAAGGATTCCCTCATGTTTTTCTCCTGTCAAAACCATTTTTTTGCTACATTTTATCAAGAACTTCTACCAGAATCTCTGAACCCATTTTTTTTGTTTCCTGCTGAGCCTTTATTTCATGTTTGGATTGTCTTTTTTCATATGATACTACCATGCCTTCTTAAGTAGATATCCAGCCTCACTGCTTTTAAGGTGATTTTGTACTCTCCTAATTATGGTGCAACAACACTGCACTTCCTTATCAAGTTCAGGTTGCTGTGATCCTTTTACAAGGACTCATCTTTGGTACATTATGCTTGTGACTTGGAACTCTGTCCTCAAGTCAGCCTGAGAAGATGGGGTACCAGACTGGGCTTCCGGTCTTCAGCCAGTACTTGTCTGTCTATGTGATACAAAAAGAGTAGCATTTACACTGAAAGTATCTACAAAGAAATGGTCTTTGAAGTTAAATTTGTGTTCCAAATTTTAGCAGGGCTTACAGCCATTGGAAAGAGCATTGACTTTTGGTTGTGGGGTTTTTTTGGGGTTTATTGGGGAGGGGGGTGGGGATGTATTTTTTTTTCTGTTTGGTTTTGTGGGTTTTATTTTCTGTGGGTGGGGATTGTTTGAGGATTCTTTTGTTGTTTGGTTTTGATTTTCTTTCTAATTTTTTAAATTTAATTTTTWAATCACATTCTTAATATCTAAATCTTTGTATTGCACAAAAAAAWTTTTTGTTACCCCCTAACCTGTAGAAGAATTCATGGTCATCAAGACACTTACACAAGGGCTTTTTTCAATGACTTTGACTTCCTTTGAAATGCAGAATCCTTTTAGGCTCAGTAATCCATACACTCAGTATTCAAGCTACTCTCTCATTTTTTTCCCCACTCTTTTTTCCCCCTTGCTTCTCTCTTGAGTTAAACCTGTGAATGAAGGTCTCACAAATTACTTTGTCACCTCCTGAGTCTCTCTCACTCCTCWCAGAATGATTTTTTTTTTCATCTGCCAGTTTCAACAGCAGCTGTTTCCAAAATTTTTTTCCAGAGGCTGATTATAATAATTTCCTTTACTGAATTGAAATATCAAAGAATGATATGCAAATAGATGACCTGGCCTCTTATTATGTGACCTATCCATTATGTCAACACTTATCAATATTTATTACTAATTTTTGTATTGGACAATGTCATTATGTGATATTACAATGCAGAGAGATTAAACTTTTTACCTAAAAGCCTTATAAAATGCTTACCCTGACGCCTTTGTGGGAAATGATAAATGCCATCAAACAAGATGATATAGAAAATAATACAACTGATTTTCTTTTAAAAACACATATCTGATTTRTCTTTTGTATATCTCTAAACCTCTATATGGTTTTATTTATGYCTGGTGATGCAGTATTCTGTAGACCACAGGTGCTGTGACTTAAATTTCTATACTTGTGCTGGTTGACTGAGGGAAAGTGACCCATTTAAGAAAGAGAAAACAAATGGGGGGCAAAAATGCTTTAAGAAAGTATTTCCATTGAAACATTTTGTAGCACTTTTACTTCATGATTAATGTCAATAATCAATGTCAATGTCAATGTTATTAATGTCAATGTAATTTCAGAAATGGTTATATTAACATACCCTAAACGAAACTCATAAAATATGTCTATATTTTATGCATAAATGGCTTCTAGCACAGGTAAAGCAATTTAGATATCATTTAGTTCACCRATTCAAARTCAAGGGAGAATTTMAAWATATTTTCCTGAAYRRTTTTCTGTTRCCACACCAGTTTCTAGATTTGTCTCCACCTTTGGTGSCTTGCCCATTGAAAGTTAATTAAATTGGTGTAAACAAGATGAGGAAAAAGGTTTTTACTTTACATGTGTCCACTAGCTTGGACTTTAGGTCTCACAGAAAGACATTTATGCTGCTGTGTGACCCCATGAGGGCAAAACCTCTTATAGAAGCTCTGATTCCCGCTTTAGGGACATTTAAACTAAAAACCTTGCAAAGGTTTTTAGTTTAAATGTTTTAATCTATTCCATTATCAAATTAAGTTTTAATAAACAACATTTTCTGGGTTGGAATGTTTTCAACTAATTATCTGAAAGGGCTTTACAATTTTAATTAGGCTCTCAGTTTTTGTGATCTCAAGAAAKATTTGGTGGGTGTGACAATCTTCTGTTTATGTTGGACAAGATGATCTTAAGGGTCTTTTCCAACTTAAATGATTATAGAATTGAAATAAATATTTTCTCTTGTTGGAAAATGGTTTCCTATATTAACTGAAAAATAAAATTTTCCTACATTTTAAGAAAAAAATATTTTAAACTGAAAAATGAAAATCTCCAAACATTTTTAAAGGTGATTATGAAACATAAAAAAAATGAAGAAAAAAGTGTTGCTTTGAAGCTTTGAAATACAGATAGTGCAGATTTCCCTCTTCTGGAAGGATTGAGGGCTAACAGCAGTCTTCCCAAGTTTAATTTTGAAAGAGATTTCACAGCACTAAAATGCTTCTAAAAGAAATATACTATAGGGCATGAAAAGCTCATGATCAGCAGTAGCTGGGTTTCCTGAATAGGCGAATATTTTCCATGACATGACACCTCTTGCTGACCAAAGACTTYCAAAGAGATTCGGTGACTTATGAAGCTGAACGTTGTTTGATCAGTTAACAGAGGTTAGCTTTTTCTGCTTCTGATTTTTTTATGTGATCCATTACAATAAAAAAGTTGTCTGATGTATGTGAAGTTGAGTTCAATCACTGTGGTATCTCAATATCTGTGAATGGGTAATCTTTTCCATTTGCAGACCCACACAGCAAGTGCATGCACAGATAAGTAAGAGACCATCCTTTCTAGATACATGCTTCTATGAGGAAATAAAAGAAAACAGCATGATAGACAGGCCTAATCACTCAAAGCAAAAATCCTCTGTACTGTGATGAGTTGGGTTTTCACAAGGTACCAGTGTCAGAGAATTTCCTGAAATAAATTGGGTGCCTAGTTACCATGTTGCAGTCATATTTTCTTTCATGGAGGGAAGGAGCAACATACTGCAAGGCTGCACAGAAACAGACATGCTCCTAGGAGAACCTATGGGCTTCTCTATTTCTTGCCATGTACTGTTGAAATGTCTGAGTGTTACAAGGAGTGTTCTTAGTTGGAAGTAGGCAGCAGCTCAGGTCCTGAAGTACTATAGCCATGTTAGAGCAGTCCTGCAAAATCTGGGTTCAGTAGTGSTGGCCTGGTTCTTCACAGCATTTACAGCCTCYTCCTCCAGAYATGCTCACASRYYTCRAGCTCATTTTGCTTTTCCACCAAASCTGCTGCCATGCAGACTGCCTCAGGCAAAGCCCTGAGCTGTCTTGGTGAGCTTTTCAAAAGGGTCTTAACTTACTTCAAGTCCRTGAGGAGGCACAAAGGAGAAACTTTCTCAGGAGGTCAAACAACAAACCTTTATTCACAAATTTTAGAACGTTAAGGTATAAAAAGATACTTGACAAAATTTTAAAGCCACAATCAGTTAAAATAAGGCATTTCACAAAGCATTGACTGAGGAAACTTTAAGTATTCCAACTTTAAGATACCCAGATTCCAAGAAGAAGAATTTAGGAGGAGAGAGAGGGGGAAAGAGAGGGAGAAATAAAAATACAGAGAAAGATTAATGTTCACAACTTGAATTTTAGTGCAATCCCAACTACTATASAATCAAAAACATTGGGCTGTGACCRTGTGTGTGCTTGTGTGACTGCTTTTATCTGTTCTGGTCTCCTGGGGCTCTTCCACCCAGGTGGGGCTTTGGGTGTGATGGTGGCTTGACCCATTCTGGGCTGGACTAGAGGTTTCAAGGGTTGGAGGCTAGAGCAGTGACCATCCCACCTTCTGAGAAGTTACCTCCCTTCCTGCCCCCTGCTTTTGTTGTTTTGAGCCACCAAATATTTTCTCCAATATCTCACACCTTGCATATTTGTGCCACCCTTCTAAGCCTTTCTGGCTTCATTTGTAGAGAGATAGTGGTAACACAGCTGTGTGTAAGAAATGAAATTGTTATTCACACATTGAAAACATTTTACTTAAGCCTAAAATTATTTGTATCTATGGTGCTAATGGAAAATAATTAATATGTAAGTTTGGGGCAAGACTCTGATTGTAGTTTTGTTCAGAGAGACCAATATCTGTGCTAAGTATCTCTGCACATGAAGAGTCAGCACATCCTGGGGTACAGCATAACTATTTTCTTCTGCATTTTCTAATCTTTTGTGGCTGAGGTGCAGATATTACAGGAGTCTGGATGAAAAAAGGTGAAGAAATACTGCTGTGCCCAACATGCACTTTCATACTTTGAAATTTTAGGAGGAAATCTGTACTGTCTCCAGACCCTTCCACACACAGAACAGTGAAGGATGATGACAAACTGGAGCTGTGCTTGAGAATGAAAGCATTATTCATGAGGCAGAAATAGCTTCACACAGGCAGAAAAATAGCAAGTCTCTAAACACTAAAGGATCATAAGTGACTTCTTTTGATCCCCTTCTGATGCCCAAAAGTTCACAAGCTCACAGAGCTGAAATAAATATGTACTTTACTGCAACTGATTCCTTCTACATGTGACTTAGATGGCAATTTGCATTCAGGCATGCTTTGAATGCTCCTAACAGCCATCCCTCTGCACAGTGCCTGGGCATTGCAGATGCCTCTGCCCTCTGCCTGGGTGATTTCAGCCTTTTCTTAGCTTCCTTGATATTTAGGATCTCAGCAGCACTGAACTGCAGAGGAAAGCAAGGAACAATRCAGTGAGTTCACAGATAAAATTAGCTTGAGTAGTCACAAATCATTTATATGATATTTAACATTTTTCTGGGGTTTCAGCTCCTTGGACCTACTGAAAGGTGATGTAACTAGATATATACTGGAGAATCTCATAACACCAAGGGAAATATGTCAGAACTCCTCAGTCTGATCTTTGAAAGAGAAGGACAGCTGATTCACAGTTTAGAGTTTGTGAAAGGGGAGAGATTAAAGATCTGGTTGAAAGAAAATGAATTTCTGTTTTTGGTGTGGAATTGGGCTCAGATGTTAGATCTACCTTTGCCTTGCAAGAAAGATATGAAGAAGAAATATGACTCTTCACCTATGGCTCTTCACCTACCTAACCAAGATTCCTTCCTGTACTTAATATCCAATCTGGGTAACTCTCAGCTGAGGTCACCGTGATAAAGATGTAAAGATGTGCAGAATAAGAACAGGATTCCACTGTGAATTAGAATCCAGTATGCAAAGAAAGATCTTGCTTTACCCTTCTTGGCATAATCGAGAAGGAGCAATGTGTCTGTGGCATTGATCTTCCCTCATGAGTTATTCCACTGGACACTAAAATGYTAGAAAACTGTTGTTTCAAAATAGAATCATACTTATTTACCTGTGACTACCAGAGTGARCTTGAGCAAGAACAAGCATTTCCATTACAAGTTCAGCCCCAAAAAGATTTCCAGTATCCCTCAATTGTTAAAAATAAACCATGCCTCTGTTGTGTCTGAAAAGGCCTTTCTAGAAACAGGAAAGTGTGGTTGGGGTACAGAACCTTTGGTAAAAGAAAACTGAGGAGTGTCAGTGTGTGATGAAAGGAGTTTATCAAGAGCAGAACACCACACATAGATATGAACTAAAGCTAGATAGGCTTTCTTCTTCTTCTTTTTTTTTTTTTAATGTGAAAATAAGCAATGCTTTTAAAGACTGTAGAGTGAAATACAGCTTTACCCCTGCTGACAATGTGCCCTCATGTGAACAGACTCTATTTGGCACACCATGGGTGAGCACAAATTGAAGAACCCAGGGGCACTTTACTGTTCTCAGAATGGATCTGCACACTTGCTGTTTCTGGCTTGCATGTCAGGATCAGACTTCATGTTACACACACTCTTTCCTTCAGGACAATGGCAGGCAGGGAGCATGAGCCAGGCTAAAAGATTTATTTCTTTCATGTTTATAGGGGTGTCTCATCTAGATTAATGAGAGTCCAAGACATTACATAGCAGGAACACACCTTGCTATGACTGGAATGACCTCCACCTACACTTTTTTTGGACCTTAGAAGTTACTGAAAAATTATTTTTCGACAAATAAATCTACAATCTAAAAGATGAAGCACCCCTGACACTACCCTGCCAAAATTCCCCAATCCCAACTTTATTTTTTGGCCAAGATTTGTTGATTAAGGGAATATGAAATGTTCACTGGTTGAGGTCCTGAGACAGCTGTCATAATATGTATGTATCTTCAAGTTAAAACTCTYTATTCTTGATTAAAGATGTTCTAGKCAACCTATGAGTGAGTGGCTACACATCATGATCATCTAGAATGAGAGTAAGGCATTTGTGCTTGAAGTGCTCTCACAGCAGGGGAAACAGCAAGAGTACATTATTTTGGAACAACTGGCACAGGCATATCCTTCAGCAACAGAGAGAGCTAARACTTTCCTGCTCCAGGTCACTCCTCCCAAGGAGTCACAGCAGATGTTTTGTTACCCATCAGCTTAATAGATCACAGAGAGGACAATCGTTCTTTGCAATTCTAGCTTTGAAAGTAAACCAGTTTTAGAAAAGGGAGCTGAAATTTTGCAACAAGACAAAACAGCTGCCACATTGATGAACAAACAACAAATCAAGTCAAAGTGTTCTATATTCTTACTGATATCAATATGAATGCTGAGGAAACACATGTATGACAGCCATGGAACTAAATTCTGATAATTCATTCAGCAGACATGCTTTATTTTTTGTTCTGGGGGGGAATCTGGGCCTTGTGGCAAGACAAGAAAGCTGTTGGAAGACAGGTGTATTGACAGAAGGACTGGATTCAGCCATTTAAAATGTTGTTTTTACATTTTGGAGGACAGAATCATTGAACAGCTTCAGTGTTTATGGATAATTTACAGAGAAGTGAAGCTTAGATCATCAAYCCAGTGAACAGAACTAATACTGTGAGTCTTCAAAGAAGTCATACAGTATAAGGAAAATAAAACCTTCAGATCCCTTCAAATTGAAGCAGGTGCTAATAGTCATATAAACCCACTTCTCAACTGGGTGRAAAAAATAGGTTTTCATATGAGTAAACATTCCACTAAGACATATGGGTTAATTAAAAATATTTATTAATAGCTAAAGAACAATAAGAAATACATCATAAAACCAATTATAAGTAATACAACGCAGTATTTGGGCCAAAAATATTTTCTCATGATTTTTTACTTTTCTACTTATTCTAAATAATGCAGACATATGTCYCTGCAATGAATACAGGAAATATTTTAACTTTGTAGGCAATAGTTTAGCCTTCTAATCAGTGCAATTAATGACAGATTTTGGTATGACTCTAYCTGGGAAAATTTTTTCAGAGAAAATTGCTTATGCTGTCGCAATATGTTCCAGTTAGTTCGTTCAAAAGKATTTCAGGGTCAATCAGAAATAGAAAGTTCTTTTCTGAAACGTAATAASCTTCTACCATAACAGAGAATTAATTGGATTTTCTTCTTGCTTGTGATCTTCACTGACAATGTTCAATACGTTTTAGTTGCAAGTGGTCTAAGTAGTATCTCTACAAAGCCTTTCCTCTATACATGTGTTCAAAAGCAAATGAAATGATGGGCTGGTCAGCAGAAACAGTTGAAGCTGGTTTTATGGTACATGCTTTGCTGAAGCAGTGTGGAGGGGCCTGAGTTCAGCAAACAATTGAAATGGCATAGCTCATACCTGGAATCCTCTTTAAAGTACAAAGAATTACTAGAGCGTCTAATCTGAACAACTGCATGGGAAAAGCTCTAGAATTTCATAGAGTTATTTATTAAGTCCAGAATTTATTAGGAGGAATAYGTTAGACCCTCATTAAAGGCTCATTCACATTAGTAGATATATGTACAATGAATCCATGTATTGAATTGGAGGAATCCATCTATTTTGAGGAAGAAGTTTGGAAACTCTCTCTCCACCAACAWGCTGCACACTGCTGAGAGGTGCTTTGCATTCAGGAGGAGCTGRTGTTGATGCACTCTGAAGATTTGGTAGTTTTATTTTGGCATCTGGATCCCTGCAATCCACAAGGTGGTGTGGTTGCTGAAGASAGCATTTAGCTTTTACCAACATTATGGAAACTAATTTGCATCATTTTACTTCATTACTTACATATAGATGGTGTATTTTCTACCTGACCAATGAAATTTTAAGAGTGGGAGTAAAATAATTAYCCAACATTGGACAACAAAATGAGAAAAGATAACTTTTGTAGATGTTTTGTACATGGTTTCAATGCACCTTTTCATGTTTATCTTTGCTGCCTAGAAACCATAATGTCAAGTACATTATTYCTGCCTATATAAATAAACCTGCTAGGACTAATTCTTGAACATACTCTTCTTGCTTGTCATTCTAGAAGCATCTTGAAAATCATTAAATGTTTAATATAAAATGATATGACATCTACATGACACAGGGCAGCTGTAATGCCTGTTGTCTCACYGATTGCCCCGTGGTGGTTGCCCTGTGCTGGACCTGACTGGGATGGAGTTAAATCTYRYGTAACTGTAAGGTATTTGGTACCATAAGACCTTGTGATTTACAATGAAAGCCTGACWGGGATGGGGTTAAATCTYRYGTAACTGTAAGGWATTTGGTACCATAAGACCTTMTGATTTACAATAAAAGCCKTGGTAGAGAACAGAGAGTGTGGGAGAATAGGGTTTGGAGGTGGTTGGCTGATCAAACACTGGCCAAGTAGAGATTGGCCTGTGGGGAGTGGTGAGCAATTTGATTTGCTTCGCTTGTTTTTTGCCTTTTGCRGTTTGGTTTTGTTTTTTATTCCACCTCTCTTCTTTTAACATATTAAACTGCCTTTGTCTTGACCCATGAGTTTTCTTGCATTTACACTTCCTGTTTTCTCCACCCATCTTGCTGGGATGGAGTAGAAGAACAGCTGTGTGCACAGCTGGTGCCTGGGTTAAAACCACCACATATGTATAACATGAYGAAGATTGCTGGCAGGGGCTGTGTGCATGCAAGTGAAAGGAAGAAAATATGAAATCTTTTCTTTCTGATGTAAAACAAGAAAGAAAGATTTCTAGTTCTGGAGGTAGTGAAATCTAAAAAAATGTGGCAAAAAAGCACATTATTCTTTTCTGAAAAAAACCCCCCATATTCAGTGCATTGGTGATCCCTTTGATCCATAAGTCTCTTGAAAGTCTCTTCTTTACTATGGATTTTTTTCTAGTGTATTATTAGAATTCCCTTGAAGTTTGGCAAGGCTATACAAGTGTGTCCCTAAACTAGCCAAAATATTAATATGTTCACCTTATGCTATCTTTCTTTCTTCTACTTCATTCAAATTTTTATTATTAAAAGATGCTATGTTTTCTTTTTTTATTTTCCTTTCCCTTTTTTTTTTGACTGCTGATGGGATGCACAACCCCAAATACATTTTGATAAAACCATATTATATAATCTTAATCTGAAATCTTTTGTATAAGTTATTACACAAAATGCTGTGCATTGGTGCACAGTAGTCACAGTGCTTTCATTGTCAAAGAGAAATAATTCATGGGACATTTAAAAGACCCAGAAGTAACAGAGACCTAAATTCCTGGAAAACTGATGCTTATTCCATGCTTATCTCTCTTTAATTGTTTCCTAACTTAGGTATTAAAYTGCTGCTCAGTATGGCAAAAGTATTGGAGCATCTGACCATAATGATTAACGTTATTGCAAAAATTTAATCATAACAATTGTTCTATTTCAAAATACAGGCAAWTCTGAATATAATAATTTATTTTTTCTTTGATCTGGATTGAAATCATATTATGCCCTAGGCTACTATAAAATTGAAATATATTTTCCCCCCTTTCTGTGCCTCTCCCTAAATCCTCTTATTGTACAGCTTGTTGAAGATAATCCAAACAAACAGSAAATCTCAGTTTTTCCTGGATCCCCCAAGGCAAATTCCTGTCTGTGGAGTCCTTGAGGAGGGTCAGTGTCTGCCAGTCCGTGGTGTTCCATGGTGTCCTGCTTTGGAGGAAGGAGCTGCTCACTGGAGTCTGGCAGGATCTCAGCAGGGGATGCAGCCTGGTGCCAGGGTGAGGTGGAGCCAGGCAGCTGCTCCTGCTGGGATCCTCCAGGCAGGGAAGAACAGGGTGCCTTCTGCAAATGCAGAAAAGCTCTGACAGCCACAAGGGCAACAGACACTGGGGGGTACTGCTTTTCCCAGCAGGAATATCAGTCTTGGCACAGCACCRCTTTCCTATTAGCAGATGCAGAATTAGGCTTTTCATGTGCCTCTTTCCCAAATCTCTGGGATGCACTGCAMCTGTTGTAGCTCCACATGTACTTCTTTTCCTCATTCCCTCATCCCCCTCACCTTTCACRGTGCAATGAATGAACAACATTTGAAAGACTAATAGCAAATTGATGAGTTGTAAATATTAGAGCTTGATTCCAAAAATCAATTCAATTCAATCATAATTTTTGGCTTAGTTATTAAATTGTCTTTCAGAAATATAGTTAAATTATTATTATTACGTTTATATTCAGCTGGTTCTAGTTATCATATTTTATGGCACACACACACACACACACACACAATATAGATTTGGCTGCCATAAACATCAATAGGAAATGCTTTTATTTTAATCTTGTGTGCACCTACCTATTTATTTTCTGGGATATGTGATTATTAAATACCTCTGAACTGAAATTTGACTGAATATTGTGACATTTTGTTTTCTGCAAGGTACAGCTTAAAGCTGAGTATTTATTGAAGTGTATTTTGAGAGCCACTCCAACTCACATAGACAGTGCTCTCCAGCAGTACTTCACAATACATCTCTTTGAGTGTGGTTTGAAATCATTAGGGACAATTAAGTAACATAACCACTCACAGCAATGTGATGCCAAACACATCCTTGACAATGGATGCAGTGATGCTCGATATGTCAGGGAGATGAGAGTAAAACACAACACAAATTTGCATAAATTTAAAAAAAAAGGGTTATCCACTAAAATCACAATTTGTAATGCAAACATGCCTACCTCTAGTGAAAAACAATACCTTGCTCTAACCATTAGAACTTTACTGCTATTTTTTTTACAAATTACTTGACTCAAAATTACTAGTCACAAAATTATATTATTTATAATATGGACATGTGTATTACACTGATCCCAATGAGATACTSTCATGAGCATGATAAATCACACCACTGGACTTATTCATTACAATTCTTAATTAACCAGATTTTCATAATTTATCATTAATTAATTAAAATAATCAGAGTAAAAAATACCGAAGGATCTTAAGTTAGACATTAATTGGCAATTAAAAATTATATGTTACGATGAGCAAAATTCATAAAAAAATGATATGAAACTGAAGTAGCAACAAATTAAACTGATAAATCAAATTAGTATTAACCCACAGTGAAACATTTTATTTATATTAAGTTCTGCTTCTCTGGAAGGTGATTTTATTATTGACAGAGAACATTAACTCTTAGTAAATATGTTATCAATAGGCTGATCACAATTTATTTTTCAATTTCTTTCTCTTTGTTTCTCTTTTTCTTTCTCTCATTCTCATATTTACTGTCAAATAAAACCCACACTTGATTTTGCACATGGTCTTGTCTGCACCCTTATTTGGGCAGAGGCATTTCTAATAACTTTAAAAACTGTGCTGTAACAAGTATTTCAGCCAACAGTGCTAAAATGATTAATTTTCCATTAAAATATGTAATTAGAAAATATAGATGCAACCAATGTCCTGAGCACATTATAAGTGATTTAAATCAAATAAATTCTTAAAATATTGTCTTAAAATACTCTTCCAAGAGAAAAAGAAATCTAAAATATGCTACCAAGAAAGAATAAATATGAATTTTTGGTGCAAAAGGGGCCTCACTTAAATTGCAAATGTTGTATATTCTCTTCTGAGCAYAGACATTTATGGTAGGTTTATATACAACTGATCATAATGGATCTTGGTTGAAAGTTGTTCTTGAGGGACTTTGTGACATGAATGTTAAGGAAATGATACTGCTATAGCTTTACAGATTCAAAAAGTAATTTTTCAAGTCAAAGTATTGGTTCTAGAAGTCCTTATTAAGTATGATGGTTCATTCAAAAAATGTATTAAAAAACCAGAAAATCAGAATATTCCATTAAGTTATACTGAATTATATTATATGCATGTCAGGTGTCTCCCAGACATATAGAAAAGGAATTTTGCACAGAAAGCAAACTATTTCTACCTTCTGTTTCCATTTGCATTTCATTTAATCTTGAATGACTGCAGGTCAACTCATTCAAAAGTTCATGTTTTATTGAATCTGATTATAGACCACCCAAGAGAACTGAGATGGATTCACACCCAGCCCTCACCTTGTCACTCCAGGAAAGAGCTACACAGCTCCATTGCTTCATATTCCTCTTCTCTGTCCCAGGCTGATTCTCTTCTCCTTTTCTTGGGTACATTAATGATATTTGTTTTGAAGGAACGTAAAGAGGGAAAAAACCAGATGCTTAAGAGTGCTAGTTAATTAGGAACTCCTCTGTTTGCTATAAGTAAATGAATTCAGATATAGCCATTCTTTTTTTTTACCCTGAAGAGATTATTGCTATTTGGGGAATAGAGTATGAAAATAAAAGAGCACGTTTGGCTTAAATGTGTAGATAGATATCAGCATTGTTGTCTAACCAGGAATTTTTATAATCCACTCAGAAGGTCAGGCTGTAATACTAATTTAGCTARGGTCACAGGAGTTAAAACTGTTGAGATAGATTTGATGTAAGTGTAATTTAAGTATTTTTGCATTCATGGAACATCCTTAGATGCTCACTGTATTGGCACAAATGTTTGGAGAGGTAATATATGGGTAAGGTAGATAAAATAAAGAATAGAAGGCCACTTAAGGATTTTTGTGTGCATGTGTTTGACATTTCCTCAGCCTCTTATTTATTGTAAAGACTAAAATGTTAAGTTAAAACCACAAAAAGTGCAAAGCAKAGCAAGTGTGACTCATCCCTTTTCTGCATTGATAAAAGCACTTTTGAGTTTAARAAAACAAACAAATAATCATGATTTATAACTCATATTTTTCTGGATTAACTGTGAGTATCTATAGAAGCACTGTACATTGAATAATCAGAGTAAAACCAAAACCAAGCAAAAATAACCCCCAAATAATAAATGTTTCTAATTTATCCAAGCTGAATAAGTCTGACCCACAGCCCAATTTCTGGCTACGTTTTTCATAATAGGATTTAGTTTATGTTGACTGAATGCAGAGAGAAGGCATAATAGGAGCACAAGAATGCTGGGATGTGCTTGGTCTGATATTTATCTTAATAATCAGTAGGATCAAGTGGCAAGAAAAGTCCTGTTCTCTTTCTGCAGTTCCCTAATGGAAAGTACTTGGACTTTTTGTAGGGACTGTAATGGCAAGCACCAGATCAGAGCCAGTTACAAAACTGAGTCCACTACAAAATTCTTATCAAGCCATCACAGCAATAGTCAACCTAAATTTTGTAAACACAGAGACATTTTCTGATAATGGCAGAATTGCTMTGCTCTAACTGCCAAAATATAGACACAAAAGTAAACTGTAGACAAAYATTAATTTCAGCAACAGAAATGCATCCATAACAAAGTTATAAACTGACAAGTATTTATTATAATGTCTCTGTTTTCACCAAGTTTAAAGTTAATTCCATGTAACAAATAGAAACTGATTAATTACCTTAAAATTCTTTTGATAATACCGGTAGAAAAGTTTTTTACCCCTCAGTTTTTCCAAAATAAGGTTTGTGTTGTCTTGCATATGCAATATATTTTACCACAGTGTCTAGCATTACATTTCAGAAAATGATCCCTTCTCTTCATCTAATCACCTGCACTTGGTGCACGCTCTCTTTGTTGTGTTMCATTTCTTCTTGCTGTGGTATTATAAAGACCAAAAATTAGTCTAGCAACTAATGTAGTCATGTTTATCACAGTGGGATTATCCATCAGGTCTAAGTTATTCTCTTTTTTAAGTATTTGAAAATCTTAAAACTGCAAGAAAAGAGTCTTCATGCAGAAAGTGAGACTGTGCTGCTTTTTTTTCCAAAGCCCACCAAGACCAGAGTTGTACCAATGGTACTGTTATGAAGGCTCTTGCACTAACCTAAACTTTTTTCTTGCATCTCCATGTCATCTTTCATCTCCTACACAGTTGTATACATTTTTGTATGAGAATTGTCCTTTTTGTAACCAACACTGGGAGCCTGACCTGTACTTGGGGATTGCTGTGCTTTGRTTTACAGAGCACAAATAATGAGTGAGATAAAACATAATGCTAGACACTGCTTAGCCAAAAACTTGGGAGGTTATGGGGGAAGAACTTTTCCAAGCAAAACATATAAATTATTCTTCTTTCAGTTGCTATTATTGACATATGAGGGAGATGCAAGAACTAACCCTTGGTATGTGCTTATTTTACAGGTAAAAGTAAATTGACAACATCAAACTTATTGTTATCTGTCCTTGTCATACAAATCCACTTTTTCACCTTGCACACATTGTGGTGGCCGTACACATACTTAGCTTTATATGCAGTCTATATGACAGCATTTAATTCAATTTGTAGCACAGTTTGATAAGTGGAATTATTTTTGATCACAAAAATACTGAGACAATTCCTCAGGTATTGTAGGTAAGCCCAGTGTTTTCAGCAGAAGAATGTTGATAAAGAACCTGATACATAATTTGCACTAAATTCTACATTCTTGTGTCATGTAAAAATGCCTGTTTCACAGTTAAGCAGTGTTTCATGCTGCTACCTAATTTTGAAGGAAAGATATATCAAGCTCATGGCACTTTTGTGAAATACCTGCATTAAACTATATGGTAGACAAAACCACTCAGATTAATAGTTTGTGCAAGAGCTGACAGGTAWTCTTGTCCTGGCTGGCACTCCCACAGTGTGAGCTCTCTTTCTGGGGAAAACTCCCTGCCAAAACACACTCATTGAGGTGGTAGGTGCAATCCAGACACCCATAAAGTAGTTGTCGGGGGAGTAGCACAGGCCAAGCTTCCTGTGCCAGATCTCTCCCATTGCTTAGCCAGATGCTCCACCACAAATCAGATTTTGGAGGGATTAGTGATATTTTCCCTTGCATTGAATATTCCTTAGGACAAAATCATGGTCCATGAAATGAATATTGCAAAGCGCAATTATCAGCAATGTTCTTGCCCCTAAAGCTGTGTTTAATTGCTATTTGGAATTTGAGTTAGTTGCTTTCACGTTTCATTTCAAGATATCCAGATGATACATGTAATCCCCAATTAATGCCCTGGGAAAGAATAATTCTTGGTTTTGGTTTTCCTCATGTCTGTTTTACAGATGACTGAAACATAAATTAATTTCAGTGCTTTGCTGGTACATTTATATAGTTCAGCAATAAACCTTCCATCTGAAGAAAGGTACCTGTAAGGCTTTGTTCTACAAAGAATGTGTGAGTTTAAAAATTAACAAATATTGCAGATACCAAGAGTGTGCTCTGCCTCAGTACATTAGTCTGTTATTTTTTACAGAAAATCCTGAAAACTGAATAAAAAAACACGCATGCCAAGAGCTCTGTTCCTTGGATATTAGCTGTAGAGTGATGTGAACTTGTTCACAATAACCCAGGAAGACTGCACAATTGCAGCCTCAGAGACAACAGATGGCAGCCTTAGTCCATGATGTTCCAAGTACTGCAGAAACATCAGCATCTCTTGTCTCTCACCCAATAAGTCACAGCTATCTTTCAGTACTTTGTAGYTCAATTTACAAACATGTCAGAAAGGTTAATTTTGAGGGTCTTTTCCTTCTACAAGCCTGGCTTGGTTTACATCTACCCTGCTAACACTATAAATGGATATCAAGGTGAGGGCTGATGGCATCAGGAAGTCAATGCTTTCCTTGCATTTAGCTCAGGAGGAGCTACAGGGCTGTTGCACGGTGAATGTAGAATATTTGGCACTGTGGGCACAGCCTGGTGAGCAAACCCCACAAGTATAAGCACTGCAAACCTCCCTGGATAGATTTTCCTGCATGGTTCACAAAGGGAGAGAGAAGTCCTGCACCTTGTCTTCCTTGTCTTTTGCCAGGGCAGTATTCCTTTTGAGGAGGTCACACAGGAGGGTACACCTGCCTGCCTTCCCTCAAGCCAAAAAGCTTACAGACTGACCAAAATGAATTTTGCTATGTGCTGTGACAACTTTATGTGCTCTCAGCTAAAGGATGGGTCCTCAAGGCACCCATTGCTGAACAGTGATTTTCTTTTCCTCTTCATATCGAGAGAGGCTAGTGTTTTCTTCACTTCTGAGCAATAAATTCCTGAAGCAAATTTCTTCCTTCCCCTGCACTTTTACTAGGAATAACATGATTATAAATGCTTCACAGGATTGGTTAGGGGCTAAATTAGTTAATAAATCAAGTAAATCACTGCTAGCAGAAGCAGCTGTGAGTTTAATCTCCCGCTTCTATCTGTTTGTTCTTCTGTCTTCTCTGAGTAGAGCTGTGGAGCCACTGGTAAAACTTCGTGCTTTCTGCATTGGTCCTGCAATGGAATGCCAGAGCATTTTTGTCACATTTTGTCACATTGTGACAGAATTGATGTAGAAGAATACTATTTAAGTTAGTGTTYGCAAATACAGATATTCTAGGAAGATTATAAGAAGAAAAAACCAATTATACAACATGACTAATAGTAGCTGCCCTTGCTAGCCAAACCTGATAAAAGCAGCTTAAGAGAAATGGAAAGAATAAAAAGTAATTCACTGCATTTCAGGATTTGATTTAGTTTTCCTGTGGCACTGCAAATCATCTTCACTTGTCAGGCAAAATTTGTGGTTTCCTGTGTTTTGTTATAACAATTAGTAAATTGCTTTTTGTAGACAAAACTTTAATAGGTCATTCATAAAATAAGCAGAAGCAAATATCTGACAAACTGGATTCTTCTCTGGTTTTCCAAACAGAGAGTTTGATGTTTGCTGTACAGTAATCTTTTTATCTGTTGTCTAAYTATTTTTCTTAATGTTTTCTGCAGAACATATTATTTTGCTGATTTCTTTCTGTGAAAACCAATATTTTTTCCATTAATTTGCCATGATTTCTGTTTTATAGGTATAAGGCAGCTGCCACTTGCATTTATATGCTTATACATGATGGTTTGCAAGTACCTTAAGTTTCATTAATCTGCACATGGAAGAAGTAACTTATTCCAGAAATACCACTGAGGAGTCAATACTTGGTTTGAAGCCCAAGAAAAATCAGTAATTAGCATGTATGTCTCTAGATGGTGATATTCACTGTGTCATACAGAAAATGCTGTTTGTCACCCTGTTGATATTTTATTATTTATTTTATTAGGAATGTGTTTCTATACACTGCAGTTTTTCTAGCTGAATTTTAAACAAAATTCTTCTGCATGCCTTCATTCRGCAGTTGGATGCTGTGACACAAAATGGGAGCAATTTATTTCCATTGAAATATGCTTTTAACTTTCACTATACAAACTTTGGTTTCATAAATTGTTCTACCTGTAACTAAGTCTTCTGGATAGCGCTGCAACACAGATACAAAAAGATAAGACCCACAAAACCATACCTAATCAAAGCCCCAGTATAAAGAAGAAGGAAAGAAAAGCCCCAGAACAAGGAGAAGCACAAACAGACAAGASACAACAGAGGATAAGTGATCCCCAGAGTATAAGAATTTATATGCTCAGCTGTGTTGTTCCATGAAGTGCAGAATCTCCCTGCTCCCCCCAAATAATCTTTCTCTATTTTTATGTCATTTTGCATATTTTTATTTCCTGAGAAAACAAAGAGAGGACAGGAAGTGGGTAAGGCATAGCATTATTCCTGGCAATGACAGGCAATACCAATATCTTGCAAGAAAACTTTACGGCAAACTGCTATTTCTAATGACTGAACCACTGCATAGTTTTCAATAATGAAAAACACCAAGTCTAAACCCAACACTATTTAGTGAATAATTTACTAGCAATTAAGAGCTAAATTAATTGACTCTCTGTGTGCCCTGAATTGTTCACCCAGCAGCTCTGTCAGTTCATCTGCACAGTTGTTATTTAGCTCTGATTAATTTCATAAGCATAATTCTAAATCAGAGAGTTTGGTTAACCAAAATCCAGTAACATAGCTGCTTGGAATTTTTCAGAGAAACACTTTTGTCATGGAAAATACCAGCTGCTGAAGTAAAATACCAGTTTTATGCAGAAAAATGTCATACTGATAAAGAATTCATACGAAGGTCTTCTCAGGTTCAGGACAAAATTTTTATTCAACAAAAGTGATCAGAGAGAGAGAGGGGAAAAAAGGGAGACGGGAAAATGGGGCCTGAACATTGTAGATTAGGGACTTTGCCCAAGAATCTTCCACATGTCAAAGCCACCAGTTGATTTACTACTCTGAGGTGACTACTGATTTTTAAACAGAAATTACTATTTTGATTGACRGTGTTTCTTCCGTCATTGAAATTTAATGATACGCTGCCTGACCKTAAACTTTAAATAACAAAATATAAATATCACAGGATCACAGAATCACAAAATATGCTGACTCAGAAGGGACCCACAAGGATCCTTGAGGCCAACTCCTGGCCCTGTACAGGACCATTCCCAAGAATGCCACCATGTGCCTGAAAGCATGGTCCAAATGCTTTGGGCCAGTTTGGTGGTTAAGAATGRTACCAGACTACAAATTGTCTATACCTGGTGAATTCACACAATGCTTGTTGTACCAAAACCACTGGCCTATGGAYCTGCACAGTGCCCATTGAGTAAGAAGGAGAACTGGAAATTCACCAGCCCCAGTGTCCTGACAATTCAACCAGGTCACCTGGAACACTGGGGCCTATGCCCACCAGGGACCACCAGAGAGACTCCCAGGACAGAAGAATGCATGCATAAAGGGGAGGGGAAATATGTTAATGATTTCAGGAAAATTGTCGGGATCTCTAGCTAGTCAGAGTGACCCTGAGAATAGTTCGAAAGTCTCTTTTTCCAGCCCGGCGCTTGAAGGAGTCAGGGCTCTTCATTTCTCTGTCTCAAGGTTGTTTATTGTATTTTATCTATAAAATTCTTTCTCCTGCCCTGCCGAGGTCCGTCCAGTCCAGCAGGACAGTTCCAGGCACGCTGCCTGCCCCCGGGGCAGTGTTATGTCTTTATACTAAAAACTATGTGTACAATATTTACAATTACTTCCCAATACCTATCACCTATGTTAGACACTGAGCTTCTACTCTAAACCAATCTGTGCCAACATCACCCAGAAGATGGAGGCCAAGAAGAAGAAGAAGGAGAGAGGCTGGACACACCCAGATTCCTCCATCTTGCCTCCTGAACCCCCATACCAGACACCCCAAAATCTACTTTTCCACCCCATGATAACTTCACTATTATTCTACCTAAACTGTTGTGGCTTGCTGATCTTCATATAAGGTTGGTAATTTGCTCCAGGGGTCATAATCAAAACCACAGGTGTTTTGGGCTCCATGACAGGGCTTCTGAACCCCCTGGCAGGGGTCTTGGCCATCCTGGACAGCCAGAGGGATGTTTTGGGTTCCCAGAGAAAATTATTATCATATGTATGTTTAGTGTGGGACAATCAATGAATATGTATGCAAAACCTCTATATAAACAGAAAATTTCCTTTATTCAGTATGCGAGGCTTTGGGGATGAGCTATTCCCACCCATGCATCTGGCAGAATAAAGAATGCTTGCTTCTTAATGCTACATTGGTGGTAAGGGGTTTTTTTATTTTACCCTATTTTTTGTAACAGGAAGYCATTGGTAGTATTTATAACAGCCAAAACACTAAAACTATCCCTGAATGTGTTGTTAAAATCCTCTTACCAATACCACACTGCTAATCAAAGTAAAAGCCAAAAATCCCATTATCACAAATTAAAGACTTGATTGGTCCACTCATAACTAATAAGACATAGATACATTTATTTGTATATTTTTCAGGCATTTTAAAATAGATAATGTTGTGCTTTTTCAGGACTAACAAGCTGCTGTAGCTGATGAGCATCTCCCAAAGTTGTGTGTGTTTTATAAAACAAACACAACACTTCTCTACACCCTAGTCTCACCAAAATATATTCTGTATTATGAATTACACCTACCGTGAAATCTGGGAAAATATACGAGCTAGATGACAGCATGGTCTGCTGCACTTTGTTTATGAGAATGCCCTTCTAGCAATCTCCTGTATGTCAGCTTGGAAATMGAAATAACATTTCTGTTCTGTCCTTGAGACATAGATCAAACAATATTGTCAGAAGAGGGGTTTCTCTGTCAAACATTCCTTTGATCCTGCTGGAGACTGCACTGCTGAGCTTGTGTATCCTTCGGATCAGAGAATGTAKCTCACTCTGCTTTGTTAAACTGCTCTGTCTGTAGGTTTTGGTGTTGCAACCATGGCATTTACTAATAATCACGTACAAGGATAAGAAGCYGTCGTTACTGCTCTGTTCCAACAGATTTCATGCTCTTTTCTTCCTGTGCTTTTTCTGAGGATTATTCTTTTATTTGTTTTTCTCAAGGATCAAATCTAGTTATTGCATAATTTTCAGGACCTAGTTTTATTTGTAGTTAGTAAAGCACATTTTTTCCTCTTGAATGAGGAGAAGACTTGTACTATTGAGATGTTAGCAATCAGAACAGGGGAGATATTTCCATCCCTTTCAGGAACAGGAACTTCATAAATATATCCTGCAGCAACTTAGGTACAATGCATTATTCACAAATTCAAAATGCACACACTTTTATACTGATTTGACCACAGTCATACAATTTCAATTTACTTTTTGCCACGTCACTAGCATAAATAAGTAAACTACTAATACACATTGGTGCTACTGCTGTGATCATAGAGTGAGTGCAAAACTGTTATTGTCTGTCAAGCAAACTGAACCAGCAGTGTTAGTGARTGACTAAGCTGCTTGAGCTTCAATAACTTATTTAACATATGGCAGAGGTTTCCTGATGCACCAGCATGGGCTGGGGGCTGACCTGCTGGAGAGCAGCTCTACAGAGAAGGACCTGGGGTCCTGGTGGACAACATACTATTCCTGGTCAAGGAGGTAAATAGGATCCTGGGGTGCATTGGGAAGAGCATTGGCAGCAGGTGAAAGGAGGTGATCCAGCCCCTCTACTCAGCCCTGGCGAGGCACATCTGGAGTGCTGTGTCCAGTTCTGAGCTTCTCGGGACAAGAGAGGCATGGAACTCCTGGAACAGCTCCAGTGGAGGTTGCAGAGATGATGAAGGAATTGGAGCATCTCTCGAGATGAGGAAAGGCTGAGGGAGCTGGGTTTGTTCAGCATCAAGAAGAGACAACTGAGAGGGAACRTCATCAGTGTCTGTCAGTGCCTGCAGGGAGGGAACAGAGCAGGGACCAGGCTCTGCTCAGTGGTGCCCAGCAATGTGACAAGGGCAGGAACAGATGCATGGGAAGTTCCACCTGATCATGAGGAATAACTTCTTTCCTGTGCAGTGATCACACAGAGGYACAGATTGCACAGAGAGGGTGTCGAGTCTTCATCACAGGAGATGTTCCAGAACCATCTGGATGCAATCCTGTGCCATGTGCTCTGGGATGACCCTGCTTCAGCAAGGAGGGGTTGACCAGATGACCCACTSTGGTCCCTTCCAAACTGACCCATTCTGGGATTTTGTGATTCTCTGCTGAGAAATGTTTTTAGGAAGTACATAATACTGTGTGTATCTATATATCAAAATACTGTGTGTATATTTATGGTTTTTTTCTGATTATTGTAGATGGTTGGTTTTGGTGTGAGGTTGCATATGGAGAGAACATAGGCTGTGCTGTGTCCTGGGGTCCTGATGATCCCAACTGGGAATCTAGGCAGAGGGTGTGCAACACTCGCAGGATTCTTGCTGACATGCTGCTGATACTTCTGCTAGCTGGTGGGAACTGGGGAAGGGGCATACAAAGAAAGAAGGAAGGAATTAGAGACCATTAACTGTTTTGCCTTGACCTATAAATAGGATGAAATATAAATATTCCATGAGCATGAGCCACAACAGCTTGGTGACTCAATGTCTGGACACCACCTTTGGGCTGATGCCACTGCTGGGTGCATACTGAACACTTATCCTCCTCAAGGATGCTGAWTTTTTTCCAGTAGCCTTATGGCTTCCAAAGGTTCTGAATACATGTCACAACTGTGAAGGAATGTGACTGCATTCCACCACTGTAACATGCACCTGAAATGACCTTTGAAATATTTGCCACTTTCACAAGTGTAGATTCCAAAGTAAGAAATTCTCAAGTCTGGAAATTAGCTGTGGTCTAATTACTGGAATCACAGCAGTCCCTTCAATGGCARCTGACTGATTCAATCTGTCTGATGTTTTAATAAAAAGAAAAAAAGAGTAAAGACAAAGAGCATTTCTTTGTCTTGTAACTGTGACAAAACAAAAATCTACTTAATTTGTAACCCAYACTATATTTTTTGTCTTGGACCAGAACTGAGTATCAAAATTTGATTCAGCTGTAATGCAGGTGTATCACGTGAGTGGCCCCAAGGAAGGCTATAAGTTTGCTCTGCCATGCAGGGATTTCTCTAGTGACCACATTTCCTGGCCCTGTAGCTCAGACTGGGCTGGAGGCTGCTCCTCACTGATAGATGGTTCAACAACACTGGCTGATAGCATTGTACTCTGGTAGTAGTGCTTTTCTGTATTAGATGTAATGTAATATTTCTTTATGCTTTTTCCAGATAAAAGATATATCTTGGGGATTATTTTTCTTCTCAAGGAAGGAGAGTTCACTGGGGTCTCAGTTTACCTACTTTTTAAAAATTTCTGTCTAGYTGGGATAGCTGTGAGAAGAGGAGGGTGGGATATTGTCTGCCTTGTTTCTCAGACATAGAATATTTCTGTTTTCCTCAAGCAGCTCCTGTTCAGATTGTTCCTATTTTTATTGTGTAATTGTGTTAATGTGATGTTGTTAATTACTTCTTTTTAAGGAAAAAATATAACTCAACTTACCAATTTTATTTTTTGATTTAACCTTCTTGTCACTTCTTTTTGACTAATGGTCCTGGCATTTGACTTAAGTTAAGCACAGTTTCAAACTGCTTCCAGAAACAAGAGAATTTAATTTTTGCTCCTCAGTGATTGGGATGAGACATTACTTGCTGCAGTGTGGTTCACCAATTAATGATTTACTTTTTCACTTATCCTTCTTCAAATTTGAATAAAACTGTGTTAACTAGTGTTGCTGAAAGGGCTTGCAGATCTGAACTAGTATYTTGCATACAGCTCTTTGAAAATATTTGTAATCTTTCTGAAAACAATTGCCTGGTAGAATGCTTGGATTATTTCCTTGAAACTGGGCATTTGCTCAGTCTTTCTAGCTATGGCTCCTGAGCACCTTATATGAACAACATCTTCCCTATATRGGGAAGAAAGTTATTCTTGGTGTCTAAGGCCAGTAACAGAAATTCTTTTGGAGATAGAGATTCTTTTTTTTTGGAGTCGAGATTCTTTTGGAGGTCTACAGGGAAGCCCATTAGTCCTCTTCATGCTCTACCACCCTGGAAGGTATATCCTTAACCAACTTTGCCACCAGAATGAGCTGCCAAGGCATCTGAACTCCTCAACTTAAGCCCACCCAAGGCATTGCTGAGAAAGAGAATGGGCAGAAATCTGTGTCCTTTCTATGTGCCAGACAGGAATGGGTGGTACAAACAGGCTTATGCCTGCTGCCTACATGGTGCCAGCACCGGAGGTGTGAGCAGGCACAGAAGGAATTGCAGATGGGCAGTGATGACAAAAGATTTCAGAGACTGGGATTTCCAGGAAAAAATATCAACTAACAGATGGGAATTGTGGAGGAAGAAAGAAAAGGAGGTTTTCAGAAGGGCTGGTGGTCTGTAGGAGSGAAGAAAAGTAAATTTTCATCCTAGGCTTTTAGGAGACTCGTCTCTCTCGAAAATTTGCAGTTCTCCCAAAATTTTCTCTCTGCTTTTCCAGCTGTAATAGCCCATACCCTGCTCCAGAGGAAACCTCAGCTTAGTCTTATTGTCTTGGTCTGTTCCATCACCAAAACTGAATTTTGCCTATATGGTTCACAAACCTCAAATTGACACTGAATATGACTTTCAAGAAATTATATCAACAAACCTGGTATGGTTTTGGTATTGCCATCAGCAGATTCAATTTATTGAAAACTAATCTTTTAAAGTAGTGTTTAAGTTAGATTTGCTGACTGTTTGGATTATTACTGAAGTCATAATATCTATATTTGTGCATATTCATATTTGTACAAACAGAGAGCTTTATCTCCCATATTCCCTGATGTAATGCTTTGTAGGTCATTGGAAAACTTCTCATTGAGTTTCTGCAAACACAGTCAGTGTCCATGGAGCTTTCATATCAAGTAACAAACTGGATAACATATATTTTATAACTGTAAATATATTTTTTCTTATGCATTTGTTGAAWTATGGAAGCATGAATAAGGCAATCTGGAAATAGAATTATCTACAGAAGGTGATGTGTWAGTCTTTCATCTTAAACTGAATTTTGTGGCACTGGTTGTCCTCACTCTTATTAATAACCTTATAACAAAAAGGTTTTCAAATCCAACCGAGGCATATGTTGTTTGTTTATCTGAGTCTAAATATCAAAACTATTATTTGAAATTGCTAGTAAAAATTTTATGTTTTGCAATACTTTTTAACCATAGTAATTGTTTGTACAAGTCTATTCTCATATTATAAGAAAAACTCTATTTTTTTGTGTAGTAGGGAAAAAATACTTTAGAATCACATGAAACTGGAAAATGTGTCATATCTCCTTCAGCAATTATTCAAATAATTTCAGGTAGTCTTCAGTTACTAAGATAGAATTTCTCATTTGTATGTAAAAACTGCACATAATCCAGCTAGCAACAGGATTTCTTTCTTAAACACTGTGGCACTTTGTCTACTTGATTCTGCATTAGCCCTTTCAGAAATAAATTTACCATATGAAACCAATTGTTTTAAAGGTTTAAATTTTGATGCCCTTTGCTTTAATTGCTTATTTAGTTTATCTTAAGAAAGTTTATCATGCTCACATATGGGCTTCTCAACCAGTAAATGTGACAGTAATCAGCTGTCTGAGGAGTGAGTATTGGACATTAAAATTCAAACACTAGAATGTGTTTAACAGCTGTCTTATAACCTTAGTCAGTACAGATTTTACTGTGACTTCCTAAATTAGAAATACATTAATGATGGTACTATAAAAATAAAACATAATCAAAACATATTGTGATGACTTTCTGTTCTTAAATACAGGTGACTTATTGTTATAGGAGAGAATTTTCTGACTAAATGGAGAATTTTCCACTAAGTGGAGAGAATTTGACTGAATCTAAATTTGGCACCTTGATTACCATGAGCACTTGTGCAGTGAGCTGCTTTTTGCCACCTATTGGTCTCCTCACTATTCMGTACAGTAGTATTATGTAATTATCTACTTCTGTCCCTCTAAGATGTTTACTAATTTGGGCAGCCTTTATTACTTGTTGGCCTAGGGTTGTGTTTATATTGATGCCATTAGATTTCATTCATAGGGCTGAAAGGAAGGGGGAAGCAACACTGACCAAAGAATGCAGCTTTTACTCAACTGTGTATTTTCTCTGACTGTAAAGAAAGCTTTGTAGCCTTCATTTCTTGATAAATGTCTCTTGGGMATGACTGCTTTATTGGATGTGGTATGAGCTGGTTGTTGGAAAGACCTTTCTTTGTATTTATCTGTGTYTTTGTACAGTGACAAGAGCATGGAAATGGGGGTCCTTATTATGGGTTCAGACATTGCTGATGTAGTAGAAACATTTAGTAGCAACTTATTAACCTTATAATTAATATATTGCATATTAATATAGTATATTAATRGTGTATTAATATATTTATGAAACTGTTCCAATGTTTGAATCTTGAAAACTGTGGGCCACCCATCCTCAGGCAAGATAGAAGGTACTTATTTGCTAAATATAAATTATACACTTGTCTGCATTTTTGGGGTTTTGAACCTTGAAGCAGCTTTTGTGAATTTTTTTCTGAAAATAAGTAAAATTACCAGTGTTTTCTGCTGTGTTGTCCTGTCTAGAAGGTTGTGGTAAATCTATTGTTGATGTTGTTCTTTTGACCAATACTCAATCAATTTTCTTTTTTTTCATAACTGGCTTCAACTTCTTAAAAATGTTACTAAGATTGGGATACACACATGCACACTACTTAATGACTGATTCCTACCTATTGCAACTTTTTGTCACTTAAAACTCTGGCTTATATCTGCAGTTAGTTAAGACTCTTCTAATAGAAAAGTGTATGAATACTTACATTCTTTTATTGTGATTTCTGATGCTTTCTGACAGCTACTCTAAGCTGACAATGCACTTTAAGGCAGTTTTTCTGATTATTTTTTCTACAACAATAGACAGGAAATTTATTTTAAAATGCTGCTCTTTATATAAGAATTTTAAATAATCAGGATGTTCTGATTTAACTCTCTCCTAATTTCTTAACTGCAGGTAAAAGCTGCTTCTTGCTAAACATGGTCTTCTCCTGCCTTGRCCTGTTCAGTCTGCTTTATTTTAAAACAGGGGATTATTTCAAAAGAAGATAGAAAACACAGGTTTGATTTGTTCTTTGACTGTGAGAAGACGTTTTCTCACACATCATTTGCTTTAGTTTTTCAGAACAGAATCAAGATTAATTGTTGTGTCTTCCCTTTCTGAAGAAGTCACTCTGTCTTGTACTGAAAAGACTAAGTGAATGATTTTCCTATGCATGAATTTCTGATTCTTTTCCTTACTCTGTTGTGGATTTACACAATTTCCGTTAGGACTTTTAAATTTTACTTCATTCTTAGATGASGAATTTTGTCTCTCCAGTGTTCTTTAACAACATATTGCTCAAAAATTCCATATTAATGTCATAAAAATMAAAGTTCTCAACATTCCCCACCCCCACCCCAGACATATTAAAATACTGAAACTGCCAGTTTTCCCAGGAGGCCTTCATCCACAGATTTTCTTGGCAAAGCTAACTGGAATTTGTTTAACTGATKCAAGCTCAATTCCACTTACACTGCTAATAATTCTGTTTTATAATGTGCCTGACTCTTAATTAGAGTAACCTTTAGTAAATCATAAACTAGGATTTTAAAACCATCTTCAAGWCTTCAAGACTCAGAAAACCAGTTTGGAATCTAACCATATTCAGAAAATATGTATATTACAAGAAGAAAGGCTTTTTACATGTGTTTGTTGGGGTTTTTTTTTAACCCTCTATGAAGGATAATGTCTCATTTCTATCTCTGTTTTCAATATGTTACCCATGTAGTCTCAGATGACAATTTGACACTACACTTCAACACAGTAGATGGATTTACCTCTKTTCCTAACAAGTTATTTTATTCTTTGCTTTGTTTCCTGATCTGTAAAGTGACTTTCACTACCTTGTCCTTAGAAGAGTATTGTGAATATAAATTCATGAGCACTAAGGAATYTTAATGAACAAGAGGATGAAGAATTTACAAATGGAGACTGTGAAGCATGTGGATGACAGAAAAAACTTCAGAAGTGATGAAATTAGTACTTGGTGTATAATAGTATCTTTCTACAGAATGACCAGAACTTTCCAGTCAGAAAGATAAACAGAGCAGGCAACTCTTCATATACAGTTATGATAATTTTGATTCTTTGTTTCATGGTGAGGGCATATCAGACAATTTTATCCCACAGGTAAGACAACTTTTAAGCATTAAGTGCCTATAACATTAAAGCATTAATGGGATTTGACTTGATGCATAGCAGGAAGGTTATGCAAGCTCAGCCATCCTCTTCTATGACTATTGTTATTAAAAAGATCACAGAATTTATACTAGAGTATTTTTGAGATTTTCTAGTTACCAGAGCAGAACAAACCATTTTCTGTGGGTTATAAATGAAAACTATTTTTTGCCTTCCTTTTATCTAAACCATATTTCACAGCTCATGAGACACAAATGGGGAGATGCTTTCAATAAAATATTCTTGGTATTTGCTCAGTGTAAAAATAAACAGATAAAATAAGAAAAGAACTTAGGAAAAGAAAAGAAGGGGAGGCTACAAAAACATGTAACAGAAATAAAAAATTAACAATTTTTCTTTTGCGATTGCCAAGAATTATTTAGAAGGAAGGGTAACTGGCAAAACATCAGTATGTTATATTTAATGCAATAAAAATGAATTACAGGAGATCAGAATCAACTTTTAAAAATGCAGTCCTTTTTTCTCTCCRATATTTTTGATATACATTTGCTGGTAAAATATTACTTCATTTAAAGATAAATCTGTGATAGATATGAAGCAAGTGGCAAGTATAGACTAGAAAGGGAGAAGTTCTGGGTGAAATATATAAGTCTAGAAAATAGGAATATTGTAGAAGCTGCATAGTTCTGCGAGACAGGAGGAGATCAAATGTTTCTAATGAGTAAAACAAAGAAAAGGTGATAGTAATGTAAAAAAAATAGAGAATAGTACATGATAGGGAGGCAGAAGTGCTTGAAGGTCCTGACCCACTTTCGTAACCAGAAAAAAAAATTTCCCAGACTATATCCCACTATCCAACACAACCTAAATTAATAGCTAGCTTTTACCACCTTCAGTACAWCTGCAGCTGCTCTTTGGTGTGCCAGAGACTCCATTTATATCTGGAGGTCTGTAAATACCACTGTTTCACTTTCCCCAGTATTTCCTCACATTCTATTCCAAATGCAGACACGTGGGTCTCATTTTCTAAATACAGATGCCCAACTGCTCCTCACAAAAYCTGATTAACATGATAATTGGCCTACAAGGCAAAGTTCAGGTGCTCATTTTTGTACATTGAAGTCAAGACACTGAGTGAAAAAAGAACCCCACAAGTTGATTGACCAGAATTTGTATCCCCTCATASTGCCTGGAGAAGGAATTACAGCAATAAAAATGCTGGTTAGAGTTAATTTTAATTCATGTGCCAGAGGGCTGAGTCTCTGAAACATGTAGTAAAATGGATGTTTTCTTATTCTTCCTGAGTTCAGCTGCATTTCAATGCAGACAGAATTTCTTTCAGGTGGRTGGGTGCAAAGAATTTAAACAAATTCAGAGGCCTAGGGAGAGGGAGAGCATAGCTGTTAAACATACAGCTTGGAGCCATGAGAGCTGACTTGTATGCCTAACTCCTAATTTATTTTCTATACATGACTTTCCTTGGCCTCTGCTATCCTTCAATGCAAAAATTGAGAAGTGCTTTGAACTCCTTGGCTTGACATATACCTGTGTCATCAACAACCTGTGTCTGAGTTTATTCATTATTACATGTGCCCTTCTAAGCATGAACAATAATTTAATACTTGTAGAAATTCACATGTCCATAGCTGTATTTTGAAACATGATGATGAACAAAATTTGGGCCTGATTTTRAAGTCTAAGAATAGCCATATAAAAATCTACAGTTAATGTTTAATAGGTGGAATTCTCTGATTTGCTTTTCTACAACCAGCTCATTTGGGTACATGTAAGTTAGTAATAATGATTCAGAGCCTTTAAATAAATTCCATCCACCAACTATACTAATACTTCAGATACTTACAATTTCAATGTTCTCCAATAGTACATATAAGCAGCTGATTGTTGCAAACAAAAAGTGCTTTTCCTTAGACTGTCTCCATTAATTCAATGCAGTTTTCAAAAGTAAAAAAAAATAGAAACTAGATTTTTGAGATGGCAGGTTTTTGGGCACTCATGGGTATTATCAATGCTCAAAAGGGAGAGGGAAAAAATCAGTAATCTCAAAGCAAAACAGAAAAGAAGCAGTAAAACAATTGCTTGGAAGCTAAGACTAGTCCCTTGACTATCTAAATAGGGTAAAAGACAAGTAATCCATACTTCTCCATGACTTCATTGCAACTGTCTGCTTTCTAATACCTGATTAAAGAGAGAAACAACATTGTTTACCATTCTTATTTGCTCTTGATTTTTTCTCTAAATCTGTTGGCTGCAAGGCTATGCTGATAAACCTGCTAATCTTATTACAATTCCTAGTAGATCACTCTCCATATTAAAAAAACCTTATTAATATGACATGCTAAATATAGTTACCAAAAGAGAGGAGGTTGCATTGTCAATGATGGATGCCCTTTCACTTATATATTTAAATTTTGATTTACCTGAAGAGGATGAGAAGTCCCTCACTCTGCATTTAGCTCTGGTTCATCTGTGAAACTCCAGCTCTTCTTTGCAGCTGGGCTGATCTCTTGGAATCATTTGGGTTCAACATTTCTTGCAAATTAATCCTTTGTGGTGCAGTGTAATGACACCTACATCTGTGGAACTCATCCTGGGGCAGCTTATTCCATCTTTATTTTCTTTGAGCTTATATKCATGAAGAAATTTTACCAGTTATGTTTACAAAGTGATGGAAGTACAGCTTTCTTGCAAGACACTCCAATTTATCCATGAAAATGGTTTTACTCAGTTTAATTGAAYCACCTTTTCCTGTAACATAAATGAACTGATAAATGCATTTCTAAAATAATCTGATGCAGAGCCAAAAAATTAGATGTGTCAGTTATGTGTTTCAGTTCACAATCTAATGTTGGGATTCCCCTACTGTACATGAGGCTTGTGGTATCTTTATGAATAAATATTAGCAATAATACTCAAGCATAGAGTTCTAATTTTGTGCGATATTTTAATATTTCTGTATTCTGTAACATAAAATATGTTTACAGTCTACAGCTTAAAATAGCAAGTCTTTAGCTTATGATTTAACCTGTCAAATATGGTGTCAAAAATATTTTCCCCCTTCACGTTCAATGCCGAATACAGGTAATATTTTTTAAGAAAATAGATATGTAGCTACATCATAAGCAGCACCATGAGGGTTATTCAGGACCTTGTCTCTCCATTAATAATGATTTCAAATTTACCAGGGTGACTAAGACCTTGCTTAGTCCCTTAAGTCTTCATGGTTCCAGAGACAGTCATAAATCTTTTTTCTTTGCAGTGCAGCTTTAGGTTTAATCTGATGAAAAAATTCTGTTGATATCCAGCCTGACAAAAGCCAAAACCCACACTGTTCTCAAGAGGGCAGTTACTAGAGCAAACAGTTTGAAAACATGGATCACCTCCTAGAACCAGGTATGTTAATGAGTTCCACAAAGGGAAAGTATTTGTAAGAAATTCAACAATCATGTAACTGTGCTATATTTCTGGGTCAAAGTTGCAAAATAGACAAAGGGTACTTGAAGAAAGTGATTTCTTAAAATAAATGATGAGGCACTGGAATGGGTTTCCTAGAGAAGTTATAGWTGCTCCATCCTTGGAAGTGTTCAAAGCAAGGCTGGATGGGGCTCTGAGCAACATGGTCTAGTAGATGGCCATGGGCAGGGGGGGTGGGAACTAGACCTTTAAAGTCCCTTCCAATCAAAATKATTCCATGGTTCTATGATTCTTTGACATAAATAGATAATTAAGTAGTCTTCTGTAAGCCAGGGAAAACCCCTCTTATAAAACAATTTCATATTCAAYTGGTTTTTCTCTCTTGCTGAGACTGTTAATAACAAAACTCAGAGTTCAGTACTGGGTGCCTCAGCACATGGGTTTTTGATTTTCACATTCAAGCAATTCTTGTGAGGGACCTTATGRATCTGGATAGACTTACTATCTCCAATAAATATGATAATTTTATGTAAAGGCTTATGGAAGAGATTATCAGCTGATGCACATACACTGGTTTCCTCTGAGTCTTAATGCCTACTAGGAGATAAGAAGGCAATACTATAAGAAAAGAAAATGTTAAATTTCATTCTTTTGACTGATGTAGTATATTGTAAACGAGTTTTTTTTTTTCCTTAATGATACTTGACTATTGAGAAAATTTCAGTTGCATTTTCTGTCTGTTATCTTTGTATGCTCGTGCCTATTGTTGTTTTCAAAAAATATTCCTGTGCTGGTACTGTATGGGTGTGAGGAGCCAATTTAATATTGATTTCTGTCTCACAAGCTCTGGGGCTTTTTGGCTTTGGCTTTTTGAGTCTTGGCTTATTGGGGCTTTTTTGAGTCAGGGTTTTTTGTGTCTGGGGGTCTTTTTGTGTCTGGTGSCTTTTTGTGTCTTTGGCTCCTGCCTGCTGAAGTTGGCTTCTTGCCCTGGCCCTAGCTTTTTTCTTGTCCTTTTTSCRCTGGCTATAGCCTGCTTTTCYYCTCTTCTGCCCTTGCTGGCCCTTGCTTGTCTTCACTCCACACTAGCCCTCTCACTGGGCCCTTGGCAGGACACTGACCTCCGTGTGTAGCCTGTGTCCTGCCCTACCCCTTGCCCATCCCAGCTGCTGCCTGTCCTGCCTCCCTGTGTTCCTGCCCCAGGCCTGCCTGCTCCATCCCTGCATCCCCGCCTGCTCCATCCCTGCATTCCTGCCGGAGCCACCCGCCTCTCCCATCCAGCTCCTGGTCACAATCCCCGCCGTGTCTCTGTCCAAGGTTCTGAACCCCCCGCCTGAGTACCCACTCACTCACCTGCCTCTCTGATGCAGCCCCTTAATAAGAACTGAAAATGCATATGAAAATGATCAGGATCAGGCCCCCTTTTAACAATGAAAGAGGTGCCTTTTACAGATATGGATCTTGTTAAACTGAAAGGTGAATTCAGTCACCACCCCCACAAAACCAAAACTGAATATGTTTGGTGTGTTTCCTTAAGCAGCAGAGACCAAATCTTGCTCAGTGAGAATGAAGCAGAGGGTTACTGGGATCCCGGTGTTTTCCTCACCAGAGGAGACTCCTGGGTGCTGTGGTCCTTGACCCAGAGGGCAAACTGTGAACTAGTCCCCTTCCAAGAATCCCCCATCTCAGTAGACGCTGAGAGAATGGCTCCTCTAATTCATGGGCTTCCCAACTCTCCAAAATACCAGTCAGTATTCAATTGCATGGAAGGATACAAGCTTTAGCACCCTTAGAAAAGGTTGCTGCTGCTCAGGAAGGTACTACCTCTTCCCTTCCAGGGAATGCCCTGATCCAGGGAGACAAGGTCTGGACCTGGAGAGATGTCACCCAAGAATTAATTAATTTAGAGCAAAATATGGACCCTTAAAAGTAGCTGTGAGCAGATCTGAGACTTGTGGGGTGAGGCATACCCATCTCAGCCCAAGTCTGTCCTCCTGAATTCCCCCCTGCTCYCCAAACCAACCAGGGTGGATGGGATTGCCTGCCCACAGGACAGGCTAATCTGGATGCAGAGTGGGTGGAAGGGAATCCTGAGAAGGGTGATGGACGGTCCCTCCACAGACCTATTGGAAAAGGCCTTGGAGACAATTTACTAACAGCAGCTGCCAGACTTAGGAAACAATTATGAAAGTGTTTAGTTGACACTTGGGCTCAGATATCAGCCCAGACTAAGCAGGATGCTGCCACTTAGTTGTCCCATCTAAATGGTCATTGCTTATAGTAAATGCATTGGGGGTATCACAGTCAGCAGACACTGCTGCAGTCAGTCTGATACTACCAGGTGAGGAAACAAGAGTCACAGATATCATGGCAGTAGGGAAGTTTCCTTTAACCTTGCTGGGACTGGATGTTTTGAAAGGGACAATGTGCTTCGACAACTTGGGGCTACAGTGGTCCTTTGGATCCACTAACCACCAAATCTGAGRGTTACAGGTGGCTCCAAGTCTTGCCTCTTCAAAACTCACAAATGTTAAACCATATCCATTGCCTTTGGGAGCCCAAGCGGGAATTACCCCAGTCCTTAGAAGCACATACTCAGGGTTGCCTTGTCACCAGGGAAAATTGCAGGACATGCATTTCAGCCTGTTAAGAATGCTGAGTCTGGCTTGAAAGACACCCCCTAGAGGATAGGGCAACATTAATCTTTTCCAGCACTGCAGAATTCCATCTTAGAACAAATAAATCTATGAATGCCAATTCTCCCAAGTCAGAGAAAAGAAAAAGTGAAGGAACATGAAGAAAACAAAAAGGTGACACCAAGGTCAGTGAAGGAGGGACTGAGGCCCAGAGGAAAGAAGGAGAGGAGATGCTGTGGTTTTAGGACTGAAAACCTTTMGCAAGCCAAGGTGAGAATATAARACACCAGACTATTTCCCTYTAATTCATACAGCACATGGYGGGATACAGTCTTCATCCGCAGCTCAGAAGAAAACTGGAGAATATAGATGTTGAAAGAAGTTGTGATCTGACTTGAACAAAGAGAGAGAACCTTTGTTTTCAGAAATAGAAGAAGAGAACCTTTGCTTTTAGAAATAGAAGAAAACTTCTGCTTCTATACTAGAACAGRTCGTCCTTAAAAATTGCATCCCATAAGACAGTGATCCACAGGGGCAGTTGTGGAAAGACTGCCAAAARATGGGAGGGACGTTGCAATTGCAGATTTCCCAGTGGGCTGCTATTCWTGAAAATTAAAAKCACGAGAAACTGRTTCCTGYGGCATGGCYGGAGAGACTCCTATACCTYAGRYAACTGAAGAAGGATTTAATTTTTGGAAGTGGTAAACTGACTAAAAATTCCAGGTTTTGTCTCTTTACATTGTTYGTGMGAAGGAGAGAGAGGCTAGGGGGAGAAAAGGTGTTCTAGAGGTTTATTTTAGTTCTTATCATTCTTCTTTTAGTTCTATTATTGAAGGTTTCTTTACACATTATTAAGCTTTGAGACATTTTTACCCCTAAGGCATTTTCTTCTAATCCTTTTCTCAACCCTYTGAGCTTTTGTTTAACTTTTTTTTTTCCCTTCTCTGCTCCACTTATATCAGAGGAAGATGAATAGATGATTTTTGTGAGTGCACTCAAACTGCTACACCTGATTTTGTCCTTTTTGTCCTGGCTCCTMCCTTTTGGCTCTCCTGCCCATGCTAGCACTTGCTTGCCCTCTCTCACTCCTTGCTCACCCTCTTGCTTGGGTGCTTGGTGGCACACTGGCTGAACTCCAAGCCATTTTCTTTCCTTCTTTTCTGTCTTGTCCAGTCCTCTTTAGTAGGGCAACACCTTTTTTTTTTTTTTTTTTTTTTTTAATTACCAATAAATGGTTCTCATATACAATTTTGTCTCATTTGACGTAATTTCATCCTAGACCATCTATTTTTAAAAGAACTACTCACAGCTCTCCACAGTGGAGTAAAACAGTGGGGTTTGTTTTCTTATTATGGTCCTCCCTCCTTGGAGTTTATACAGACAGGAAGAAACTTAGTTATTCACAGGCATCGCATGTAAATTGACTTATTATGGTCCTCCCTCCTTGGAGTGGACAGACAGGAAGAAACTTAGGTTGACTAGTTATTCACAGGCATCACATTCAAATTGACTCTCATTTTATGATAATTTGTTCAATGTTGCTGATGAGTGTAGTGGTGTAGTCTCACTCAAAACACATAACCAGTAAAATATTTTCTTGGGGTACAGTAATAATTTGGCAGAGTCCAGTAATTTTTATGGAATTTAACTAAGTTTAACAGTGATTTAGAATGGTTCAATAAGTTTGATGTCAAGGCTCACCTTATTAATTAATGCATGGCAGAAYTGTATGAGGAAAAACTGTGTTTAGGATGATTGATGAAGAGATTGGAAATGCAAAAAGATAAGAAAAATCCTCTCATCGTGTAATGAGGTACAGAAGGGACTCCCCTTATTTCCTAAACTTCTTGTGGATCCTAGGTGTAGCCTGGTTCTCTCTTAGTCTCAGACAATAGTTTATGTCTAAAGGAATTATCTATACAAAGTTTATAATTATTAATATTGAGCAGCTACATGAATTACTGATGTTTCATTAGTGTTAATTAGCATGTTATCAATTACTTACTGAAGATTTCTCATGAATAAAGGATCTCTCCACCCTGGGCAAGGAAGGATTTCATTGTCTCAGATAAGTGCTCTCAGACCTTGACAGGAGTCTCTGCTCTAGGGGGAGTTGCTTGGCAAGCAGTTCAGCTTCAGTTCAGGGAGATTTTAAACTGGGGCCATCCTGATCAGAACATTTARAGAGTGAAGTAGTTGGTTGCCAGTCAATAGCATAGACAAGATAGATTTCTTTGTTGTAGCTCTGGTGCCATGTTCTGTACTTTGTTCCACTTTGATCTAACTTTTCTAAATGTTTTTCTGAGGCACTTTCAGTACCATATCCATGAATCAGGAGCTTTGCTGCTCAGAGAGTCATCATGGGGCATGAGACCTGCTGTTTTTCAGTCAGATTCAACCAAACTACAACCTGGCATCAAGTCTACCCATCACATTTACCTATKATTTAAAACCTCTTCAAAACTAGGTGTATTAGTGGTGGTTTATTTTTTTTTTAATACATTCATTAGTCCAGTTTCCAAATGACTAAAAGCATTTGACATSTGGTATCTGCTGACCCTGTTGCATTCCCATCATGTTTTATTGCAGTCTGAAATGACTGCATARTACAGCTATTGCTTGCAACAAAAAGTTGTAGCACTTGCATTTAAAGTCCTGTCTAACATGTAAAATTATATATGTCTAATGTATAATTTCATTACTAACATAATATAGCGTGGTGAAAAGGGCAAGGTTTTCATAGTGGGAGGGATTTCATTCATTCAAATCACTGATTTGGTGTTTAGATCAAACTAAAGTGTTTGGTTCATGCAATCAAATGATATACAACGTTGTTGGGTGTTAAGATTGTTTTTTCCCCTTTTGTTTCTTTCTCTCATYGAATTTTGTTCRATTTGTTGCTAGTAAGCAATAACTACYGATACTTAAAAAACCAAAGATGTAACTAGGRGTCACAACATTRCATTGAAATMGCCCTGGCTAGGGGTGGGTGACAATGCAGGTGATAATGTGAGAAAAAAAGGGTGAGAGGGGATACCCTGGAGGTTTGGCTGGGMTTTTGGTCAGTCTGGTTTCCAGCTTCAGGGGAAGAAGGAGCTGCTGGATGTGTTTTTCCTGCCACCTGACTGCCCGGAGCTCAGAACCAGCACGTGTGTCCAGCACGTGTGGCACTGAAACATCTTTTCATAGATAAAACTTTCATAGGAAAGTTGCATGTGGTAAGCTCAAGCATCAAATACACATCAATACATTCTTATCAGTTCTACTGGCCCCTTCTGAAAAGCTGTTCATGATGCCTGTAAATACCAAGTGGCTGAAAATAAYRTACAGCTCTGCTATCTCACCAAAARTAAACACAGAACKAAGAGGCTCTTACATGCAAAAGCAAAAGTGAAATTTAGATTGATATGTGAATTGTTTACAGTGTATTTTTGTCTTAAAGATCTAAAGTGCAAGATCAGGGAAAAGAAATCCATTTTCTTTCAAGGACCTTCATGAAATTGTTTAAGTATCTCACATTCACAGGCATACAGATTTCCTGTTCKTGGTGCCAAAGAATTTAATCTGTTTTTACTTGAGGTCAAAGACATTATTTGTCACTTACTCTCWGAAAGCTGCTATGAAAGATAACTGCTAAATGTGGAATGCTGAGAAATATATSTGTATTTCACAATTCTATTTTATGTACCTGAAACTTGAGTAATTTTTCAATATCACTATAATCAGAAAGATGTCTGTCTCAATTTCTAATCAGCTCAAGAAAWTATGAATTCAAGCATCAAATTTTAAATATAGATTCATATCCTTCATGCATCCTCCTAAATGTAGCAGAAGCTACAAAYGAGCTTCTAGACCTAGATTAAAATTCCATCCTGCACGAGAGAATTAAAATCGTTAAAAAAAAAATTTAGTCTGTTTTAGAGGAGGGAAATTTCTTCCTGAATTAAGATTYGGATATCAGTTTTGTCCTTAGGCACATAAAGAAATTAGATTGAGGGAGAGAAGAGTGTGTGGAGGTGCACTGTAAACTAAAATCTGTTATGGTAGAGCAGTCCAAAAAGAGGCATTTGTTGTTTCTCTCCCTGGACATTTGCTGTTGGAAAAGAAGGAAGTGAGTAAAGAAATCAAAAACTAAGCCCCCCATTATAATCTCAATTATATTTTGTTTTTCAAGTTATAAAATAAAATATTTTTATAATARACAAAAATTTCTAGCATTTTTATAAATTTGCATGTTTGAGAAAGTAAGGGCTTGTATGTCCTTTTCAAGTTCAATTCACAGGGTATTAGGATAAACTCTTCTTCGTGTGGAAGCCTGAAAAAACATAAGATAATCACTATAAAAAATATTCACAACTTCCTGGTAAATTGTGGATGTGCATTATGGATTGAGAATTGCCCRTTGGCATTTCCAGGAGTTCTGTCTCTTAAATCTTGAATGCTTCAGGTGAGATTGCTCCTTTAGGTGTTTAATGTGTTCTTGTCTTTCACAATGAGATTAGAAAAAATTTTGTAGGGCTTTGTAATCTAGATGTCCTTAAATATTCTGTTTAGAAAAATATAAGCCTTAAATTTGCAGTACAGGCCAAAAGAAGATTGAGTTCCATCTTACCCATTTTAAATGTCTCTGATAAAGTTTTGGCATTTTTCTGTGTTATTTTGAAAAACACACATGTGACAAAATTCCCCAAAGATATCTGAAGATGATGAAATATATAGCAATATCGATAYAACTATTGGAAAAGAATTTCATATCATATGCTGATTTCTCCCCTCTCCTCCTCCAACATGGAAGAAATAAAATTAATCTTGGAAAAAGCTTTTGTCATAAAATTTTAACGCTAAMCTAGAATTTTATATTTTTACACAGGGAAGAAAACAAATGGACATAAAAATGAAACTATGCAAAAATTATTCAGAAATGAATGATGAAAATAATAAAATTTGTTAACATGCTAGGAACTGCATCAGAGAGAAAGCCCATTTATTTTTCTATGTTATATCAATTTTCTTCACAACTACCTGGCCTATCAAACTCAATCTCTCAGAAAGTAAAATGGAATATGATCTAATTTCTTCCTGGAATAAAAACCCCTAATAATTCTCATGTTCTGATTATGTAAGCTGTAGTTTGTTCTTTGTGTATTTTACTTTTGCCAGCAAGGATACACAAATAAATTCCAACCTTTCTGGAAATGTACAATTTCAGGTATGGTTTGCAATGARGTACCATGGCTCCTTACCTCCTAGGTTCTTACCTTCATTAAAATCTGTATTCAATAATAAAAACTATTTTTAGTAAATTCTTGAAAATGTCCCCAAATTATAGACTGAATCTTGTCAGGGASTTTTTTTTTAATAGTAAAAAATAAAATCCCTTTATTAAGACACTGTTTCACTTGTTATTTCATGTCCCTAAGGAAGACAGGCAAAGTTGGGTGGATCACTCATCTTTCAAATGATCAATTGATTTCAGGTAACGATAGGATTATCAATAACTTTCTTTTTTTAATGGATACATAGGTTTTCATTTTSCTTCCATTTTGGATAACAAAGGCAATCAAATCAACCCTTCTATTTCAGACCTCCTAAAAGTTAGGCAAATGTATATGCTTAGCAAAGAAGCAGTGTGAAATCCTTTACATTGTAATAATTCTCTTTTCATTATGCTTTAACACTAGCTGTTATTCCCTGTATTGTCACTTACATGCAAAAGCATAAAAATGCTACATAACATAATAGCAAGTTTATCTTAAATACATTTAAACAGARGAAACACATAATGAAATTGAAGGCAATTTTTTTATGTTATTGCCCTATAACTGAGGAGAAAAAAKCCCTAAAATAATATTCAATTATACCTAGGGCTTTCAGGATATGTTTCTACTTTTATTACATTGTTTAGTTGTCAATTAGATAGTGCTAGGCAGAAAATTCATAGAATGTGGACCCTTTCAAAGCCACATCAGAACTATGGCTTTTGTGGAATTACTGATGGCAATGGCAGTGCCAGAAAGAGTAGAATAGAAAAAGTAATAAGTGTGGTTGCCTGTGTTTTTGTCTTGCTTGGTTAATGAGTTACCAACTTTGCATACAGAAGCATAGAGCTTTGACCATGACTATTGCACAAAAAACAAATGGAAAGGTTCATAGCTTTGCTTATGCTTTGTTTCCTTACTGTGAGCTGAGAGGAATAAAGATTTCTTAACATTTCCACTCACAGAAAACATATAAAGTAGCTTTTGTTGAAATGTTGTGCCTAATCTCACAAATTCCCCATATAAGCCCATTAGCACTGAAAAATATTTTGTTCTATAGTTTACAGACATTATTTTAGGGATGTGTAGCTAATCAAAGGCCTTGCAGAACCTGAAGATCCTCTATTCTCTTTGTATTCTGCTTTTTTAATAGGTAAGTTGAATAACATGTTCAGGCAACAAATAAATATAGGAAAGTTTATTTTCACTGAAGTCAGTCATCAGAATMAAGGCAAATCCATTTTAATTTCATATAAAAATACTCTTTCCTTCACTTGTAGATCACATTTATTATGAAAAATGAATAGCTTCAAGAGTGGAATTATGCATTTGAAAATAGGAGTGTAATTTGAGGTTAGTTATGTTCTATTTCTTTCTAATGCAAAGGCAGAAAGCATGATTTTGTTGRTCTTAAGGAAAATGGATGACCCAGAAAGATTTTGTGTTTAGGGACATTTCCTGTCTAGAGACCAAAATCGTTCCTTGTGAGGCTATGTTATTCAAAAGAAATGGAAGCAAATATATAAATATATTACATTTTTCCATCTTTGAGAACATCTGTGACAGATGTTATTAAATTGTAGRWTACACAGAAGTGTATCATTTTATGCCATAATTGCTATTTAATTCCAAGGAAGTGATCTCAAAATAATCTTCTGTAACCACTCATTAATAGTTCATGTCTCTTAAAGCTGAAATTTATAGGTTCCATCCTATGTTTTTGCTACTGTTCTCTGACTGAGGGAGTCTGGAAATTCTATTAGAGAGACTACAATATGAAGGACACTTTGGTTACCATGGTTACTAATAAATGTTTCTTCCAATTTCTGTTCCTGCACACAGTTTTGTCCATGAAGCTACAAGCAGTCCCATGTTTATGAAGAGTGATTTCAGGAAGAATGTGGTCAAATTTTCTGTTATCYGTGTTATAAAGATTTGTGAACTATATTTTTTTTTCCATATAATTTGATCATATGTGGTCAGTGAAATGTGGTGCCAAATATTCTAAAGATCTAATTATTTTACTGTATACATGACACTAAAACTATAAGGCATAAGGAAAATTTAAGAATTAGTCTCACTGTCATTCTTATGGCATGAACAACTATTGTTTAAATATTTMCAGGTGAAAGACAACAGAATGTGTAAATTTAATAATTTTCCACTATTTTATAAGTAACATTAAATTCCTTATATATACCATTTCATCAATTGCTTATATATATAATAAAATTGCCCAATCTGTCATATATAAAATAATGGAAAATTATTAAAATTAATGGAATTAGTGCATGGATTTTAATGCTATTTTATGAAATTAACAGGGAAGGAAACAAATGCAATAAATGTGCATATGATTTCAACTTTCTAGCAATAATTGATTACATAGTATTTGTAACCCACAAAGCTTTAAAGTGCTGCACAATGAGAAAATTCACACTTTTAGCTTTGCAATGAAGAAGAACAGGGAGATTGTCAGTAATTTGCTCTAAATTARACATGCAATTGAAAGCACAGATATGAATAGAGTTAAGATGTTCAGAGGGGTAATCCACTGGCTAAGATAGCATTAACACACTTTGTTATGTACCTGGAGGCACCAGCATTAAACACACTTTCTTTGTAATGTTAAGATAGCATTAACACCCTTTGTTATGTACCTGGAGGAAAATAATCTTCCACATGACAGGAGTAATAAGTGGAAACCCAGATGGTAGTAGTCTTTTCATTCTTATCACTTCTATTGCTTTTATCACTTTAATCACTTTAAGGCTGCTTTCCTCTAGGGTAAGATTCATCAGAGTCCAAAGACCTGATAACCTTAGAAACAAGGAGTGTTGGTGGGGGGACATATTACCTCTGGAAATTTTGTGATTTTAGTGGAGGAACTTGCAAAGCTCAATTTAGTGGTGCCTGGCTGCTGGGCTTTTTTGGATTTTGAGGCGTGGGAGTTATGTCGACATGTTCATATAAGAACTTCTGTTACATTTCATCTGTCTCCTTCAATTTGCAAGTCTTTGCAACATTGCCTCAAAGAAAGGAATAAACTGAAGGTTGAATGCTTGAAGAAAGATAGAAAATAGAGATAGAAACAAATATGGGGAAAATAGAGGACTGTTAAAGAATATGAGTTATCACTCTAAGTATTCTGCTTTTCCTAAACTTGTTAGTTACTAAGAGTATTACAGAAGATTTTACAAAACGTGAAATAAAACTTCTAGCTCCTCAGACAGAAAACAAGTAAGATATTTGGTACAAAACAACACACACTACTAATTACTAAACAAGTTACTATGTTATATTTTTGACCTTTCAGATGTTTTTTTTTTTTAAGTTACTGAGCGAAATATAATTTTAATGTACACTTCTGATTCTGTGATGTAAGATCACAGATCCTGCTTCTCATTTGGAGATTGAATATTTTGAATTTGACTTAGGAGATAGCACATATCAACAAATGCAAAAAAGAAAAAATAGTATTTCTGAAACAAATACACCTGAAGAGCAAAAGTAATCATCAAAAAAAGCATTAGATTCCTCCAGGAGGGACTGAGATGTCTAATGATCTAATGCTACTTCAAATTTGTTCTAAATTCCTACAAATTAAAAATAACTTTTAACCTCTCCTGCCATTGAATATAATTTTCTTCTGGTAAAGAAACAGATAGTAATAATTGGTAGTGTTTATTGAATAGAAACAAAAGACATAAGTAGGAATTCTGCCTATGTTAGGCTAAGAAATGATAGTGCTTAAAAAATGCAATGATCAAAAAACCCACATTGATGGTGCTATTTAAGTGCAGAGCACTAAATGTTCCTGCTCASTTTATTCCCTTTCTAATAAATAAAATCTACTAAACAAAGAAATTTGAACTAGAAAAAGTGAAGTTACCAAAAACCAAAACACATTCACTTGACTTTTCTAGCTTTTCTTGAAAGGATAAACTTGCACTTTAAATTACACATATTATAAGAAATGTAAACAGACTAGATTACTAGAAATAGTAATTTGATAAACATCAATACAGTCACTTAAATCAAGGATTTAATGTTTTTTCTCTCCAAGCTGGTGAGAGTTAAAAAATTGCTACCTCTCTCAGCGCTTGCTAATTACATAAAAAATTGCAAAAATTAGAATCAGATTGTGAACTATGGAGTTTTTAAAAATGGATTAGCTCATGAGGCATGAAGTAAAAGGAATGAGATGCACACACCAAATGTTTAAGTTACAGTAATAGGTCTGTGATCTGCATCAAAACTCACAAGATCAGAAATGCTCACACCCAAAACTAATGCATTGCTTCTGAGAATGTATTACCACATCCAGGACCATACTTGTCTGCAATTTGCTTACTAGGGAACATTGGGAATTACTCTGAGAGAAGCATTTTAGTTAAGGAACAACACTGAATGCTTTTGGTTACTTTCTTTGCTTTGTTTCTCTCCTTTTCTCCTAATMTTTTTCTGCAAGTTGCAAGACTAATGAGTGCAAAACCAAACAAACCTTGGATCATGTTTTTCCATCTTATTTTCCAGCTTCCAACAAGCCTGCAAAAGCAATTTTGTAGCTTTGTAGTAAACAAAAATTCAGTGCTTCCCCGTTATTGAAAGAGTAAGATTTAGACCATTAAAACAGAACCCTGTGGATTTATCATTTCCCATGGGGTGCATTAGATATCCCTTTGCTAATGCATTAATCATGTCCCTGGCTGCTGGCATTATTAAATTCTTCTCCATTGTCCCTTATTACTCAACTTTTCTGTGTGGAGGTATGCATTCTAAAATTTACACACTAAAGACAAGGCATCTGCTTTGAAGCCACTCCATGTATACTCTGAGAGACATCAGCAATTAAACATGAATGATAAGACTGTGTGTCYCTGAAACACAGATAACTTAATTACTTTTTTAAAAGAGGACACTTAGAGAATCCAAGGCTAATGGGAGGTAACTGTGGACCAGAAAACTCCATTTACACACAACAGACATATAATATTTTCTGTATGATACTTGGTGTTTTCCTGAAGACACCTGAGACCTGGAATTCCTTTTTTTTTTTTTTCCTGATAGACTATGTCCAACATTTATTCAAGAGAATCTCTTTGGCTCAGAATCTTGTTCCCTAAAAGCCACCATTATTCAGCCCTTAAAAATGTTGAGGGCTGAATTTGACTTTTCATTTTTGTCTGTGTTTTGAGTTTGACCATGCCATAGTACAGGCTGGTTTGTACTGGGCAATTAATTTGGCMAGAAATAAGAAACCCATCTTGGTTCCACAAACAAGTCCCTTCCTGAGCGATGACAGGATGAATTTGAGTATATATAGGGACTTCACCCAGTTACGTTCCACCCTAAGCTGCAGACATCCCACTTGTACAAGAGATGGGAGGTGTTTAAGCCAGACCAATGTGCTGTCTGGACCAGGAGTTTCAAGATCCTCCTATTTAGGGAAGGTGTGGACAATAAAACAGGCTGCTGTCACATGAGAATCCTGGGGGGTGTGTTGTCTCTGTCTCCAACCACCAACTCCATGTTACAGACTGTCTCCAACCACCTACTCCAGGTATTCTGGAAAAGTTTGGAAAGGTGTGYACTGATATTTAGGAGATGGAAAGTGAGGTGAGGTTTCCACAGTCATGGCGGGTCTGGTCTGTGACTTAGGTAGATGTTTTTATAATTTCCAGTTAAAGGAATAAATAGAGRTACATGTGTCTGACTTCCATTTCTATAGCTGGAAATATTTTCTCCATCAGTCCGCAGAARACCACAGATACTTGGGACTCCAATTAAAAAATTCTGGATTTGGTAACTCCATTTCCAGCAATCTGATGGTTACAGATGATAAGATGACAGGGTCCACTGCCTCTTTAGAGGAGTACAATATAAAGTACACCTTTGGGGCCTAAAGTCTTGCAAAATAATATTAAGCTTCATATTAACTAAGGAGAAGATTTGCAAATATTGTCAAAGCTTTGCCAAGTTACAAGGATCTAATCTAGCATATGCAATTGCCTAAATTATGTTTCATTTTGGTTTTTTCATTACAGAAAGATAGAGAACAGAGATGTGGAAAGGAGATAAGTAAAATAAAGAAGTAAAGTTAGACAATACAGATTAGAAGCTAAAAAGACACAGATTTGAATAGATATAGATCCATCAGTGAAAAAGTACCATGGAGTTTCAGTCCCATTTCTTCTTCAGATTTTCTGAGAGGTTTTGAAGTGATTTTTGACTGTTTTGGTCCTCTTTCCCTTGGAGGGCTATTGAAAGATTGGTGGCACCTAACTGATAAATGCAGACAAGCTATGTTTGAGGAAAGCTGATAGAAAGGTACGAGGGGAAAGTAACCATTCAGAGAATGGATGTTAAGGGACAGAATGCATTGCAGAGAAAGTATGACAGATGCTATAGATCATGGGKAAAAAGTTGAGAAATGAGAAAGGATTGAAGAAATAGATACCAAATTAGGTAATTATTTATGCAAAATAGCAGTGTAATTAACTTTAAAATGGTGATTAAAAAAAAGACTCAATAAAACAATGGATTAATTAAATATCACGTAATCCAAGACAAGGWAAAAAATAGGCAATTCAGAGTGCATAAATCACAGAATATATTAGCTAATTAGTTTGGTAGTAGACACACCAAGTGAATGACCAATAAATTAATCTATTCATTAAGCAATAAGCTAGTTAGAGATCCATGTAATTAAACAAACAGAAAAATACTGAGTTCAAAGAAAAATATCTCAAGAAGTCAGATGACTAGAAGCAGGTGAGAAAAGGGAGAGCTGGAATGCCAAGAGCAGACCAAGCCATGGAGGAGAGGAAGGGCAGTGTTGAAGAGGTGTGGGAGGCTTGGACAGGATGGCATCTCCAGCAAACACCCAGGTAAGATCTTTCCTCTTGAAAAACATTGCTGCTGCTGTGGTTGATGACATTAACAGGTCACGTTTAGAAATAAGAAAACATATTCTTATTTTTAGGATAACTGTGGGTGCTTATAGCAATTTCCAAACTTTTGAGATCTCATAGTAATGCTATTCACTTGGGGGGCAGTTTAATAATACATGGTATTGCCAGAGAGCAGAGAGACCTTGCCATGGAGGGATGAAAAATGACTTCACTACTGCAATATGATGTTCTGTAGCATTTCATTTTAAATGTGGAAGACATTTCTAGGGTTTTGTTCCAATGCTACTATCTCTGCAAATTTACATATTCTATTTTGTATTCCAATCAAGTAAGGAGAAGTTGATATGTCTTGTCCTTTCTTGAACATTTAACTTTCATGCACCACTGCTTTTCACATTGTGCCTTTAAAATTTCTTCAAATGTACACAGAGGTCTAATTCCAAGCACTGAAGGCACGTGCTGACTGACTTATAATTTAACCACTCTAAATCATGTTACTTAGAATAAACAATTTTTTCTGAAGAAAAATAAAAGTCAAATATATTTGCTTTTACAGTTGCTTGATCACACTAAGCAACAAAAAGCCTGGTAAGCTGCTCAATAATCCCTGTAGGGATAGTAACAGTTTTAAAAGACAAAGTATTCAGAATAGTTATTTCTCCTTCAGATTTTYGTTTTGTTTGTGTTTWTGTTTGTTTATTTGTTTGCTTGTTTTGATTTTTGTTTGTTTCATTTGGTTTGGTTTGGGTTTTGTTTTTGTGGGTTTTTCTTGTTTTTTTTTTAATGAATTCTTAATATCAAATAATGATGCAGCTTTAAAAGAATAAAGAACCTGATATATTAGAAAAGCTTCACTATCAAATAATGGGGACTTTCTCAGCTAAGCATATCTATATTTCATCATATAAATTTGTACTGGTAGGTCTCTTAAGAACACTGAAGGGCAAAGCCTATAGTAGGAATGAGGCAGTTAATGGCAAAGTCCCTCAGCTTTGAGACATTCTGCCARGGGCGCTCTCATATCCCATCTGTCTACTCTGTTTCTTCTAAAAAAGGAGCCCTCTAACTTCTGTACAGATAAGGGAGTTTGAATAACCACAGTGCATTTATTTTCTTTTTTTTTTGGTCTAGTCTGTATAAATCTCATACTGGTAGTTTATTTTGTGAAGTAGAACAGCTGAAGGGGGTGACTGCTTTTTTGAAAGAGAGTAACATATAAGGATGCTACATAATCTTCAAAATAAAAATGTACACTTTTATATTATCTAGACAAGTCTATTTTTTGGTTTAATGGCTTAAGATGATTAAAGAGTTATTCAAGGCATTCTCGGGAAATACAACGTTTTGGTCTTCTGGACAGAAGGCCATAGGATAGCCTGCTCCACTTTATAGTACAATGAAGTGTAGGAGTAGAAGATAACAATTAATGGCTAATTTACTTACTGTGATTGCATATGGCCATCTCATAATCTGTTTTGTATGCAATAAATGAAATGTTTGTCAGTTGCTGTGCATGTCGCCTTTGACTGAGAAAAGAGAAGACATTAGAAGACATTCTTCTGAATAAGGAAAAAGTACACTTATTTCCTTTTTTCTATTGCTTGTCACTTCTCTTTTTATGTGATTAAAAAATTCCTAACTTTTTTCACAGGAASAGTTTACTAGGAGAAGGCAGGTTTATAATCGGGAAATTTCATGGTTAGCATAATAAACCCTCTAATTGCAAAAAATAGAATAGTAATTTGTAAAACCACTTTACCACTTTAGACTTAGTAAAAGTAGTAATAATTCCATCTGTATAGCTTCTTAAAAACTTTGGTAGCTGGGGTACTGTTAGGGGCAAGAAGTGGTAACAACTCTGCTCACACTTCACAAAAAAAYCCCCAAACAAACCRTTTTGAGAATAGATTATMCAGAAGACATTTAAGAGTAAGAAACATCAAAACCTAACCACCAGTCAGTGAAACTGTACTCTGTTTTTGTGTCAGAAACAGAAAAAAGTTATGAATAACTATGGTAGAAATGCACATTTTGCCCATTATATTAAAAAAGTTCTTAACTAATTTTTTTGACCGATACAATGCCAGCAGTGTATAAACARGTGGGTTTGAGTTTAGTTYAAAACAAACAAATAAACAAGACAATGTTGCTTTTTAAATAAATGTCTGCTTCTACCACTCACTCTGATCTTTCTTTCTGGAGCAKAGTTTCTGTKAGATTTGCAGATAAGCAACTGTAGAGTCCTTTCATTTCGCTTTAGATGTAAGTAAGAAATGAAATTTAATCAGCTCATGCTGATTGAAGTTTGAATTTTTATAGTAAGATGCCAGATGACCATGCTGATTCTCCTACGTCTGTCAGCAGCTTTTTGGTGTTCATTAACCAGGAGCTCTTGTTGAGCTAACTTTCATCTCTGAAGGGGGTGAACTGARGCTGGCTAGCATGTCACAGCTTCTTCTTCTATGGAGCTCAGACTGCAAAAATTTTCAGTCATGCTCTTGCACTCAAGGATTTCAGCTCCTTGTCTTCTGTGCCTTCTTTGAGAAAAGAGAGGGTTTAGGCCAGTTGAGGGCCACTCATCAGCCCACAAATTGTGAATCAGTAATGTCTGGAGAGCACACTTGTYTCCAGTAGATTCTTTAAAATGCAGAGTGCTTTTATTCTGCCCGTATGTCATAAATGTGTGAGGGAGACAGAGCACAGAGCATGAAAAGATCACTTTTTCAGGGCAGGATAAACTATGTCTGTCACTGTAGGACACGAAATAACATGACATGCKCACACTGCTGTTCTCAAGGTGAAAAAGGGAAGTTTATTTTCTGACTCCAACATTTCTAGATTTCCAAAAGTGACAGTGGATTGGAGGGTGACAGTGCCACCTCTCCAATGGCACTGGACAAACCCACAAACCATCAAATTTCTCCTCCTCCATAAAAGAATGCAAAACAATAAGTTATTTACAGAAAGTGTGTGAGAAAGTTCATTACAAGAATGTAAACATCAGAAGGCTTAGAAAATCTTAAAAAATCAGGGCYAKAAATGRCTTTGAGTTTGTTTGAACTGGAGCCATCTTGATGAGAACTGCTAAAGGAAATGGTGAAAGTGACAACTCCTTCCAAATGCTCCTTGATAAAATCACATTGTTTGGTCTTTGTACCATCATGCATTTCCAAGGGTAACATTTGTTTCTGTTCTTGTCTGTGATCTTTATCACCTCAGTTAATCTTTTATGACTTGTAGAAGTGACTGCTGTTCAACGTTAATATCTGCATGAGAAAGCACACACCAAAGGAACTGACCAAGCCATTGTGGAGACCCTGGGGGGCATTCCCTCATCAAGGGAGACACAAGAAGATTCTCTCCAAAAGCTGTTGAGACCCCATTGGCTCCTTCCCCTGTTCCTATGTCCCTGAGCCACTCCCTCCCTATTCCCTGTTATCCCTTATCTWTGTACTGCCCTGAGACCAAGGTTGCCCCCCCCCCGGTTCCTCAGGAGGGAGAAACCTGCACCCTCCACATGTGTGCCTGGGACTCTGAGCATCTTACCAGGTGGCTGAATTAAACATCTCTAGATATCATGCAATATATCCATTATATATATGGATAATTTGCTCTAAATTCCTTACRCTGGACTTTAGTAGCAGCAGTTCAGGCTGCAACAAGCCATAAATACWTATGTGAGAATGGATGTGTGAGGGATGTGTGTTCGTGATAACAGCAGAAACGCCCTGCTCTGCCATTTGTTTGCAGGTTGGCTAGTGTCCTGCCTGTCTGCACAGTTTTGATCCTAAATTGTAAACAGCAAAACATAAAAAAATCTCTCATGCTTAATAAAGTGATTCTGTTGACTATAACAGGGTCTGTGTTTTCACTCACTGCAACTGTTTGTAGATCTTCACTAGAGGTATCCAGACTTGTCATTGGTTATATAAAATTCATTTTGTCTCTAGGTGTCTTTCGAAGCCAGTTTGAAATACTCTTTTTCTACAGGTGTTTTCTTTTTCTTCAAATATTTTGAAGYAAATATTTGAAGAGAAAAATGGATTGATGAATCTGGAAATAATTAATGTTGGYACAAAGCAGCTAAGATTTAAACAGACATAGATTCTGTCATGCATTGTTCCCAAATGAACTAGGATAACTAGCTAACCTTGCTGGAAACCTCTCTTTATTTTCTTTAGCCACAGAGTATATAAAAATCCTCCCAAACATGTAGAATCTTTAGGAATTTGTAATATAATTATTTATTTGTAAAATATAGYCACATTCCCATACAAGTATTTCTTTAGTTCTAATCTCATGTTTAGTGATTGATGAATGCCATGAGACACATTTCAGAGAATTCAAAGCTAGAATTGCAGTTTTTAAACTGTAGGTCTGAAAAGCATTAAGAAACAAAAACCACCACATAAAGTGAATCATCTGTGGTTTGCATCAACAAGACCTAGCAGATGCAATATGTAAACCACCTTATGAAAATGTAAGAGTGTGTTGCAGATGTTACCTTGGCAATATTATTGGTTTTGATTTTTTTTATTTTAATAACATTCTGCTGAAAGATATAATGGACACTGGCACAATGTCTCCTATTTCTTCCATTCCAGCAGGTTTTGAGGGAATGTAAAGACCAGAGGCAAACAGTTTCACATCCTCCTTTTCTTCCTTTCAGAACTGTTTTCCTCTAAACTTCATAAACACAAATCAATGCAAAGGTTTCATGCGGAAATCTGCTGAAATCTTTGCACATTTGAAAAMTGAGAGAGAAATGTAGAGAACTTGATTTATTTTTCATAGACTGTGGGATAAATGCACTGTCGTTAGAAATATATATATTTCTGTGGAAGAACAGTTTTTCAAAAAATTATATTTACTAGGCAGTTCTGTTTCAAATATTGCAGGGTCTGAAGATGTTCCATTTTGGTTTTGGTTAAGTTCGGGGCAGCTGGATTTTATATTTCTGAGGATAGTTTTGGTTATTGCTTTTTATCTAGTAAGTATAAGGCAAGTTGATCTTCTCTGTGACTATAAACCTCCCGTCTTCCATGCATGAATCASTGCATACAGTCAGCAACACAAACCTACAAAAAATCTGTGTTGTGTAAATTACTGCCATTCAGGAATCTCTCTCCATTTAACAAAAAAAATAGCTAGCTTTGGTGTGTTTCCTATCTATATTATGGCAAAGAAGAAACTTCTCTTTCATGATGCCACAATGAATGAGCAATTGCCTTAAAATAAGKAACAGTCTAAATGATTAGTAAAATTGGTGCCATCTTACGTACGTGCAGAGAGAGCTTCAGAAGATTGTAAGAAAATAATCAATAGTCGCCCTGAAAGAACTGCATCACAATGTCATTTCAGGTTTTGTTTTTTTTGTTTGTTTTTCTTTCTTGCATGCAAAATAAATGTGTTTTAGAAATAGGAAGAAAACCCTTATTTATGTAAGAGGGTACTCCTGCTTTTTTCATTCCCATTTAAAGGATATTAAAATCCTTTAAAGGCTTTTTGAAAATATAAATATTTACCCTTGAAATTATTACCCTTTGTAGTACTGATATTTCTATTACAGATAGCACTGTATTACTAACAATATGTTAAGTAGATACTAATTCCATTCAAAATATAGAGTCACAAATCATAGAATGGTTTGGGTTTGAGATGACCTTAAAAATCATCTAAATCCAACCCCCTTGTCATGGAAATGGACACCTTTCATGTTTCTTGGAGCTCCATCCAACCTGGCCTTGAACATTTCCAGGAACGGGTCATCCACAACAGGTTGCATAGGGCATCCAGAACAGGTTGCACTGGGCAACCTGTGCCAGTTCCTCACCACTCTCATAGAGAAGATTTTTTCTTAATATCCAAACAAAACATACTCTTTCAGTCTGAAGCCATCCCCCTTCTTCTGTCACCCCAGGCCCTTAAAATAGTCTCTCTCTCCATCTGTTCTGTAGACTACCTCCTGGTACTGAAGGCCAAAATCATGTCACCCAAAGCCTTCTCTTTTCCAGGCTGAACAATCCCAGTTCTCTTCAGCCTTTCCTCCCAGCAGAGCTGCTCCATCCCTCTGATCCCCTTGGTGCCTCCTCTGGCTGGCTCCAGCAGGTCCCTGTCCTTGCTGTGCTGGAGCCCAGGGCTGGATGCAGCCCTGCAGGTGGGTCTAAGACAGGGGGGCAGAGGGGCAGAATCCCCTCCCTGCCCTGCTGCCCACGGGGCTTTGGATGCAGTCTGGAACATGACTGGCTTTGATAAATTATTTGTTATGTATCACAAGAAAAAGAAATTTAGGCTGAAATGCTACAGCCATTTGGTTTCAAGACTACCATAAAAATTGTTGGCATGAATGGGGAGTAGACAAAAATATACAAAACTAACTTGCCTTGTCTGACAAAAAAAAAAAAAAAAGGCTGAATGGAATATCTCCAATCTATGTGGATGTATTTTTATGGCAAATGTTTGAAGAAAAGAAAACTTGGAAGCACAACTGCAAATGAGAGAAGCTTTTCAGTGAATAAYTTTAGTTTGGAAAGTAAAAAAAAATTTCTATCAGTCAGTGAAGTGAGGATCTGGAACAGCCTAGAGAAACTCAAACAAAGGTCAGCAACCGGAAAAATACCTGTTTTAAGATAGAGCTCCATATATTCTGTAGGTGGCTGTGTGAGCTGTTTACTCATAACAAGGGTGCTCAATTCAGTGACTCAAAACATTTTGTCTCATGTGGAGGTTATTAGTCATGTAACAGCTGACTTTTTTTTTTCAAAGACCCTCTACAAATGCATTATCTAAGTCCCCAATTCAGTGGAAAGAGAGAGAARTTAGGACTGAAATGATGCAGAAAAACTGGATAGAATTTTAGACGGCTTTTATACAAGGTACCATCTTTAATGTATGGGGTTTTTTGAAGAACACTTTTCTTGTCTTGCAGAACATGTACTTTTTAAGTTACAGAGGTCACTTTCAAAATGTGTTTAGGACTGTTTGTTGATTTGCATTTCAAATCTGCTGCATCTTTTATCAATGTATGACACTTCTGCTTTCAAGGGTTTTAAAAAAACCCAAACTAGGTACTATATTATCTTAAAATAAAAATGGCAGTTAATTTTAGAATGGAAAGGTACACATTTTTCAAACTTATTTCCTTTCTTGGCATGTAATAATGTTGAGATTAATTTCACCTAAAATTTTTCACTGGGAGATTTTCAAAATGTTATTTCCTAATGACCTTTCACTATCATGCAGAAAGTTAATCTGAATCACAGCAACAAACTGCAATGAGTTGCAATCAAACTTGCAAATACCTTTGATACTCATTGAAAAAATAAAAATGAGCATATTACATAAAATTTAAGATRATTTTTCAGGAGCAGTATTATATTTTTTCTCTTTGATTCAAGCTTGCTTGTTTTCTTTTTTACCCATTGAGCAAAAACCAAAACGTGAAAGAAAAGTTTTRAAAAAGTTAAAAAGATAATTTTCTTTAAATTATAAGACAAGATATGTAACTGGTCTCAACTAAGTGTTCACAGCTGGGAGCTTTGTAACTCAAACTTTCAGTAGTGAAGAAGCYTTTTAAATATTCGGACTGGTAAGGTAAAGGAATAAACCAAGACTGCAGYGACTGTTTTAGAAGCATGGTTTATTGTCAATAACCTGAATCCCAGCAGTAATTTACTGTCTTGAGAGTACAAGAGATACCCTTCCCTCTTTTTATTTTCCTGTAATCTGAGCAGAAACAAAATATACTTATCAAAAATGTCTTAGTAATAAAACTTAAATTTTTTGATTCTCTATTGTCTGTAAAAAAACATATAGATTTCTGTTATTCTTGCTTTGCTTTAAATGAGTTGATAACTAATTTTTTGGGTCAATTCATACTTTCCTCCTTTCAAAACTGATGGCAGTGACCTGAAGTCTCCAWAAATTTCAGAAAAAACAAAGACTTTAGTCTCCATAAATCTCAGAAAGAAAAAAGACTTTYGTTTCTGATAAGTCTTTGCTCAAATCCTGCAGATATTATTTGTGCAGATTTTATAAAACAGGCATTCTTTATGTATATTCATGTATGTATGAGCCACAATGAAGCCTGTGGTAAAGTATCAGGTGTAGAGTGTTTTACATCAGTGCTCTTCTGTTACTTTCAATAAGTCATTCAGTTTCTGTTTTCTAAATTGGTCAATTGACTTTTATTGATGTAACAACCTGCTTAAAGAAAAACCAGCAAYACTTTCCTCTCCTAAGTTTGCCCGTTTATGTCTCTCTCCACACCTACTAGCTTCAGTTTTTTACAGTTCGGGCATTGTCAGTCAAGAGAATAATTATGAACCTTTTCTCATGGTCCACAGAAGTAATAGGCTCTAGTATGACTGTTTATCCTTTGGCCACATGCATGAGTTTGATCTGCTCTTGGAATTAGTCACAGAAAGGAGATCTTGCTATAAAGAGCAGATAGTCAACTTTTGACCTTGAAAATCAACTTGCAAGTCTTTTTATGGCTTGTAGAGTTGTACTTCTTCAGAYGAATCAAAATGGTAGTGGTAATTTCCTTAATTCTTGCCATGCACTTTCCACTCTATTTCTAGCTAATTTGTGTTAGGGTAAGGGTTTCTTTTGTTTAGTTTTATTTGCTTTATTAAAAACATAATGCAGGTTTTAAAAAGACTTATTAAAAGTGTATTTTAACTGAAGATATTTTGATGGTTTAAATACACAAAAATGGTAAGTCTGTATTTGAAATATAAATCTTTGGCATCTTCAAAACTGATATGTTCCTAGTACTTTGTGTTACTCTTGAGAAACACAAAGTAACAACCTAACTTATTTTAATAATAGCATATACTTTTAGGACAACACAGAACTTTTACAAATTTGAGTTCCTAATAGCTGCAGTTAATGATGTTTAAATTGAGTAAATTGTTGCAACAGATTATTTTTGAAAATCAGTTGTTTATGTCCTATGGTTGTTTTTCTCCTCCCTCTACTTTTCATAATCATCTGTTGCTGGAGGTTAACGCAGCTTCATTTTTGGTTTGCTGCTCTCTCCAGCTGCACTTAATGGTTGCATCACTAATCTGCACGTAAGTACTGTGTTATCCCACTTCTGCAGCAGAAGTTAGGAAAATGTACATCTAACAAACTGAGTCAATACCASCAAAGAGACAGTGTCTCTTGTCCTTGGTCTTCGTTTCACTTTAAGGTGTCCATTTGTCTGGAGTGAATCTGATAATTTTCTCACAGAATTTATTGAAAAGAAAATTTGGCAATATCTTAATTTCAAACCCTCCCAGACCCTCCATGACTCTGCTTTAACAAAGACGCATCACCTCTGGAAATCCTCCATCTGCAAGAAATGTTGTCTCAGCATTTTGTGTGACAACTAAGCAATCTGGAGCTCATTGTTTCCTCCTTTGCTCTGTACACTCATGGAGTGACCATGCTCCATCAAGCATACAAAGCTTCTTCGTTTTCATTAATATAGCTCTTTATGCAKAGTTTACTGGAATTCATAAAGCAAATTCCCTCTCCTGCAGTAGTTTTTCATCATCCAGTCCRGTTTTCCTTACCTTTAATTATTACTTATCCACCAGGATTTGTTCTTGGAGGGTAGAGGTTGTAACAGAGCTGTGTCCACTTAGTTTAATACAAMAAAGCATTATATTTTATGGAGAAATCAGGGATACAGGACAGTAGGATAAAACATATATCCTATAAAATGTGGGTTAACAGTTTTGGCCACAACAAAGATTGTTTCTGTAAAAAGTCTCTACAGTCATGTCTGGTGGAAAGAAAAAAAAAAAAAGAGAATTATATTGACTTCAACTGCAGTATCAACTGCAGTTACTATTTTAAAAGTACGTGACAGGCATGTCCTGGATTCTCAGAAATGTAKTTTCATTCTCTTATATCTTGAATACACCTCTGTGAGGCCATGTCTGTTTTGGCTGTATCTTCTATGATGCAAACCAAAGTTCCCTGAAAGTGGTATGTCTAATGGTAGTACTTAGACAAACTAGACTAGACTAGAATTGAATGGAATATTTTCAGTTGGAAGGGACCTTGATCATCTTGAAGGGAAAATGGTCAACTATTCTAGCTGCCAATTTAGCTTTCATTCCATCTTATTTTGTAGCAAGTTGGAGGGGTTTTTTTATGCATCTGTCTATCATCTATCTATCTATCTATCTATCTATCTATCTATCTATCTATCTATCTGTCTATCTATCTATATATCTACCTATCTATCTACCTGTCCAAAATTATTTATTATATGTATATATTGTGGAATGGTGTCCTTGTTTGTTTAAACATCTAGGCTTGTGCTAAAATTTGGTTGATTTTGCATTAAGAATATGAGATGAAAATGTAAAAAGGGAGTAAAATACTTATTTTTCATGCATAGATGAATGAACTACATATGACCATGGTGGATGGATGGTAGATATGAACAAATAGGCAGCAGTGCTCATAAGTGTTATTAAATAACTTGAGTGAGCATACCCATATCCAGACTCTCAGAAATGTATGAAGCCCTGAGACATCCCTGGTACCCATGGAAGGTTGTAGTTTCCTATATATGGCTTCCAGAATGTAGAAATCAGGTGGTAGCTACAAGAACATTAATTTGGCCTCTACATATCTTATGTCCATAATGGTTGTGTTATTAAATTCTATTTCATTATCTCAAAATTGGTTAAAGACATACCTTATATTTGTATTATTTGGTAAAATTTCTTGCATAAAAATAGATTCTCAAAAATATTTGAAGACTTTTTCCCCCTCAACACCCACATTCAGAAGAAAACACTGTAAACCTGTAAGTCATCAATCTTATTAATACAGATTTTTCTTTGGAGGGATAAAAGTGTCTTAATAAATTGCAAATGCATGCAGTTAAGTTAAATAAAATATTTCCGGTGTGCAGTAATTTGGCTGTAAACAGAACCACATTCTTATAAATCAGCCCTAATATTCATGGCATTTTCATTAATGTGCTTATAATAAATATGGTAAAGGAGACATAAACACATTAATAATACACATTGCACTTAATAGCTTTTGCCCTTGGAAATTCTTATCTAGCTCCTACAAAAGTCAATGGAAAATTTGAGCTTGAATGCATTTAAATAAAACTTGAGCCAATGTWTGAAAAAGCACATTCAACATAAAAGAGTTTAACTACTGGACTATTGCTCTTCCTTCTCTTCACTGCCTTTTGTTTCAACACCATGACAGAACTGTTCTTGTTGCAGGGGATTAATAAAAATAACAGGAGTAATACAGTTTGTAATTCAGATGTGATACCTAATGAGGAATTCCTTTTAAAAATACATAAATYCCAAGTTTTTCTCTTAGGTATGCCTCAGAGACATAGAGTAATAACTGATGGAAAATGACTATATCAAATMATTTGACCAACTAAAAGCTCTTATATTTGGTGTCTGTCCAAAGGTAATAAGATTTATTTTAGCACAAYCTCTGAATAAATTTTTACTTTATTTTCTATGTAAGCTTAAAAATGTGTTTTTCRAGGTATGGTCTCTACAAGAGCAGACCCCCCCCTCTCCCCCACCTCTCCATAATTTAGCACTTTTCCTAATGGTGTTGCATAGGCTCCAGCATTKATTTCTATAACATATTGCTTTTTGTAACAGCTGTTAAGAACATTTCTTAATAGGAATGTGAACAATTAGATAGGGTGGATTAAGAGTTCTAGTAGTTAAGAACTACTTAGGTGTTCAATAAGTGCTTGTGTATTTTACAGAAATTGCATGGAAATTGCTGCCATTATCATGTCTTCATCAAGCCCACTAAGGGACATTTTAATCATACCTGTTTTTCCTCTTCATAAAGGGTTACTGTGACCAGCAGCAATGTGACAAGGAGAAATTTCAAAAAGAAAATGTGTTACTTTTCAAAAGAAAATGAGAGCTGGAAACCTGAATAAAAGTGACCCATTATTTTTTACCTGGAGGAAGCCAGAGGAACAAATAAGAACTCAAGCCCTAACTTTAAACCTTGTGAACTCTAAATGAATTTCCTTTTGAACCACATTTATGTCTATCATGGCCTCTGGATGCAGACAGAAAGATGCTCTTATTCTCAGTGATAACTGCCTGAAGTAAGAAAACACTATAATATGATTCATTTCATACCTCATTGACCTTGAATAAGACAGGACACTATATAAATACAATGTAAATTTATTCCAGTGTTTGACACCTACTAACTCAAGTTTACTGGAGGGCAGGGGAATCATATACAAGGATATCCTTTGCTATCACAAGGCAAGAAATATAAACAAGTTAAAGAAAATACACCTGAGGAGTTTTGGTGTCAAGTGTCAAATGACAACACCAACAACAGAGCTGGAAGCTGACACAAACAACACAGATTTCATAAAGAACAACAGAACACCTTATCCTGATTATTTGCATATGATTTCAAAACATGCTAAGRAGCTTTTCCTGCAAAAAAGGAATATATTTGCTTGTTTTTACTATGTGTAATTCTTTTAGTAAAAACAAGCTTTGTTAGAAATTAACTTTACAGCAAAATCATGCTAGATTTAGATTAGACCATACTAATAAGACTCTTGTGTAACCAGGAAAATAAACAAAATATAGATACATTTTTTAGAGAAATCATACTCATTTTTAGTAAGAGATGACAAGGGGCTAAAGAGCCTATGAATAACAGCAAAAGAAACAACAAATAATGAAGCTCAGTGAAAATATGGACTCATTTGCAAAGAATATACCTTTAAGTTGCTTAATCCATGATCTGAACTGTAGGAAAGCATGAGGATGAGCCCTGCAAGACAGGAAAGTCCAGCAGTGACCAAACCTGAGCTGATTTTGTCATCCAATAACTCAAAATTTTACACCATCTCTTCTTGTCCTGAGCCCCTGCTGTAAGAGATGGAACCCAAACCATGGGCTGAAGGGGCTCTGGACATTCTATGGATATTTTGCAGGGGTGACCCATAGACTGAGGGATTGATATCTGTGTGTATATTAAAAGATGAGGAGGGGAGTGTTTAATGAGGGTGTTGTGGGTAGTGTAAGACCCACTAGAGAGCACCACGTAAATGGTACAGAATAAGGGGTGGGGATGCTACCAGGTTCATCCTTGATACAGTGTCAGAATTCAGGACATCTCTCTGGCTGTCCTGGAGTGCCAGGATCCCTGCCAGGGGGCTCAGAGACCCTGGCACAGAGCCCAAGACACCTGTGATTTTGATTGTGACCCATGGAGCAAATTACCAACCTTATATGAAGATCTGCAAGCCACGAGAGTATAAGTAGAATAATAATTAGTTTGTCASAGGGTGAAAAATAGATTTTTGGGGTTTTTAGCATGGGGGTTCAGGAGGCAAGATGGAGGGAACTGGGCGTGTCCAGTCTTTCTCCTTCTTCTTCTTGGCCTCCATCTTCTGGGTGATGTTGGCACTTAGAGATTGGTTTAGAGTAGAAGCTCACTGTCTAACATAGGTGATAGGTATTGGAACGTAATTGTAAATAATGTACACATAGTTTTTAGTATAAAAAGATAACACCACCCCAGGGGCAGGCAGAGTGCCTGGACTGTCTTGCTGAGCGGACCTTGGCAGGTCAGGAGAAAGAATTTTATAGATAAGGAACAATAAACATCCTTGAGACCGAGAAATGAAGAGCTCTGACTCCTTCTTTGAGTGCCTGGCTGGGAAAAGAGACTTTCCAATGTATCTCGGGYTCACTCTGACCAGCTAAAGTCCTGAGAATGCAGTTAATTTTCTTTACTGGGGCTGTGMTTTTGGTTTGTGACTAAAACACCAGTGGTGGATAACACACTGGTGTTGATTGTTCAACAGCCCCCACAGCAAGTAGAGTGGTGGAGCGAAAGGGTTTCAGAAGGGATACAAGCAGGACAACAGATCCCAAATTACCACATGGATGATGATGTGTTTATGGTTTATTTATTTTGAGGAAATATTCTCAGTATTGGTGGGTGGGGTTTTCTGGGAGGGCTAGAGCAATGTTGGCTGTTCAAAGATGTGAAGTCTCTTTCAGATGTGCCACCTGTTGCAGAAAGAAAATATTCTTTCATGCTGTTAAAAATTGTTTTAGTAAACCTTTTTTTTCCCCTCTATTTCTGCAGTTGTTAAACTATGCTGAGAGTAATTTTACAATCTCTTTACAGGTGATCTAGGGTTACGATAGAAAATTATCAAAATATCAATTATTGCTTTTTATATGAACAGTATGAGGAGACAGGTGAATTTGAACGCTGACATTGAAAAGAGACTGCTGCAGGAACAAGCAAGTTTGAGCTTAAATTAAGTCAAGTGMCATACATGAATATTGGCACTCTTTCTTTTTTGACCCTAAAATTAACAGACAAGACAAACCATTGCAATCTGCATAATTAAAGGCATAAGAGAAAATAGAAATATGCAGGAAGAGCTATGGTAGAATTTAGACAGAAAAATAAAACAATAAATGTGACATTTGTATGAGATATTAATGTTAGGTCTCTGTTCTTACTATGAATTAACCAACAGGTTTTACCATTCTACTGTTTTCTATATGGCATKATTTTCTATTCAATCCATTTTAGASGTGAAAATGTYAAAYTCTTGAGTGATGTTGAAATAACTGAGAAAGYACTAAAAGTATTACCTTGCAATTTGCCAGTTAGTTTTTTTTATTTATATGTTCTTTAGGCTGAAATGTTARGAAAGGCTTTGCTAGGAGAAACAAAGATTCTGCGAAAGAGTAGGTCAAAATCCAATCCAAGAAATATACATTCTCTTGAAAAATTCGTCTATTTGCAAAAATATCCAAATGTGCAAATCTGTCTGATGATCTACTCAGACACTCCTTTTTTTTACTTTCATACGATGAATTGCTATGCTTATCATCTCACTATACAAAAGCTCAATTCAAAAGGAAAACTATTTTTTCTGTTTTTTGAATTTGTGCAAATTTAGTTTTATTGATGTAATTTGTAAAATAGGTTATTCATGTTGATCTAGATCTAAATCCTACAAATTTGAAAAATCAAATASAACAAAATCAAACCTAAAGACTGAATTACTTTGCTAAACTGCAATTCCCTTTCCATCAACATATCCACAACAAAGTACATAATTTTAATACAATATAGTTGTATTGTGTAAATAGTGTTTATGGAAAATGGAAATGTAAACGCATAACATTAGTGGTTTTGTTGAAAAAATATCAGTTAACTTGTTTTTAATGTTACTGCATAATATTAAAAAAACAGGGAAAAATATCACATAAAAAGTAGAAGGTGTTTCAAATTTAATCAAATATTTTTTATTTCTAAATCTGCACATATTTCCCTCATGGTGAAAAATTTTAAATGAAAACAGTAGTCTAATGTAGTATCTACTAGCCAGCTGTGAAAAATAAAGGAATAGAAGTGTTTACCAATACTTCCACAGAGGTGTCTYTCTTTAATCCCAAATGGATTAATCTGTATAAATTTGTCCAGCCAAATAAAAATTTCTGATTTCTCAGCCAAATAAATTATTTTAATTTTTATATCCCTTTGAGGATAGGAGTTGCAAACTCTCAAGAAATATTGCTATTTTTGTTGGGAAATTCCTGCCTGCTAGTTTCATTTGTTTCATTTGAMATTCTGTAAAAGGAAAAAAAAACATTCTTCACACCCTCAAAGATTTAGGAGAGGAAAACTATGATATGCTTCTGGGAAAACATGAGTTTTCATTTTTTACCTWCTCTTTTTCCACATTAAGACACTCCTTTTCTTCTATCAACTTTGTTTTGGTGAGGGATGCTGCTGAGAGCTTATAGGGCCCTGCCACAACAGACCCCCCCTCTCATTTGCACCTTTGATGGTGGAAYCCTCCAAAGACAATGTCTCCCTGAATTTTCCCTACCCTTTGTTAAGGCTGTTTTGACCTTCCCCTAGTCCTATTTAGCCAAGTGATTGTTACTTCCATACTTTATKACATCTGCCACCAATTTACTGATATTGGTGAGTTGTTCACAATTCCCTCAATGTATCGTTGGGTTCATTTTAAATAATGATGCCATTATATGAAAATATTAATGATGTTTTCCTCATTAAACCTGCCCTTTCAGTACAGAGGSCTCTAAGTTATGTGTTGACATGATGGCTGTGTTATTGTGACKTATAACAGCATACTGCAAGAAAAATTAAAACGTGAAYTATACACAGGCTATAAATTAATAAATGTATGATTGAATATGTATTATCTCTAATAGCAAGATATATTTTAATGTCCAGGGTAAGTTTGTACTCTGCTGTATCTGTTTCACAATCYCTGTGAAATCTTGGTGGGGGAGTGTTCCTTCCCTTTACTTCCTGTACTTCCAGTTTGTGTGTAGAAGAATTTGACTAGAACTGTATTTTTTTGAGCACGTGTTACCATATTTTTCCCTCTTGAGCCACAGAAATGCTCATCTGACTCAGAAAGGTGTCAGAGCATCTGACAAGCATCTGTCCCAGGTGCTTGAACCTGAACTTTGTCTATGTGAGCAAATCCTCTCAGTGTAGCGACAGTCAAACAAAACTCCCTAGTGTATGTAGCCTTCAATAGGTGGGTAACACTAAGTGGGCTTACATGTTTTTTGAAGTAGAGTAAGTGTCACAGACATCCTTTTTATGAAAAATCCTTTCTTAGGATTTTTCCTGCTGAAGCTGAGAAGTTTCAGCGACAAGATGTAAACAATAATTATCTGCTGCTCTGGAATGCAACAGGTGGATCCGTGATTGGTCTCCTGTGGATGTTTGGGTCCAGTGACCACTCACAGCAGAGCTGGCTCTCGCTCTGTGTTGGGGCCAGCTGCCTTTGTTATCATTCTTTTCTTTTCTTTTCTATTATTAGCTTAGCTAGCTTCTGAGGAAACCTTTCCTTCTATTTCTTTTTAGTATAGTTATAATGTAACACATATATAGATCATAAAATAATAAATCAAGGTTTCTGAACATGGAGTCAACGTTCTCATCTCTTCCCCAACTCAAGAACCCTTGTGACCACTGTCCCAGAGTATGTATTTTTTTTTTTGTAAGGACAGCAGTGATTTGTTCCCTACTTTCTTGGGTCGGCTGTTGATATTCTCTGTCCCGAGAAAGTGTAGGATGATGAAGAACAAGCCTGGACTCTTCTCTTTTCGGTCTTCAGGTTGTTTATTAATTCTTATCTGTAAAATTTTCTTTCTGCCCAGCCGAGATCTGCTCAGCAAGGCAGCCACAAGCACTCTGACCGCCCCCGAGGCCGTATCGTCTTTTTATACTACAAACTATGTATATCATAATTACTACGTACACATATTTACCCAATACCTCTCACCTATGTTAGACAGTGCACTTCTATTCTAAACCAATCCCAAAGTGCCAACATCACTGCAGAAAATGGAGAACAAGAAGAAGAAAGGACTAGACACGCCCTGATTCCTCCATCTTGTCGCCATAACCCCTATACCAAAAATCTTAAATCTACATTTTCACCCTGTGAATACCTTATTATTACACCATTCAAACCTGTGTGACTTTCACATCCTCATACAAAGCTGGCWATTRGCTGCAAGGGTCAAAATCAAGCCACCAGGTGTTCCGGGCAGCATGCCAGMGTCTCRGAGCCCCCTGACGGGSTTCTCGGCAACTCTGGACATCCAAAGGGATGTGCTGAGTTCCCACACTACTTTAAAATGAGAGTAATAGTATTTGAAATCTCACCAAGCTTTTATGTCACAGTAAATGAATAAATGTTCAATGCACTCAGATGCTATAGAAAATATTCTTATCTTCTGGCCTCAAAGAACCTGACTTGGCAAGTACAATTTCCTGATTAGGTGAAATTATACTCCCCCTAGGAAATTTGTACAAATCTTCCTTGAAGCCYCTGTGTGGCCAAAGTCTCTTGCACATGACTTTTAAAAGATTCTTCATTAAAAGAAAGAATCACAAAGCACATGGTCAGATTGAGTACTTTGGGAGGGATTTCTGGGTGTAAATGTCTCCAATACAATCAGTTTTAGATTTCTGTACTGGTTTTAACTGTGGTAGAGTTAATTTTCTTTTCTTCTTACAMGGTGCTGTGTTTTGGATCTGTGACTAAGTGCTGGTAACACAAAGGGTTTTAGATGTTGCTGAGTGGAGTTAATACAGAATCAAGGGCTTTTCTGCTTTTCACACCATCCCAACAGTGAGCAGGCTGAGTGGTATGCAGGAATTTGGGAGGGGACACAGCCAGGACAGCTGCCCCAAGTGACCAAAGGGATATTCCATAGCATACAACTTCATGCTCAGTGTATAAAGCAGGTGGAAGGAGGAAGGGAGGATGTTTGGAGTCATGGTGTTTGTCTTCCCAGGTCACAGTTTTATGTGATGGGGCCCTGCTCTCTCAGGGTGAGCACCTCCCAGATGCTGAACACCTGCCTGCCCATGAGAAATTATGAATTAATTCCTTGCTTCACTGTGCTTCTGTGCACGGCTTTTGATTTCCCTATTAAATTGCCTTTTCTCAATCCACTAGTTTTCACACTCCTGCCCTTCTGATTCTCTCCTTGATCCCACTTCTGCAGCGGTGGTGGGTGAACAAGCACAGGGCTGAGGTGTCTGCATGGGTTAAACAAAAATTGTCTATTTAAAAGAAAGTGAGGAACAGAAAAACTAATTTTCACTACTTCTTTGATATCACAGTGCTCCAATGGAATATGCAAAACTAGCAAGCAATGAATTTATAGTGTTTTTGCCAGCAGTTACCCTGTTGAAATATTGAGAAAACAATCTGATATTTTTTGAAGACTTATTTTATTTGTCATCCACAGCTATATGGCTTAGGGGATTCACACAGGATTTTTGTCGGTCAACTTTGTAAGGAAAGCCATTCCTACAATGTCATGGGAAATGTAGCAAATATTGGTGGAATCAAATGTCAGACATTAGTTCTGAGCCCATCATTTTTTTAGTCTGTAGTAAGAGATAATCAAAAGCCCAGATCTGTCCCAGTAAAATTGGGAAGTAAAATTTGGAATAAGGAATCTGAAATGTAATTTAAACTTCTTTAAATCTTATAGTTACAATAAAGCCTCTTCAGATTCTRAGTATTTTGGATTCTGAAGTCTTCTTTTTAATGCTAGAGCTCTGAAGTTTAGATAAAAGATTCCTTTCCAAAGAAAAGGCTTATTTCTTWTAATACACTATACAGCATTGGACACTGTACAAAGTGTAGCTTCTCTATTAAATAACAGCTACAAAAYCTAGAGTCCTTTTCTTGCTGAAAAATAATAATTCCATGATAAAAGCAAGCACGAGTTGTATCATTTGAGRTGTATTCAGCAGACAGAGGGAATTTTTAATTCTATAGTATTAAGCATTGATTGACCTAATTTTGAACTCTGCAGAGTTTTGATTGGCTGTTTTCAAGAATAATTAACTCTTACTGAAACAAGAAGTTGCTTCAAGGATCACCAAGAGAAAGAAGAGTGTATACAATAAAAGAAAAATAGGCTGGCATTCTTTAATTAATCCACTACATTGCAGAGAATCTTGGTTATTTGTATACATCCAATGGGGCAAGGTGGGAATGTGATGCACACGCCAGAGAGGAAGATCAAAGTCGTGCTGGCAGAAAAAAAAATGGATAAAAACTGATTCTAACTAAGTTCTGTTTGGGCACTAGAAAGAAACATCCAGAAAGTAGAGTAGTATATTTCTGCAGATTCAGTCAAACTAAAAGGTCATGGAGAATAACAGAAAAATTCAAGATTATTTTCAAAATGGAGGCCATAACACTTGTAAATGTAGTCTTATAACACAACACACCAACCACACAGACCTGGAGGCCTCCCAGAACTGTGTTTCCATGGGTTTTTACAGATCTTTCTTTGTTCTTGTGCAATWCATATACATGCACACACAAGAATATTTATCTATAAAGAGGCTTGTATGTCAAATATTATTATTTTAAAAAAAAGTTTGTCTAGACTAGTGAAATAGAGAATTCTCCTCTAGAAGATGACCTCAATTTGGGAAAGTGTTGAGACACAAATATTACCTAAATCTTATKAGTAAGTCTTACATATTCCAGCATTACCTTCTGTCCATACTGAAGTGTGTGCATTTGCAATTTCTTCTGTGAGACCAGCATAACACAGAAATTAGATGAGAAGCTTATTGCAGTAGAAGGGAAAACCAGAAACTGTTTTTCTTTTTCTCTGTAATTTTCCAATTTTTTTTGTATACCTGGGCTTATGATGATGGTTTTCTTTTCATAAGCTTATGGTGGTTTTTGTTGTTTGTTTTCAATTATACATCCTTAGAAAGACTGTTTRCTTGAATTATCAGAATTTATTCTTCTACCTTTAACTTCAGGAAAATAAATAGAATTTTATCATGTGGGACAATAGTTATTATGTTTTTTTAATGTAGAAACAATTTTAAGGTCTTATTTGCTTTACTTTTATGGTGTAGAGAAAACAATGCAGATATAAATACTATAAAACTGTACAGGTTCTCAGGCTTGAAAGAACTTTTAACACTTCAGGCACTGCAGGAATGTAGGAATGTTTCACTTGTAAAAAAAAAATTATTTTTGTTTTTAATGTTACTGTTACAGAAAGATTTTTGTGTCTCTTTAAGTAGTTTTCTCTATAAAATCAAGATACCATCATATCTCAATATTGTCTGCAGGGGCAGGCAATTTACTGCACTTTCATCCTTTGTGAGGTAAGACTATGATATCTACTATTGATTTGAAGAAAATGGGGTAATACAGTTCTGTTCTGAAATACATAGTGCTTTTCATAGTTACTAAGTGTTTTTGGCACTATTCATTTCACTGAGTCACTCTAGCAGGTTGACTTCAACAACAGAAGAAAACAAGAAAAATTAATGGAAGAATAAACTAAAGCTAAATTATGTTATACAGTATCCTCAAAATATTTTRAACTTGAGAACCAGGGTGAAAAATATAACGATATTCATTTCATTTTTTCTGATGTTTAATTGTGCTGGGATAAGGTTCTTAAAATATGAACTGGTTGTTCKAAAGCAGTAGAATGATTTAATGAATGTTCTCTTAAAACCACTACTTTCTGGAAGTATCACTGAKGTTTTAGGCTAAAGAAAAGCCAGATTGTTCTATTTTCTATAGTACAATGTAGTTTTAGAATAGGCAAACAACAATTTATGGTAGCCATTTCTCAAGACAGAAAATCATAAGATGAGATTACTTTCTGGAGTTAGACTTTCAYGTTATTTCTGGATGTACTCATGGAAAAAGCAAGAATCATGTCTAAGATTGGTTGCATGGACCTGRAGCTCATAAATAGATGTAAATCCAATAAGGATTTGTAATTCCTTATGAAGTCAAATATTYTTTCATAATTGAACCCCAGTCCACTTTGAGAACTTATTGTTTTGGGAAAATTTCATAACAAATTTCAAATCCACAGTGGCTRTAAAGTGAGTCATTCCATTTCTTGTGAAAAATGAGGATTTGAAAAGGTAAGGTAAGAAAATTACTTGTCCTTTTCCCTGTCCTTTTCCCGGGGCTGTTATCAGAACCAGAATTAGCTTCTCACAATTCTCTTGTAGATTGTATCACACATGAGAAAAGATATCCCTTTGTAAAGTGCYTTGCTGTGCTCTGCAAGCACGGGCATAATGAATGCCTCACCAATCAAAAATGTTTTGGCTTGGTTATTTCAACAGAAAAAGATTATTTATAAACCTCCAAGAGCAATTTTTTCATACTAATCTTTTGAAAATCATTATTGTGACTGGCCACTTTAATTGTAAGTTTGTGATTACCCTTGCTGGTGATTAGCTTTTAGAAGTGATTATCACTACAGGTGAAAATACGCACATTTATTTAAAATTAGAAGCATTTAAAAATACTGTATAAACAAACTTGCATACACTGTCTAAAATTTTTAATATTAAAATGTAAATGAGGGAAATTAAACCAGAATCATTGTACTGATAGTGTTCAATATTTTCAATCATTCATATCCTTTCTGTGTAAACTTTGTACTAAAACATTTTGATAGTGCACAAAGCTGTAAAATACCAAAGGCTCACTTTGTAACTATTGAATGCTATTAAAAATGTTTCACTGTAGCAAAATCAGACAATGAAACATGATAGAAAGGAGAAATCACACTGTAATTTTTCAGTTTGCATATGCAAACTCAGCCCATGGAGGGTTATTTAAAAGGCTGGGGTACTGTGAATCCATTAATCCCTCAGAAATCARGCACAAAGGTGTAGCTTTTCTTTGGAACTGCTTTCATTCAAGCCAGAAACCTTTTCCTGGGCTGTAGGATTTTTAGACTCACTGTGGAAACAAAGAAATCTCTGTCTTTTCTGTCTGCTGTCACATACAATACTGTTGTAAAATGACAAAGCACTCAACATTCATATCATAAGACTTGCRGTAGTTTTTTTGACATTCAGAGAAGAATTTTATTGATGATCTCATGAAATATCAGTTTGCATTCATCCTGTTATATCCAAGCATTGAAACTTCATCAAAGACACCTAAATGTTAGATTTCTATATAGTTTTGTCACTAGTGTGGCTCTGAACAGGTAATCCATTTAAAAAGCCATTTAAAAGCTGGGGAAAATGGAAAGGATTTTTGCAATTCGATCTAGCAATTCCCATTTTGTATTTCTGTATGTTCCAGCAGAGACACAGACATTACTTTTCTAAGACAGTGCTGCTCTTGACAGACACAAAAAACCACTTAGTACAAGAGAATCCAAAAAAAATTCCTTATACATTTCTTTTCACAATATTCTAGAAACACTGTCCAGCACTGCCACCACTGTACTCCWTTGACTTCAAATTATCTTCTGCAATAATAAGCAGATTAGAAATTTTTAASGATATTAAAAGGTCTTTAAACCTGTTGTAAAAGGTTTAAACTAACCTGTTGGCTAAAGGTTAGTGCATTATTAGAAAAATTATTAGAATATTTACTTATTTCTTACTGTGAGATAGGATCTAGGAGGAGAGCAAAGTAGGTTCAAACTGTGAAGGATATAAAGAAAACTTTATTAACAGTACTAAAAGAAAAAAAGAGAAATTAGAATAAACCACTTCTCTTTTTCTTAACCTTTTCTTTCATTTTATTRCTGACAATGRAAAGAGACAAATCTGGTATTTTCAGTTAATTTACTACTTTAYAATATTKTTTTATTATTTTTTTAGGGAGAGTTATTGGCTTGGTAATAAGCTGGCCTTCTCTAAATGCCCTGACTACTGAGGCTATTACAAGGGGGAGGGGAAAGGGGACTATGGGGGGACATATTACAATAACATCACTATACATTTTAACATCCACATAGTATCTACCTCTTAACTGGGAGAGCCAACCATTACATTACTCATCTATAACACCAGGAACATTTAACCCCCTTTTTTTTAATCAGTAAATGTTCTCAGATATAATATTGCCCCATTGGCACTTTATTTTTGTCCAAAAAAATCTATTAAAAGAATCCTCTCCGACTCCTGCTTTTACAGTGGAACGGGACACAGGTGTGGATATTTGTTTGGGGTTTTCAGGGGCAGAAAGTATTTTGGGATTATTTTTTATTTGTTTCTTTTATGGGCCATATAAAAGAACTGAGACTTCCTTCAGGTATTTTCAATCTCTAGCTTCGTCCTGATTTGCATACAAAGCTTGTTTTTTTATCAGATCAAAAATTCACTTTTTGAGTACTGAGACCTGCTTATTATTTCTCCATYTTTCCCACTGAAATGCACATTTGGTTTGTTACACATAGTATCAAAAMGGTGTCTTGTAACAAAAGATTTTTTTGCAAAGAGAGAGTCCTGCTACCTGGAGTATCATGTTTGCACTCTGAAGCCCTGATGCATTTCTTTTCATCCTCAGAGTGTGAAAGAGCTGTTTACAGTTAGATTTGGTTCTAGAATGTTGGACAAAATTGCTGGTGTTGGAAGCAGAGGTGTGATATTTTTCATTAGAAAATAGAAAAAGAACAAAAYTCTAGTAAAAAGCAAATAAGAACAGAAGATCTGATTGGAAAAATCTGCATTATTTTTAAACCCAATTTTAAAATCTTACTTGCAGGTCTCAGGTCTCTCTGACTAAAACTCCCTGGGTGAAAACTTGAATTTTATATTTGTATTACTTAAATAGCATTATTTAAAATGATATCTTATGTTGATTTATGTATTTATTTAAAAAAAAAAAAACAACTCAGCTCCAGTTGGTCTGCATTTCTTCAAATCTGATATGTTCATATTCTGAAACATTACTCATGTAAGATATCAGCCACAAACATGTTATGTCTGGAGTCACRAGCTTGAAGGAGTCCCCTTAATTCCTTTTTGTGCCCTTTTCAGTGCTATAAAGAGCAGATAACTGTARTGTTCTTGCCAGCATCATTATGTCTTGCTGTGGGCTTCAGTAACTGAACACTAACATGAATCAGGATCTCACTTTTTCCCCTCTTACTCTGTAGTGTAGAAGTCACACAAGAGATCAGTCACTTGGGATTTACTAGGTGGATAAATAATAAGCACAGGAAAAATACAACTTGAAAGCTTCAAAATATTAAATCAGAAAGATTTCCCTTATGAAAAGCAAAGTCAATTWGGTCTTTGACTTCAGTGTTGTGTCTTTATTGTACTTTGGACCACACTATGTGCCAAGTGTTTTTGACTGACTGCCTTAGTTGCTTTAACACTTCCTTCTTAGCTACGACCAGGAAATAACTTAATGGGTGTAAATTGATCAGGTAGCCTGAAACTAAAGAATATTTTTATTATTATATAGTGTTTTGAGTTATACTGTTTTCTTCATCATGTATCTCACACTGCAGAGATGACATGACAGCTCTTAAGTGTGGGGGTGTTGAGGCACTGGCATAGGTGGCCCAGAGAAGTTGTGGATGCCCCATCCCTGGAAGTGRRCAAGGCCACGTRAGYTGGGGTTCTGGCCAATATGGTGGYAAGTGTCCCTGTCCCAACCCCCCACYGCAGGAGGGTTGGAATGAGATCTTTAAGGGCCCTTCCAACCCAAACTCTTCTATTATTCCATGATTTTATAGTTTTGACAAAAATAAATAGTTGTGTGCACCCACTAGTTCAAGTCTTGAAAATTAAGAAGATATATTCATGTTACCTTGGGTATATACTAGTGTTAAATGTGGAGAATACCTTAAGAAAAGTTTTTAAATAATCCTAATTCAGATCTTGACAGGTATTTTGGCAACTAATAACAGCACCAACTCTGAAAGCATTAGGAAAGATCCATGCATCCTCTTCTTCTGGCAATTATTCAATGTGAATTGACACTAAAATTTTGAGGTCCAAGTCTYTGGGTATTTTCCATGGAATACTGGTCATAATCAGCCTTGCCAATACCTCTTAATCATATTGAAAACCTTTAAAACTGTGAAGCACTGATATTGCTGCTATGTGCCACTGTGCCACCAGSCTCTTTAGGTCTGAATTTAAAATACATAAGTGATTAAAAAATCACTGCATGTTGTAGCATAAAATAGCCAGAGCGTGCTGAAAGAGTCTTATACTCCAATGAAAAACACAAGCACATTAGATATTGCACTTTGTACCTACATTAAGATCAAAAGCTCTGTCTCAGAAACTAACATTATTTCTAGAGCTTGTTAAACTAGTGGTTTAAATGGACAAATAAGTATTTTCAAGTTTCAGATAACTCTTCCAAAGTTCTTTGAGAAGTGTTCTAAGAAAACATCACTAAATGAAAACCACTGTTTTAGAAGGCAGTTTTGCTTTCATCACATCAGAAAAATGTCATGTTGTTACATGGGATGTAGTAATTGGCTCATGCAAATGAGAGGAAATTATCAATTATGTTGAAAAGTTCTGCCCAAAGTTTGGGGTTCTTTTATCATCCTATTTCCACTTCTATCCTATTTCCACTTCTATCCAACAACCTCAAGAACACCCCCAAACACAATCACAAACACAGTCAAAACCTCCTTCTTTATCAGCTTAATCCCCATAACCATCTACATCTACTCCAGAACAGAAAGCCTCACCTCATCCTTCTGAGAATGAAAATTCWTTATAAACTTCAAAATCCCCATCAGCCTAAAAATAGACTTCTACTCCCTTACTTTCCTCCRCATTGCACTGTTCYTATCATGATCCATRCTGCAATCATGATACATCCTACATGATCCATCCATGTCCTTTTGCTGTTTTCAGTTTGTTGGCCACATTCTGGCCTCCCTTCAATCCTCCCCTGCCCCTGGGTGGTTGCTGCCTGGCAGCTCTGGCCCACAGAGCTGTCAAAACGTGGGGAAGAATGGTGGCAGCAGAGGCAGCAGGGGTGGGGAGCACTTGTTGCTGGGAGGCTTGGCACAGTCACATCACACCACCAGTCAAGGTAGGAGGAGGGCTCCACCAAGGAAGGACCCCAAGGAGCTGATGGACAGACCTTGGGGGTTCCAATTCTTCATATAAAGACTGCTCATAAATATTGATGAGGCTGGTGCCATCTCAGGCATATAAAAGGTGGAGATGCCATTTTGTGAGSCAAGCCTCTGGTGGGCAGGAGTCTCATCAAGCTCCCAGAGTGCCCCCCCTTTTGCTTTGTGTTTTTAACTGGGTCTTAATAAAATTTTTATTACTCATTCCCGCCCATGGTCTAAGTTGTTAATAACATTCTGTTTCCTCTTTCCTTCCTTCTTGCAATACAATTGAGACACTAATAAAAGGAAAGAGGAAAGCAGAGTAAGTGTCTGTGATTATAAAACTAGGTAAAAAATAATTGTGAACAGGATTTGGCGTTTGGGGAAGGTGTTTTACTGCATACTACTGATTGCCATAACTSTGTAGATGCAAAGTACTGAAATACCCACCCACCATCAATATTGTTTTGATAAAATAAGAAAAATGTAGAAAATCTCAAATGGTGTTTGGAGAACAGAGAATTACCTGAAACAGCTTTTTCAGATCAAAACTGTAGTCAATCATTTGCAGAAAATTTTTCTGATGTTTTATCTCTACAACAGAGATCATTTGGGTACGGTATTTGTGAAAAGGGAGTGGGCACTACCAACTAGATATCAATCAATGAAGTTTCCTTTGTCTTTASGGTGAGGTGATAATGGAGTTTTATTTAACCCTGCCAACCACTCAACCTGTTGTGCCCTAGTACACCTTATAACAAGYATATTTCATACTATTTGTGTAAATGACTTCCTGTTTAAGAGCATATTCGTGCATGCAATTGTAGCCCAAATTTAAAAGATGAAGCCCTGTTTCTAGGGAATCAAACTTGGCAGATAAAATTTGTCTGAGYTGCCCTCAGTATTATCCAACCCCTGCAAATTTTGTATTCCATCAGTCTGATTACCCCTTTTTAACTAGCAATATCAGCTAACAGAATTGTTAAAAATTTTTGCTGTTATTTGTCTAATATGAAGGAGTGAGTAGGATGTAATGAATCCATAAAAAGGCAGACCAGCTAAGAATCATTTCCCTTTGAGCCACTTGTGCAACTGCCAGGWTCCACCAGAAACAGAAGGGAAAGAGAATAATTTCTTTTGCTGTGAGGCATAAGGCATTTTTCTCTGAAAAATTAATAAACAGGAGAACACTTCAGGCATGTGTTTTGAGCTGTATATTTTGCTAATTACCCRGTCTTGCTCAGTTAGAATGATCAGCAGGAATGGGTGAATACTTTGTTGGCTTCAAGAGCACCACTAATGGCTTTTTCTTTTCCTTCTGTAATCAGCACATCATTCTATTCCAACACCTCCCAGCTGCCTCTTCCTCCCTCTGTATTCTGGTCTCTGACTGTTTTTAATTCTGTCTAATTAATCTTGAATAAATCAAGCTTGCAAATTTTTGTTAATGAAGAAGGTTGAATTCATTAGAATCCATTAAAAATAAAACCTTTGGAGATTTCTAGTAGGATATAATGCTGTTCTTTTGGAGCAAAGACATAAGGCTAGTTAAAGCATGCACTTTTCTTAGGCTGGGACACTCTTTATTGGCTGAGGTTGAATATTTAATGTTGATAGTTTCAAATGAATTCATGAGATATTTTCATTTAATATTTTTTAATCCTTTTTCCTGAAGTCAGACTACTTATTTTTTTTTTTTCTTGTGACTACTAGGAGTGATTACCAATAAACTAAATGAGAAAATTTGTGGACAACTGAGCTAAACAAATCTTCTGGAACTTACAATGTCTATGTCAATATGTAAAAATATAGTAGGCATTCATTGTATTAGTAGTTCTGATATTGTTCTAGTATTAATCCAAAATGAGAAGAAAGGAAATTATGTATTTAGTCTTCACAATTGCTGCAAAACAGTCTTCTTTCTTCTTCTTTGGTTTGTTTTGGTTTTGTTTTTTGGTTGGATTTTTTTTTTTGGTTGGGTTTTTTTGGGTGTTGTTTGTTTGTTTGTTGGTTGGTTTTTGTTTTTTGGTAAGTGCTCAGTTAAAATCTCCACTCACTACTTTACAAAGCTATGATTGTCACTGTACCAACATTTGCAAATGGTAATTGCTGTTCCATTTGCTGGCTGTACATCAACAAAAATTATTATAGTGAGGTAGCCCACAGCTTTTTAATAAGTCAGCATTTTTGAACCTACAAAAAAGGCCACACCCCAATCCRCCCCATTTAAAATGCACGTCACTTTATTAATTATTATTGTAGGTTACTTTATTGTTGAATTATTATTGAAAATGATTAATATTTTATTTGAAATGATTAGAAGAAATGATTTGATAAAGCCAGATTATATCGTTGCCAGATATCGTGCAGTGCAAACTTACAACTGGGTTTAAAAAGGAAAATTCAAAGTATATACAAGATTTTAATAGCAAGGATCTAAACTCTACTTAATGGATGATTGACAGAGTGTTGTAAATGGCTGCTTTAGAATTGAACTCTCTCCTAGAAATGTGCTACTTTAGAATTGAGCTGTCTCCTAGAAATGTGCTAGTGGTAAGTATCAGAGTGCAGCTGGAGAGGCAGAAGGATACTGGGGATCTACCCATGTTATTTTGCCAGTGTGGTGCAGTAGAAGGGACCTGCAAACTGAAGCAGCTGATGCTGTGTTCCCTAAATGTAACCCATGAGAATTAMCAGGTCTTTATGACTGATTCAATTTGGACTGTTCCCAAATATGGAATATTCTTTGATATTTAAAGTTCAYAATGTCTGAAGGAAAGATCTCCCACAGGCTTCTGTTTTCCTGATGGTGGYTCCTGTGAAGGCCACCTCCAGAAATGCRTGATGACAATTTACCACCTACCTCATGCCAACAACTTCAGCACTGCCACAAAGACTCACAGGCCTGGTTTCAGMTCTTGCTCCTCTTTCCCCTTATATCTCTTCCCCCTTGTCTTGTTCCATCTCATTTCCAAGTGATGTCATGATGCCTGCAGCCTTAACTGCCTCTGAATTGGTCATCAGTGTGAACAAATTCACTGTAAGGGAGAGTGGAGGGCTTAATACTGCAGCTTCAAATATAGAACATAGATTTTTATGTTCTATTTTCTTTTTTMATCCTTTTTATTGTCCTGTCAGTATTAATAAATCCTGACACATTAAGTTTCAAAGCTTAAAAAAGATCTCCAAACAGCTGATTATTATAAAACCCCTGATTAGACCTGTGAGAATGCATATCTTAATGGCAAAGTTACTAAGCAAGTTTATTTTGTATTGATGTAATTTCCTATTGACATAATTTTCTATTCAGAAAAATTTACAGTATATTCCACTCTTTCTACACCATGATGTCAGGATTTTGTCCAGATGAAGTTATGAATTGCTTGCAGCTAAATATTGCTTGACATTTCAATGTTTTGCTATGCTAGGCCTAAAGTTATTCAAACTGAGGCTATCTGATGTTGATATTTATGGAGGTTTGTAGATTCTCATAATTGTTCTATAGATTCTCTGCAAATGTGTCTTTCTTGATGTGAAAATCCAGAAAAGGCCTTACCTGTTCTGGATATGACTATGGCTCATGATGGATTTACATATCAGAGTAGGTATGTAGCTCAGAAACATTTTCTATTGTTTTCTCATTTTGTAATCAAATTGGAGTCTTCAAACATTTACTATATAAATTTTATTTAATTAATTGTTCTTGTCATGTATTCAGATAATTTATTTTCTAATTTACTGAGCTAATTTTGAACTCCAACCCTGCCTTCTAGCATCAAATAATTCCCACTTTGTTATGTTTTAAAAATAMAAAACATAGCTACACAATCTTCCAGATAATAAAGAAGAAAAAAGTGAAGTGGTAATGCAGACAAATCACCTCAGAACTGTATTTGGTAACATCCTCCTTTTTTATAGTGAACTAGCCATAACTGTTCTCTAAGTGTACTTTACCAATGAATTTAGCATCTACTTGTTAGTGAGTCACCTACAGTGGTCTAATCAGATACATTTCTCATTAATCTGTGCTATTTTCTTCTATGCTTAAAACCAAAAAACTATTATTTTTACAAAAATATTCCGTGAATTTAAATAATTCCTCAGAATGTGATTCCTCTCTTTCAGCTAAATAAAAGCTACCTTTATGGGCTCCTGATCATTTTCAGATCTTTCTGTGCTGAAAAGCAGTATAAGATTTAGTCTCAATCTAAGTTTTCATCAGCCACTTTTGTGACAAGGTCCAGCTGTATGTGTGACARATTTCTCTTGTCTGCACACTATGTAACCTTTCCTTTTTTCACTTGATGCTGTCAGTGATGGTAACTGTGTTAGCTGTATGTCAGTAGATGACCTTTTTAGTGAAGACTGATTTATAAGGAATCAGTACTTTTGCTTTTTGGGGGTTATCTTTTATTTCCCATTGGAGTGATCAATGTCTGAATCTTTTCCTTGGTATTTCTTGTACTTTCAGTGCTTTGATAGTGTTTAGTTGTTCTTGATCTCTTGTTGCTGTGTYCAATTGTGAACCTTGGATTTTATAACTTACCTCTAAGGATATATMGCTGTAAGTTTTTGTTTGGTTTTTGATTATTTAGTCAAAAGAAGTGGTTAATTACTTATGATAATTTTCTCTGTGGACCATTCTGCTGTCTACTTTTTCTAATAAAGGTTAAAASAGTTAAARYTCAGTCATTATCATCAAGTCCTTTSTATSYATCACATACTTAGGAACAGCATCATCTTCCCAAAATTTCCTTGGATACAGTAGATCACAGATCACCACAATAATAGTAAGATTTCCACAACCCTAGCATGATTTCAAAATAATATGTATGTTTCTGTATAAATATTCTAGTTGTTATCATTCAGTCAGTTGTTTGATATAAAATCTAATTTATAGTATTGGAATCCTAGTACTTCAAGGTAGGTGTGCAATACTTATAGGTGTCCATTTTATTTTCACATAATAATCATTATTAGATCAACTTTCAAATATTCTGAGATGTTCCTTCTTCTTTTTCATCCCTCTTTAAATTTTGATTTTGTGTTTCCACTTTTTCCAAACCTTTGATGAGGATATTATTTATATCTGTCTGATAACCTTTGTTATTTAAAATGAATAATTTAGAGGTCAACTTTAACACATCATCCAGTATGACCATACATTTCTTTGATGATGTTTCTACACTGTCACTGAGTAGGGCAAGAACAACAATGAGCCTCCTTCCAGCTTCTCCAAAGAATTCATTGGGACTACTAGGCCAYAGTCCTCACATCTAGGAATAATTGGTTAGTAAGCAGCCACCTTTGTACATTTGTTTACAAATAAGAGTAAAATCTACAAAAGAAATAAGGAGGGAATGCATGATTGAAGAACACTTTCAATGTTGATTCATTACCTATGCAAAAATTATATGACTGATTTTAGACTCTGGAACAAAGACAATTTTTAGCTGTGTGAGAGTACATAATACAATATTTTTTGTTCCCTCTGAAAAAAGGAAAGAAAAAGCAATTGKAATATAAACTACAGCTTTTTAAAACATTAACAATTCAAGAATTCAAATACAAAACATTGAAGGAGAATGCATTGATTTTTTCAAGTGCTTACATTTTAGTAGTTTTTCTATATAAATTGAATCCTATCCAAATTGATATTTTGGGGTTGATTTTGAAATTAAAATATTATTTTTTCTGCTCAAAAATCTATATGTAAATACTTCTATATATTCTGTATTCCCATTAAAGGAGTATTAATATCTAAAAGTACCAGGAAAATTTATTTAATAATTTTGGCTCCAATAGTTGAAAAGTTTGGATCCAGTCACTATTAAGTTTGGATCCAATCGCTGAAACTCGAGGAAGATGAAAAATAAAGGCAAGAAAAACTTCAGTCTGCAGAACCTGAGTGCTTTGCCTTGACAGGCCTTGTGGGYTAAGAATCTGTTGGACAGAACCGGCTTGCTGGCGAGTGTGATTATGTGTCACAGACATATTTTATTAAAAATCCTTTCATTAGGATTTTTTCTCCTGAGAAACTGAGACACCTCAGAAACAAAATGTAAACAATAATTATCTGCTGCTGTGTAATGCAAGAGGTGCATCTTTGATTGGTCTCATGTAGTTGTTTTTAATTAATGGCCAATCACAGTCCGGCTGTCTCAGACTCTCTGGTCAGTCACAAGATTTTATTATCATTCCATTCCTTTCCTTTCAAGCCTTCTGATAAAATCCTTTCTTCTATTCTTTTAGTATACTTTTAATATAATATATATATCATAAAGTAATAAATCAGCCTTGTGAAACATGGAGTCAAGATTCTTGTCTCTTCCCTTGTCCTGGGACCCCTGTGAACACCACCACAACTATGCATTTATTCCCTTGGAAGAAATGACATATGGACATTGTCAATGGAGGGGGAGGGGAGGGGAGGGGCAGGCTGAGGCAGGGCGAGGCAAGGGGAGGGAGACTGAGCCTGTGAGGCAGCATTTTGTCTGTGTGGCACTGAACATCCCTGGTGCAATTCTGGTCTCCTCAACATGAGATGACAAACTTGGAGTATTTGTGTCGTGAGTGCTTCAGGCAGGAAAAGGAGTGCAGAGAGCCCTGCTCAGTTCTGCCTGGGTCTCTGAGAGTGCTGGAGGCCTTGGATTAGCCCTACAGGCCGGTGATATTGGGGTGGTARTCACAGAATTCCAGAGTGGGWCAGGTTGGAAGGGACCACAGTGAGTCATCTCTCCAACTTCCCTGCTCAAACAGGATCATCCTGAGCACATGGCACAAGATTGTGTCCAGATGGTTCTGAAATATCTCCAGTGATMGAGATTCCACAACATCTCCGGGCAATCCATTCCACTAATTGGTCACTGCTCAGCATAGATGTTCTTCTCCATGTTTAGCTGGAACTTCATGTGCACAAGTTTCTGCCCGTGGCCTCTTGTCCATTGCTGGGCACCACTGAGCAGAGRCTGGTCCATCTTGGATGGATGTCCTACATATCTTTTAAACCCTGGGGTTTTTTTTTCAGGGAAATATCTAATATTCAAATTACATATTCAAAAATCATAGCCAATATGCAGAAGCTCACAAACTGGGGGATTAAAATACAAAATCTATTTTTTTTGGCCAAATATGCAGGTAGGACATGAAGCCTCAGGGCTTTTGTACAGTGTGAAAGAGAAAGGAAAATGCTGGACATAATACAAGTAGGTTTTGTTTTCTCGGAAAGAAGATGACAGGCACATGTGATATAATAAAGGTGGGTGCCCATAAAAGAACTTACACAGTGGGATAGGTCCAGACTTTWCTCTTGAACTACTCATAAATGGGCTCCCCTCCCCTGCCAACAATGGCCCCCATTTTTGCAGGATAACAGACTTCAGGATGGGAAAGATATTTTTGGTTCCAGGAAMCAGAGAAAGGTACATTATTGAGGAGATGGAAGGAGAAAGATGCCATTGGTGGCTCTAAGAGAGGTAGTGTTATCGCACAAGTCATGAACAATCACCTTGTGGATGGTGGAGAGAGCAGGATAATAGCGCTGAGCCCAACTAGAGAAGACAGCCTCATCATAAGGATAGCATCTATAACATTTTTTCCCCACATTCCATATGGAATTCCATATGAATGCTAAGAGCTAAGTAGTAGTCACTGAGTTGCTCAATCCATGACTCCTAAGCAGGAGTAGCATCAGCATAGACTTTCTGGAGGGTGGCTTTTGTTTCATACTGCTATTAGACAATGTATGCCAATAGTATAAAAACCATCACACTCCTCAAATCAGTATAGACCCACTTAATAGATCAGTTAGCCTTCCCACAGAGGACAAACTGGAAATTTGTGCCACAGTACAGTTGAGGCCAAAGTGTTGAGRGGGTCTTCATGGCTGGGGGCAGAGCACACAAACAACTGCTTCCTGAGACAAAAAGCAGGATGGTTTCAGGGAATTATGGACACTGTGCCCTAATGCAAAGCCATCTGGTCAGGCTGATTGATTCAGTGAACCTGAAACTGAAATCAGGTGCACCCATGACATCCAATATAGAATCATAAAATCAGACAATATGGGTCTTCATATATCTGTGGCCACATTGCACACCAAACTCTATATATATATTTTACTTTTTTTTCTTACAACTGCCACCTTACTTTAGGCACACGTTCCACCTTAATCATTTTCTCTGATAACTGTTATACTGAAAGACATCTTAACTGAGAAATCCTATTTAGTATGCCATTGAACTCATTGTTTGTTTTGAATATTTGCCCAAAACATTTAGYGAAAGAAGTAAGTATACCTGCAGCACTATTTATGGTTTATTTGATGCTTATTCAACTGASTCACAGACATCTTTTTTCTCAATATTCTTTCGTCTTTTCTTCTTCATGCGTTTTCCTCTTCCTCCTTGCTCTTATTACTTTCCTCTTTCCATTCCTTTGAAATTTAGYTTATGTTTCTACCTTTTGTATGATTATTTATTTACATGCATACATTTTTGTTTCCTCCATATTGTTTCATAATGTTGTATTGTGAAGATAATTTCTTGAATTTGTATGAAAAATCTATTCAAAGAAAGATAAAATGGAAGAAGCCATCAAGCACCTTCCAGACATGTCTTTCCCCGACATGATGAGATTATAAAGACCCTTCTTTCCTCAGTTTTGTCTGTGAAATGGTTTGTTTGATGTTATTTACCCCCTCGCCCCTCTATGACAGGGTAAACGGAAAAGTGTAAATTCATGACTGGCAAATATAAGAGTTGTTGAGGCACAATATAAAAATTCCTATACTATAATACTCTGTTAGAAAAGCATTTGGTATATGATCAATATTCTTATGTGTACTGGGCAGAGGGATCTGGAGTCCTGGAGGGGAGCTGAGCCTTGGGAAGGAGAAGGGCTGTYTTTTCCCTAAATGAGTAGATATTTGCTTCTTTTGTTGTTGCTTTTCTTTCCCCATACCCAAAAGAATAATTTTCTATTTGTTTTATATTGCAGGTTAATATTCCCAAGTCTGTTTTGRCTGCYACAGTACCCATTAAGAGATCTTCCTGTCTGTATCTCAGCAGAAGAGTTTRCTCASTCTCATCTTTCCTCATGTTCTTCCTCATCCTAAGGAGGAGGGGATGGGCAGTGAGTGACTGTGTGGGGCCATGGCTGCCAGCTGGGACCAACCCATCATAGCATGCAATGAATATTTTAACATTCTCCGAAATGTCACACGAAATGATGACATTACTGATTACTAAGCACCTGCCTTTTCAGGTCTTATGCCATGAAGAGTGATTTTTTTTTTTTTTTTGCTACCTTAATGTGTTTCCTAATCACACATATGCACTATTATCTAGAAAATTTAAATCTGTTCTGCATTTCTCACCTACTGCTCCTGCAATTATGTTGTGAAAAGATTCTCTCTAATTTCACAGAAACATTTAGAAGAAATAAAGAAGGATCTTACACTGATGAAATATTCATTGCCACTCAATACCTTTGTTTTGYTTGTCTGTATCTCAATTAGCACATTATGTGGGAGATGATTTAAGATATGCTTTTGTGCAGTAAGTAATTATAAATGATTAAAGTAGATGACAGCACAATGCAGAAGGGTCACACAGAGCTGAGAGAAACAATTGCCAACTTCATGTGAGATATTATTTTTTCATGATGGTTATTAAGGTTTTTCTGCCTTCCAAAGCTTCTGTCTCATAGTTTATAACAAACAGTGTGAACCTATGGATCCAAACCCTCTGGGTTTGAAGACCTTCAGTTATTGAAAGATGGTACTAAAAGTCAAKACCGGCAATTTTCAAGCATTTAATAAAATTATGTGTCCAACCTCTTCTTGACATGAACTGTGAATTGTGGTTGAGAGCATATTTTATTAAATAAGAATGAAACATACAGCCCTAAATTGCTTCAGCAGCTTTGAAATTCCAGGTTATAATTGACATTGGTCTTTTATGGAGCTAAGTATTGCATGTGATCAACAGTAATTGCATTTTCATAGGAACCACAGGGAAGTTTTTACTATTTTCTTTTTCTACAGTGGATTTATAAACAGTTTTCAAGTATCTCTTAAACATGGGCTTAAGAATATATGGGTATTGCTGCAGAGGTTAAGGCCAGGGATGGTCTTCAAGGGGAAACATGGTTAAGACATTAGTTTAAGATTTCAACTGGCCTTTGTCTTCCGATACTCTGTTGTATTTACTTGGTCTTTCACAAAAGGGAATAAGTGGTGACTATTGTATTCAGATACAGGAAGATGTGATCCCTATATAGTGACAAAAAATGGAGTGATCCAATAAATTGAGAAATTGACTAAATTAATTGCCATAAGTTTTTCCCTTGCYTCTATGACATTCCTTCAGATTTTCTCATGGCAATAACTCATTAAAAAAAAAACAAAAAACAACTCAACAAATGTTTTCCATGGTCAACAATCATAAGGAAAAACAAATGTCTTTTCTTCCTGAAGTTTGTCTAGATTAGGAGTAAGAATAAAATAAACCTCCAATTACTTGTCAGACCTTTCTTCAGCTTCAGAGCAGGAATCAGAAATGTAGAATATCTGATTAAAATAGAAATGTCAAGCCTAAGATCTATTCTGAAGGACTGCAAAAGTTAAAGATTTCTCTTAAATATCACGGCCCTGCCAGTTCATTAAGTTGGGACTAGAATTGTTAACTAAGTTGTCAAATGGTAGTAAGAAGGAATTACACTGAAACAGCACTTCGATATACTCTGTGGGTGCAAAGATTTAAATACCACCTTTTTGTGCCTAATGAGAATTAGATATTGAACAAAATGTCCCAAAATGTCGGCAGAACGTGCTGTTGAGAATTTTTTCAGGAGGCWAGTAGAGGGACCAATTAATTTTTCTAAAACTATAGAAAGGACCTCTTTAGATGGTCTTTGAGGGATATAACAAGAAAATAGGGTGAAGAAATCATTGAGGAATCATCAATAGCATGATCCAAATTACAGGATTATTCTTCTGTGAGTTAGAAATTRATTCTCTGTTACTTAACTAATTTGCAATCAGTCTCCCTGTGTTTTAGTTCCTTACATATACATAATAGCAACAACAGCAGAACTAATTAGATCAGGTTTTTCTGAGCTATGATGTTTTTGATTAAAACAGATTTTTTCTCGTTATTAATTTCAATGATGAACTAAAGATTTTTATAAAAGAAAATTGCTAGATAAAACCGTTTTGAGATAACTGAAATTTTGCATTRTATTATATTCTGCCTGGTTTCTTTTTATTTGATAATTTTGTAAAAAGAATTAATAACAGCCCACTGATCTATGAAGCATTAAAGTTAAAAGTAATAAACMCCCAAATATTTTGAAACCATTTTTCCTTGCAAATGAAATTACATCAAACCCTATACAATTTTAACACAAAAAAATATTGAACAATATTTGCTACAAATTTCATTAGTTTGTCTATGAGGATATTATGGGAGACATTGTCAAAAGCCTTATCAAATTCAAGATTAACAACATTCACTTCCTTATCAGGAAGCTACTTTTTTCATTGTAGAAGATTATCAGTTTGGTTAGGATGATTTCCTCTTCATAAATCTATACTGACTATACCCAGGCAACTTCTTGTCCTTCCTACATTTGAGAATGGTTTGCAGGATTATTTCCTTGTGGGATCAATGTGAGCCTGACTGGCCTGTAGTTCTCTGGGTCTTCCATCTTGACATTCTTGAAGGTAGAGCTGATCCTTTCTTTTTTCCAGTTGCCATGGTCTTTCAAATATAACTATAATAGTGTCCTTACAGTGCTAGTGTCCATCTCCCACCACACTTGTTGGAGTACCCTGTTGGATCCCAGGAACTATGTATTCAGACTGATGAGGTGTTCCTTAACTTGATCTTCCACTGAGAGCAAGGTGTCCTCACTGAAGACTTTTCTGRGGGTGTAAGGTACCCAAGATTTCTCGTACCTAAAATTCTAAATTTCTTTACTTACTAGTAAAGACTGAGACAAATAAGGTATCCAATAAATTTTCTGTGTCTTTTGTTGCCGATTTCCCTGCCCCATTCAGCAGTGGGGCCACAGTTTTCTGACTTGCATATTTCTCTTATGACATTCAACTTCAAGTGCCCAGACAATATCCTTGTTTATTCCAACAGGCTTTCTACTACCTTAGGCTTGCTCTACATGTGGTTGGACCCTCCTTGGGTGTGGAGGAGGTTATCCTGGATCCCTCTTCTCTACAGAACCATATTCTATGGGGTCTTTCCAAATGTGTCTCTGAATAAGCCAAAAACCATCTCCTCAAATCCAGGGAAATCATGCTTTTTGTTTTTTTCCCCTCCTGAATATTACCATCCCATGGTCACTGAAGTCATGGCTGCCAACTCCAACCCTCAATCCCCAGCCACTTTTCTTGTTTCTWGTTATAAACTCTGGCAGCTCATCTCTCCTCAAGAGCTGCTTAATGACCTGTGCCAGTRCAGAAGCTCTCATCAGTATACTCCTGAAACTTCTTTGTTTTCTTATGCCCTGCTGAGTTCCCCCACCAGCAAATATATTTTTGTATGCTTTCTCACATGCTTCTACACTTTGCTTTTAATCCAGTGGTCTGCAAATCCATTTTAATTCCAAGTTTTGCTTGTTATATTCTACATTCTTTTGTCCTCCTTCTTTTGTCTACAAACAGGTTTCTCCAGCTTCACATCTGCATTTTTTAACTGAGCATGGCTGAATTTTATAATAGCAGGGGGAAGAGGGAGGAGCAGGCACTCACCTCTTCTGATGTCATGGCTGTATTCTTCTGCATGTACTCTGTGTCCCCACTTCTCCAGGTCTCTGTACTATTAGGCTGCAGGACTGCACAAAATGTCACTCTGCTTTTTACAACTATCACTAAGGCAGAAAAACTTAACGCTTGACATCATTCAGAAAAAATTTCAAATTCTCTTAATTCCCATCCCCTATTCTCTAATAGCACAATGTCTGTGATTCTAACCCAAATCTCTGCCCTTAAGCTGTAAAACTTTTATTGTTTAAAATTTCATATAAAATGGTTTACTGCTCTAAAATTATTTTGCCATAATGAATCTATTATTTTGAGAAAAAAATTTATTAAAATATTTCACTSTATCTTTGAAGTATGCTTAATAATGTTAAAGGACATGGAGCTAGGTGCATGAAATGCCTAACAGCAGCCAAAAATACTGAGAAGAACCCTATAGGCAAAATAGTTACTGCAGAAATTCATATTAGTGGATACACCTGCCACAAATCCATTTCATTATTACTRATCTACAATACTTGTCAACAGTGAGTTGAAAATTACCAAGTTTCTGACTTTGTTTTTCACGATCTCTTTTACAAAACCTTCCATGCAAGTTACAATTTGGAAGTACTGTACTTATTGCTCTTTAGAATACACCATACGCTAATATCTGAAACAAAAAAATTACTGAATGATTTTTTTTAAATAAAACAAAGGGAGTTATCTTGGCAGTAGTTACAGACATAGTCTGATTACTGATACACTATTTAGAAAGCTTCTATTAAAGATATTACTTTCTATTCTAGGAGCATTAAAAAGATTATCTTAGCTACCTTTGATCTGACAATAATATTAAGAAATACAAAAATTCTCAACTGATTAAATGAATAGCCACTCTTTAAAAAATTCTTGTACGTGAAAACTTGTTTTACTTTCAGCAAGAACAGGAAGTCATAATGTCAGTTTAAAAAAAAAATGAAGTTTTTTAAACAGTTCATTAAGAAGTCATCACAGCCTTTTGGTATTTTTGAAATATTTGTCATGAAGCTTGAAACACTATTTCATTGAGGAGAGAATATTTTCTTTAGATACATGACATTAGAAACTCTCTATTTTCATTAAAACATGTTTGCCTTGGTTTACCAATGCAACTTTTGTTTGCCTGGATTGAAAAACTTTAACTGTGGCGCCAAAAACTAGAATAAGTTTGCTTATTTGTGGCTTAAAGGAATATATGCATACAATTAAAATTGTCTCACCATGAAATGAAGAAATCCATTAACAGTCAGAAATGTGYTAATTAAGAAAGTGACAAATATGGAACAATTGCAATATCTAGAAGGGAAGGTTGTGGCCTTCTGGCTTTAGGAGGTGATAATTTAGCTGTCTTGCTTTGCACCTTAAGAGCAGTTCTAGGTGGCGAATACATGCTGACTTGTTTCAGAAATTTGTCTTTGATGTTGATCGATGTTTTCACTGGAGATAAAGGGTTTTTGAGGGCTTGCTTCAAGGGATTTTCGTAAGGGAGATTGGTGCAATCAGAAACTTTATCTCATGCTGCAGTTCTTGACCTGTGAAACAGGGGACATGAAAACCTAATAACTTACTTTCAAGGAATGTATGGAAAGGATAAATTTACGACAGTACTCTGGGAAATTTGAACAACAATCTTTGGATCATGATTAGCCACTTTTGGCCCWTCTAATGGGCTAAAGTAAACCAGAGAATATTATATTAGTAGGGATACATTGGTAGGTTTTGGCAGCACTAATAAGCATAGAAATATGTAGTGCTTTTTAATGTTGAGAAGGACAACCCCAGTAATTATCCATGAATATTCCCATAAGCAGGACTCCACCCTGATTAAAACTAAGGATGTGGAGAGACTCTTACTGTGTGTGTCCACAGGGATGGGCCCTGCCTGGTASATTCAACAATAGGCTTGGGCCCTGGATAAGTTGATGAACTTCTAAGGTGAATTGCACAGTGCATTCTTTCTTCTTCACCTGAACAGCCTCCTACATCTCTTAAATTTTCATGTGCAATAGATTTATMTAGCTCATAAAACTCAAGAATTTATCATGATTCATAATTCATGTTTCATAATTCATTGTAGAAATYAAGTTGCCACTGACATTTAACACTTTGAAGTGTTTTCACTTAAAGGTCACCTTTACAAATAACTACCCTTTMACTTGAGCGAAGCATTTTAACAAAACAGGTTGGGGTTTTTTCAGTTTGATAATTCTCATCATAATAGTTCAAGCTCCAAAYAATTCTTAAAAGGAAATGCAGCCTAGGTAGACCAAGTGAGAAATGCTTGATAATTATGACCTTTTTTTTTCCTGAAGTGACATTGAGAATTTTTCTACCCATTGTTTTTGCTGGTCACACACAAAATTTTGAAGTCCTAATTGAACCCCCTTTTTCTTTCCTTTTGAAATCATATGAATCAATCTATTCTTCATGGATTTCTCTCTTCTTGATGTGACAAAACCAAAAAAAACCTTTTGATGTGGGATGCTGAGATCTGTGCACTACTTTAGGGTTTGATTAATAATTTATATAATTTTGTAGGGCATCAAAAGAATTGATGGGTAGTGCTGCACTAAGTGTAACCTTAATCATGGCCATTAGGCCATTATTCCTTGCAGAGTTCACATCTCCCAGGAAATTAAGTAACTCCCAAGATGGAAGTATTCGCTTCAAATTTTTGCTGCACTTTACAACTTTTGGATAAAAGAAAAGAGCTGCACTCGCCTTTCCTACTGAGCTAATTTTTAATTTCCAGTTACCTTCACACAGATACATGTACAAACCCCAAGGGCTATTCTGGTTGACTTCTCTTTTCCATTTCAGAGAAAATGGAAAGAAAATATCAATTTTCTCTGAAATTTTATTGAACTTTGTTGGCTTCATCTGAGCTGAAATTTTGTCATTGTAGGAATAATGGAGAAAAATGCAATAATTTAATGATATATTAACTTTCAGGAACTAGGAGTTCCTGAAATTTAATATATCAGTGTCCTTCATTAACTAGATTTTCAACCGTGAGAGCCAGCACTCACTGATAACATAATTTTGATCATTTTCTCAATATGTTTTTTAATGACAATTCCTTAAACCTGTTTTTCCTATGCCTTATGAAGTACTGCAAGCTACTGTTACCTCTTCAGCTCTTATCTGCTTACAGCAGAGAGTATAATGTTGGAGTATACCAGCAATAACAGTGCTGAAAATTGTGGAAAATGAATTTTTATATGCTATAAGAGATATATGGGCAAATCTGCTTTAAATATAATTACCTGAGTGATAGAATAAGTTAAGACCTAGATGCCCTTTACTTTTTCTTTTCAATTTAATGCAGAGAAGGGCTTCAAACCTTGTGATGTATCATATCAGTCTATATGATGAAATTCTTACCTTTCTGCCTATTTGATAGATAAATCTAGAACAAAGATAACTAAGCCTTAGAGGAGTCCTATATCCAGGTGAAGACCCATGATATTTTGTGGCTGGACATAAAGTTTCAGCAGGGAAATAAGTAGCATTCAGTTCTGAAAAACAGGAGTCTTGGACTTTTCCTTGMTATTGTAACTATTGCTCCACTCCTAAAACACAAGGTACTGATTTCTTGGACATATTTCTACAAGCTTTCAAAATGGAAATAACATTCTGATCAAGCAGCAAATCCAAGTGGGACAAGGGTAGGGTATAATTCTCATTCCTTTTTTCCCTGCTGAGTTCTTTGGATTGCTAGAAAAGCAAGTAAGCAATACATTTCACTGTCAATCACTAGAAAAAGAAATTACTTTTCCTTACATCTTTTCAAGATCTTTCAGCATGTATGCCCAGATGCTATTCTTTATTATGTATTTGTTCAAAATATGCTGAACTATTTGAAATAGCTTTTGGTAGGAGCACAAAGGCCATAAAAGCAGCATCTTGATGAATTTTTATTCTYCACTGTGTGCTATTCATGTAGAATAGTAGAAAAGTGTGTAAAGTTTCGAACTTCACGGATGATAAAGAAACTTCCAAAAAAAAAAAAGACTTTTTCAGGTCCTCTTGATTCTCTTGATTTATGAGTGGGTTTGTGCCAAGAACAGCAACTAACTAAGATGTTTCAAACACTTAATCACCCATCTTTCTYGTATGGCTGCAGCACCACAAGGCAGAGTAGCCTTTGATGCCAATAAGGACTGACAGTAAGACATTGGATGACCTACCTAACTCTGCAGGGAATTTAACCTCTGAAATAGTATAGCTAGATACCAGGTGTCAAAACATAGGTCTTACATGAAGCTTATGAAGATCAGGTAGTTGCTGCTTTTAGTGCATGTGTTGTCTATCTTCTAGTCCCTGAAAAAACTGTTGAATTCCACTTATATTTGCACTGTGTTGATTTTTTTCAGTATGTCAACTTATAGGAACTAATAAAAATAACTGTGGATAGAATACATTAAAATATTAAAAAAAACCCCCACAACAACATACTGGAGGGGTTGGTTATCCATTTCCTATTTTTTGTTCTCTGGAACAAAATATTTGATTCTGAAAATTAATCTTCTTGTACTCTTAACACTTATTACCCCACATTGATTTGAATTAATGCAAAACAGAATAAGCTGGAAAAGTGACTGCAAGAATTCAGAAATCTGTTTCCATTTTTTCAATTAATAAATTAAAGAGTTTTGAAAATTTATTTTAATGCTTTTGATTATTTATATTTATCTAGAAGGCAAAATCAATTCTAGATTCTTAGAAACAAGAAGAGGATATGCTATTTCCTAYATTGCTAAAAAAGGCCTAATCCAAATTCTTGAACCAGAAACCAGTCTTAGAAAACCTGAACAGGAAAACTCAAGATATAGTTTAAAAGAGAGTTTTTTATCCTGTGTCAGAACAGCCCTTTTGCATTATGAAATTATGGAACAATCCTGTGCAACATTTGAGATAAATTCTTATTCTCATTAATCTTCCTAGTTTTGATAATATTTCCAAAAATATTGTTAGCTTTGTCACAGCAGTGCTAAAGGTTTAAAGCATCCRACARGTTTCTACAAACATTCTTAAAAGAYCACAYCTTCTGTTTTAACAGTGTCTCACTCAATTTCTATGACAGTGCCTTACATTTATCTTTCATTTTATATACTTGAAAGCAGGGAAATAAGTTAATTTTAAAAAGGATATATCATTCCAAAGAAATATATTACCTATAAAAATACAAGTTTTCTGTAGAAAAGGGCATAGAGTAGCTCAAATTTACCCAAGCTAATTTTCCTTGAGACCTCATYTGWAATTATTAAATCAAAATGGAGGAGAGTGTGATACAGTTTTAGAAGGGTGGGGAGGATAATGCAGATTTATAAACTGGCTAAATTGGTTTCCCTGCAAGACAGAAAATAATATTTTTACTGAAAGATAAACAACATGYAGAGRTTTGTGAATGGAATACCACAGACTYCTCCTCAACTGTAAMRAATATTTTAATTTWAAAATTTGGCACACAAYKTGAAAAAAAGAATTTAGCAGATGACAAAAATATATTAAAGAAATTCAGCAAGAAGGGAATAAAATTCATAAAGTAGAAATCATAGAGACRGAAACTGCAAATTTTTCATGTCCAGTGCTYTGTTCTTTTTCCGAAAGTGACAGGYGGAAAGAGATGTAGTTAKATGRCACYGACTGTGGGATTCATTTGTACCCTTCCTATTAAACATTTAACATCTATTAACATTTCTATTTACTGATGACAGCAAGACTGGTTATGCTGATTGTTAGATGGTGCCAGCACAGACATATTGGTTCTGTCTTTCCATATAATACTGTATAAATGTTCCAGATCATTCAGAGCCAGTTTGGGCATCTTTATGTCTTTCTCTCACACAAAATAATTTCAGCTGAGGAGGATGTGATTGCAGTTCACATATGGGATTGCAGTTCATCTAGCAGATAAGAATGCAATTACATTATAAGAAGAAATGGACCAATTTTACTGTTGAAAATAAACCTGAAATTGGAAGAAAAAAGATTTTTTTTTCAGAAGCATGTCTAGYAAGGAAAATGAATAGTTAGAAGACTGATTCTGACATTTATGATCAGACGATGAGCTCAATGAAATAATAGTAAATTTCTAGTTCTCTATTTTTCTATTTCATTGGATCTGTAATTTTCATGAGACAATATGATATCATTTGAATCAGATTACATTAACTACTGTAGAAACTTAAATAACTGAGGGATGAGAACTTTATGGTTTTATTGGTTTAGCCTCTTGAGTAAAAACAGAAGATGAAGAATAATTTATATGYTGTGCTAGCTATTCCCACCTACAAAGTCACAGGAATGTTGTTTTAAGTCATTGAGTGAATTTCAGTTTTATCATAATTTTGGAGCTTTTTACTCTGTGGAAAGATTTATTTTTCCATTACTTTTAAATGGAGCATTTTTATAATCCACAATAAAACTATGATAGAAGAATAATAAACGCMAACAAAGTAATAGAAATTTTCCACTAAAACTTAAAAAAAAAAAATAGGAGAGAGATATCTAACATGGGTGGATCTGGAAAAGAAAAATCTGTCTTATTTCTTTGGAAAACTAATTACTCAAGATAAAAAAATCACATGAAGTGAAAAGGACTCTGGAATTGTAAGACTGGAAATGGCTAAAAAACACACAATCACTTCAAGCAGACTAACATATTTTCTACTTTCTTAGATGTGCAAATTGTAAAATAAATTAGAATTTTTCTTGGTTTGTGGAAAGGGGAAAAGGTCAACATCATGTTACTTTTAGTTTATTASATTGAAAAAATAAAAGGAGTATCAGTTACAGTCATCTAGAGAGAAATTATTGCAGTGAGGTCATAAAARTTCACCACACCAAGGAAAAAATCCAGTTGTAGTGCCAAAAAGCCCACTATAAGAAAATTAATTGTTCCCKACTCTTAAACATCTTAAATAAAAAATTACATTGGTTTAATGTAAATTTTAAAACAAAATAATAAAAAAAATTAAAATAGAGCTTATGTCTGGAAATTACATTACATTACAGCTTCAAATAGCAAATCTGGACCTGTTCTAGTAGTCTGAATAACTGGTACAGCCTAAGGTGAAAGATAACTCATAGTGTTGTATCCTGTTTTAATAACAACATTCTTTTTTGGTCTTTTGACTCTTCTGAATTGATGAGCTTTTATTTAATTTAGAAGGGCTCACTGGAACTCAGGTTTTTCTCAGCTAGTGCCAAAGTGTCTTCCCAAAGCTTTTACAACTATTTTTTTCACATCTCATTATGAAGATGRTGTGTGTATTAGCATCTAAACTACAGAAGAGTTTTATTCACTCATTACAACAGTAGTATAAGCAAGTATTTAATGTCCTCTTTAAAATTAATCACTTAAGGTGGATTTTCATTTAATTCAGGAGATAAGGTTGCCCCAATGACTCTGAAAATGGAAGCATCATGTTACTAATTTAGGAACCAAGGTGAAACTGCTGATGACTGTAGTAATAAACATAAGATACAATGTCTCTCTTAAAAGGAAGGAAGACAAAAAGGGGAACAAAAGGATTCTCCCATCATTTACTGGATCTATTCAKAGTAGGAACCAATTTTTTTCTCCCACTTTCTCTTAATATCAAAGATATGGATACATAGGGAAAAAATTGCCCAATCACAGTACTTTTCCACTCTGAATCAAAAACCAATTTGTTGRTACACTCCTTCAATTCAGTGAAGGTAGACATTTCAATTTCCATTTTACAGACAGTGAAGGTGTTGGTTACCTGTATGGTGTGRAGGTGTCCAGGTTTTGGCAGTGACAGTGTTGCTGGGGAGCCCTGGTTTGGATCAGCCAGGGGTGCTCCGTGCCAGACTCAGCAGGTTCCAGCTGTCTGTGAGTGACTCATCYGGGGCTGAACCCCACAGCCACGATGGACATGCCCTGGGGACAGCTGGGGTGAGCGAGGGCAGCGTGGTGTGCTGGTTTTGCACAGCCTGGTTTTTGGTAGTGGGGAYCCACAGAGGTGGCTTCTGTGAGAAGCTGCTGGAAGCTTCCARSATGCCTGGCAGACCCAATCCCATCATGCCACTGGCCAAGGCTGGGCCAGTTAGTGATGATGGTAACACCTCTATGATAACATATTAAGAAGAAAATCAAAACAAAGTGGGGCACACAGTTTCAATTAGAGCTAGGGAASAGGAGGAGGTGAAAACATGTGGGAAAAACAACATGGAGGCACCAAGGTCAGTGGAGAAGGATAGTGAGGATGTGATCCAGGGGTCAGAGCCAAGATTCCTCTGCAYYCCGTGGTGAGACCATGGTGAAGCAGCTGTTCCCCTACAGCCCATGAGGATCCATGGGAGATGCAGAGATCCACCCACAGCCCGTGGGGGAGATGCCCATGCCAGAGTGGGTGGATGCCTGGAGGAGGCTGTGATCCAGTGGGAGCCCCAGTGGAGAGAGGAGATCCCTGCTTCCAGGCTGGAACTGCCTGTCTTTGGAGGACTGCACCCCGTGGAAGAGTGACCCATGCTGCAGCAGTTTTGGGAGGACAGCTGCTCAAGAGATTGGAACCACACTGGAGAAGTTCACAGAGAACTGTCTCTGTTGGAAGGGACCCCACGCCTTAGCAAGGGAAGGATTCCTTTCCCTGAGCCAAGTGGAASAAAACCTTGGGTGATGAATTGAGCAAAACCCCACCCCCCTGTCTCCCTGTGCTGTTGGTGGGAAGGAGGGAGAGGTTGGGTGAAGAAAAGATGTTTTTAGAGGCTTATTTTGCTTTTCATTATACTCCTCTGATTTTGTTAGTATTAAACTCACCTTGTACCTCTAAATTGAGCCTGTTTTTCCCTTGGAGTGTTTTTTCCTGGTCCTTATTTCAACTCATGTGCCTTTCATGAATTTTTTCTCTCCTCTGTCCAGCTGCAGCAGGGGAAGGGTCAATGAGCATCCTGGGAGTGCCTGGCATTTGGCCAGTGTCAAAACACAACACATGGTGAGGGGAACAGTGTGAGAGACAGCCCTGAGCTCACTGAGATGATTAGGCATTGGACTGGYCTGCCCAGGGAGGTGGTGGAGTCACCATCCCTGGAGGRGTTTAAAGAGAGATGRGGCACTCAGTGCTATGGTCTGGTTGACAAGGTGGTGATTGGTCACAGGTTGGACTCYATGATCTCAGAGGTCTTTCCAGCCTAATTGATTCTGTGATTCTGTGAGGGGACAAGGAGGAGTAGGCAAGGACATGCTCCAGGTGTCCCAGAAGAGATTTCTCTGCAATCTGTGCAGGAGATCAGGTTGGAACAGGTGACCCATGGAGAGATTGGAACAGAGCAGATCTCAGCACTGCAGCCCACAGAGAACWACATGCTGGAGCTGCAGTCCTTTAGGATAAGCCTTGATAGTTTGTGTTGGAACAGGCTTATCCTAAAGGACTGCAGCTCAAGATAAGGCACTTCACTGGCCCTTGAGGAAAAGAGTTCAAAGGAAAGAACAGCAGAAAGGAACAGTTACAGACTGACTGCCTATTCCCCATCCCACCTGCACCACTCAGAGGTAGGAGAGGGAGAAAAGAGGGAGTGAATTTGAGCCTGGGAAGAAGATGACTAGGGGAAGGTGGTGTTTTGGTTAATTTTCTTCTTTCCATTCAGGTGTATCTTAATTGGCAATAAATTAAGTTARTTWTACAARTGGGTCTGTTTWGCCCATGACAATAACTGGTGRATGATSTCCCTGTCTTTGTGTCAGTCCACAAGRTTAATTTTATTTTCTCCTCCTGTCCTGTTGAGGAGTGGGAAAAAGTGAGCAGGCATATAATATAGCTTTTATCATCCTACTTCAACTGCAGTCAGAAATCATGGCAATAGTTTTTATGTTCCTTCGTACTTAAAAATAATCAAATCTATTTTCTAAAATAGCCATTGTATTGCATACCATAGGCTTGCATGTCATCTTATGTGTGAGGATTGTTACAATGAAGAATGGTCTTTCCAGTTATCAACTAATGCTATTGCAGGTTTTCCAGCCTTTCAGTATTGCATATTTTTCATCCAAATACTTTTTTGTGCAAAACCTATAACTACTTCCTGAAGCAGAGAACAGTTAGACTTACAGATTGGGGAAAAAAAACTAAGAAAAGATGGAGACTTCCTCTAAAAATATAGTTGGGCAGCTGAAATATTCTTTGCAAAATGATGTAAAAGTGGGTGAATAATTGTTTCTTCTCCACACCTTGTCTAGTTCCACACACACTGAGGTACTTTGAGCATTTATCACAGCAAGGGATCATCATATACAGTGCATGTCCCCTCCATCTCCTCCATCTCTTTTGGAGTTCCTCTTCAACACTTTAATTTTGAATTCCTTCATGTCTGTACTTGTAAATTGGTCCACTTTATTTGCTATAGGTGTGGTTTCATTGAACTCTTTTTGTTGTGGGAAGAGTTTCGTACCACCCTCGGCATAGTTCTAATTTTTTTCTAGCACCAAAGTGCAATCTTTGACTTTCTCTTGGCATCTGGTTTAATTTGACAGTCAGTTTGCACTTAGGAGTAGAGTGCTGTGATTGATTCAGTGTTTCTGTTTTGTTCTGTGTGTAACACAGCTGACTCCAACTTTCTCCTCTCACCCTCAAAGCTGRCACAAAACCACTCAGAACACTTTTTCCCTTCTCCATAATTTGGGATTGTTATGTTAGTGATATTTTCCTTATGTTCATATATGTATATTTTGTTCAACCTGGCTGCTGTGGCAGGGAACCTAATTTGTTCTAAGAATTATGCTCTGTCTGCTGCACAAATATTTTAAATCAGCAGTTTTCCCAGATTTTCCAAAAGATTCCTCCGTTTGTTGTGTATGGATGACAAGGGTATGCAACTGCAATTCCTTAATATAAATACATAACTTTATGATATTACAACAAACAATAAAACAAATTCAGATTAAGCAGAGCTCATCTTGAAAATGAAATWATAATTTTGCTACAATCACAAAAATATTGACTATGAAAATAAAATTTTCTCAATGCTGACATTTAATGTGTTTCTAGAGACACAATTATCTTAGCGTAATGGTAAATAATGGAAAGAGTTCTTTGGTTTGGAAAATAATTAAAGTTGCTCATACATCTCCAAATGTTTCTAGTGAGCTTGGTAATTAGCTGTTTCCAGGAATYAACCCTTGGGCTGGCTTTTAGTAGCCCACTAAGAATACACATGCACATCTCTGTATTCTGGTCATAAAATAACAGCAAGAAAAAAGAGCATGCAACATTTAAATAGTCATTAGAGATGGCTATTCTCAATATGCAAAAAGCAGCAGCTTTCATAAGGTTAACATTGACATGAGCAATCTGAGACCAACTTCTCCCTGAAATGTTAACAACTTCTCAAGGGAAAAAAAATCGTGGTTTTGTGGATCTTGCTTAATGCTCCCAGAGACTAAGCACATTGCTGATGAATCTAAATGGACAGGAGTGTAAACCACAATAGTTTTGCTTCCTCTGCTCTCACTAAACATACAATTAMGCCATTATATCTAAAGGTACTTGCAGCTGTATTTATGGGAAGACTAATCAATCTTGTCCAGGTGTGTGTTGAATGACAGTGAAGATTCTGCATATTTACTTCTCCCAGTAAAAGGGAATTCTGTTAATRCCTCTAGCTGTCAACTGCTTTATCCATGTAAGTAATTACAGTAAATTACATGCAAAAGCTAGCTGTGACAATGGCTTGGATGCCTGAAAGTACTGGCAAAGGAGAAAAATAAGAAATCCAACAAGGAGAAAGTTCTGGTTTATGTACTCTWAATGGCTAACTTTGTCCTATCTCAAGTATGTTTTATCCAGGAAACTTCTGCTGGTACTGATACATAATATGGCCACTAAACAGTCTTCAATCAGTTACTGTTGGTGAATTAAAAGTGCCTTTACATTCCCTGAGCTTTAAAAATGTATGCATAAGGAAATATTTTCTAAAAGTCTGATGAAAACTCTTTGGACAGAATACYACATGTTGGAAAAAATTAATAGCACAGCAGCTTCTGGTGTCTTGCTGGCTTTCCTTGGATTACTTCATTTTAAAACAGTATCTTTATTTCTGAATATGTAGACMTCATGAAGTTCTGAAATTTTAACTTCCTAAAAGCTTACTTAAAACCCTTTAGTATTTCAAACTTCATAGCATTAATGTCTGCATCAGAAGATAAAATCTGTAAAATGTAATTGAAAAACTTGGTCTAAGTTATACATATCTGGAGTCCAATCTTCAATATACTCATTCAACAGATATTTCAGAGCTTGAAGACAACTTTAAATTATGCAATGAAGGCAGAGCTTGATTAATTCTGGTGGGTTGAGAACTGCTGGGAGAGAGAGAATAGCCATAGTTCTAAAGGTAACCTCCAGATCAACCCAACAGCCCTTTGAATCCAAGTATTCTACAAGTAAAGAAAGGAAAATATCAATTTATATTAAGATGATGTTTTGCCAAGAAACATGGACAAAAATATATGCAGAGTTCTTCTTTTTACTTTTGTGAAGGGAAGACAGTGAGTTTAAAAAAAATTATTGTAGAGCAAAAAAGTGCCAGGAGTAGGGGAAGATGAGAGCAAACAAGGGGTCAGAAAGAAATCAGATAAACAAGAAAAACCTGCTACTCTCTGRCAYTCCCTCATTTTGTTATTGCTGGAATAGCTTTTTTGGCTCCACTCTACAGTTTCTCTTCCAAACCTAGAAGGTTTAAAGAAAAAGAGAAACTTGAAATATCTTCAATGATGTGAGTGAAGGAGCTGTCAAGGGAAGATCCTCTCAAGTCATATACAAGTGCTGATATGCTGTTCTTGGCTTTGGTTTTGGACCAGTGCGTTCCAGAAAGACTTTTTGTCAATGCTCTTTTATGGAAGATCAGTTTGACAACAAAAGTGTCTAGGAATATCTTACCACTGAAGTAGGAACGTTCTATTGGTGCGGCACAGTGTACTATCAAAGACTGATGGAGAACATTTATTTATTAATTTATTTTTCTATTTATTTATTTATTTCCACTGGATTTATWTAATGTTTTTAATAGATAATGTAGAAAGAGCATAGTAACATATACAGTAAATGAGACTATTGTAGAGAAAACATTCACTTTCCTTCAATTAAACAAAAATGATTTCCTTTGGCATTAAACCCCACTTTTCAAAGTCTTTTGAGCACTCAGGTATTTAAAATAGAAAAAGTTATTATCAGAAAGTTTGACAGTGGGATTCAAACTGCTGAAGTCTGTGTGACAGCCTACAGTATACAGAGACTACTGTGGAAGAACTTACAAGGAACTGGGTATTCCTAAGCACATTTTTGCACCTCTCTAATCTTGTCAGTTTTTACTTTTGCAAACTGATTTCAACTATAGTAATCTGAATTAAAAACTGAGTTGACATCATAAAAGGATGTTTAATTAAAATTCTGCTTCTTCATCATCTCAGATTTGGATACACTAAGTTTTCTGTTTTCTCAAAGGGACCTAAGGACTTGCCTACTCTCCTTTTTAACCAAGAGAGAAATATCAGATGTGTCAGGTCTAGGCACCATTCCTGACATTCACAACTAAAACCATACTAGCACAAAGCTAAGCACAAAGATCACTCATGGAATCCTTGCTGTTGCTGCAAAAACCTCTTGGCTCCTTGCAGCATCTCTACTAGACCTTTACTAAAATTAAACACCACTGAAAAATATCGGCCTACTTTTCTCTAGATTATTAGCGTTGAAGGCTGGCCTTTGAGCCAGAATTGTCCTTTTCAATGCTTCCAGCTGTATCCTGTCTTAAACAGTGTTCTACTTTGGCAAATAATATRCTAGTGAAAACTTTTTTGTTTTCCTATGACTCCAGAGAAAACCACCTGCATTTCATATTGCTACATTGGTCTGTACTGGAACTGAACCACAGATTCCTAAAGCAAATATTAAATAATTTTTGGACCCTATAACTTCTGAGTATTCTCCAGGCCTTTTTCAAGAATTCTCTTGTAGAGAAAGAACTTGCCTTATAAATCTTGTCTTTGTATAAGTCCTCTTTTACAATCTTCAACTTTTCTTACTTGTAGTCTAGAATATTTATAGAACTTCATTTTACTGAGTTAGTTATGGAGCTATCAGTAGTGGGAAAAGTACTACTTATGTAGTTGCTCTTTTACAATTGGTAAACATGAGCTAATACAGCTTGCTTTGCATGGGCAGTCTTTCAAGTTTTTGTTGTACTTGATTTGCCATCTGTGTTTTTTCACACTCCAGTGCATTCTGCCTCTAATTAGGCCATAGATAASAGAGAGGGGAAAATGTGAGGGGAGAAAATGAATGGCAGGTGAAATATGATGCTCATCTTGAAATTCACAAGAATTATTTTAAAATTAATTTTGGATTATCCTGAACATGCACTAAAAATCTGTTCTTGTATTTTACTTCAGAAATGCACTTGCCCCCATTCAATATTCCTGCTCTAAAATTAGACATCAAACTGGCTAAATTCCACACCTCTTTGCAACTTTGATAGTTGAAGTGGCACTTCATTGTGTAACCCAGTTTAAAATTTGGCCTCATGTTTTTGCCATATGTTTTCATAAATTATGCTGGCTTAAGATCATGAGAAACCAAAGTTCTACTTTTTTTAATAACACTTGTCAGTGTGAATCTGATGGCTTGTGCTTGTTTTTTTAAAAGATTTGTAATTTTTTAAGTATAAACATACTTTCTCTCTCTCTCTCTCTCTCTCTATATATATATATATATGCACACATATGTATCTATAACATGCATAACTTTATATATGTATATGTATACACCAACTACAAACACACAGAACAAAGATATTGGCAGCAAATAACCACACCATTTCAGGAACTGAATCTTCAAAGTATCCCTTTCAAAARTGACTAATGACTGACTGATGAATGGTTTAAAAAGCTGTATGTTGTCATGAAATAAGTCTTCACTTCCTAGGTTGATTCTCCTTTTTATCAGAAGCAGAGCTTGGATGCATTTGCTGTTAAGCCCTTGTGGATCTGTGTAATCTCTGACTTATGAATCTTTCTACTTTTGAGAAAAGTATTATATTGTTCAGGGGCATCATAGTCTCATTAATTTACTAAAGCACTTCCTCATAAAAAAATTATTTTCTTCTATGTGGAGGTGGGATATCTTTAGAAAACTTTACTGTATCAGTGAAAACAGTATGACATTCATGGCGATAAATGAAAATAGAAATTAAATTAAGTAAAAATAAATGTTTCAGCTATGGAATTTTTTTTTTTTTTGCATCCCTGCATATTCAGTGTTTGTCTCTGATTGAAGGAAAGAAAAAAATATTTTTCCAAGTCTGACTGATCTGAGCTGTTAATGGCTACTTAGCAGATGTGAYTTTAGGCAAAGTGTGTAGCACTAATTGTACATAATTTTGATTATTACAATTTATTTTGATGCTTCTTTCTGCAAAAAGTATTTTCTCACCCATCTCTTGCTCCACAACATTTCCTACTGAAAGARAAATTGCATTCCCATAACAGACTCATTTACTTGTTTCTTACTTTGCTTTCCATGGAGAAACTAAATGACCTGTCTTTCTATTTTTAACAGAGCTAGTACACTTTGCTACTTAGAATAAATAAAATCATAGTCCTGTAGTACTGACACTGATAAACTATGCTATTTTTTAAATACAGTGATTCTTCACTGTAAATTAAACTACCACTCTTTCTGCAACCTTTTATTTACTAAAGTTGTATATAAGCTGTGTCTGAGCAGTTGAATTGTTAATGACCCCTAAATGTATGGTAATGAATTTACTCAGAAGRGAAAGAGAGATCCACTTTTCTGAGCTTTTAGAGACCTTCTATTTAATTAACCAGTCTTTAGGGACTGGCTTCCCTTGATCCTTACCTGTTGCTCCTACTAAATAGTACCTGTGGAATATATATGTTAATTTTCATTCATATAAGTGTGAAATAGATTCTGTGGTTTCAATGCCACTTGTTTTCWAACCTTATTAAGAGCTGCAGTACTTATTAAAGTCTATGAATGTGTAAAATCTCATACTTGTTTGGAAGTATTATTCAAAAACAATGTGCATATTTTGATCATATTTTTCTAGCTGAAATTTTTCTACCTTGTGAAGAAAATTGTGTTGACCCTTTTATCCAGCACATATGAATTTTCCTCCTTTAACTTGAATATGTGATTTTAAAATAAAAAGTTTAAAAAATATAAACTGGTTGTTTCTTCTTCCTTTTCCTTGTAGTGTACWTCCTGGACTTCCTCTTTTCTCTGGTCAGTCCATAGAGTGCTGTATACCAAACCTTGTCAGTTTGTTACTTGAAGCTCTACACTGGTTATAGCCTGTTGGACATCATTACTTTTTCTGGCATCTTTTTACTTAGTGAAATGTTGTTTGGCTTGGAATMAAAATGGAAGTCTCTGGAATGCATGACCTCAGTAAAATGCTGCAAAATAGAATGCATTGAACTGTTGAGCAGGTAAAGAACAAGGGGGACAACCAAAACAGTCGGGTCTCAAATAAACTTCAGGTAGGGATAACTTGACACAAGGGAAACCAAACCAGACTTTGGCCACAAGAAACMGTTGAAATGTTCATGGCATAAAGAAATGGAAATGTAGGAAGGATTCAGATTTCCATATGGCAGAGGGGGAGAAGTGTTTAATATAATGGAAATAAAGGGGAGACAAAAAAAAATTAAGAGAATTTATTAAAGGAAAAAGCTTGCAAAAAACCCCCAAGGTAGATGGGGACTCACAGTCACATTAGTATGTGAAATAGAAGTACTTGACTGAATGACACACTACCTAATTAGAAAAAAAGAATTGGGTTTTCTGTCTGTTTGAAGTAACTTAAAATTATCTGTTAAATATTGTTGAAAGAGGTAATGTACTGTGGCATGTAGCCAGCGGAAATTTTAGGTCTTGTGAATGTAATAAAATTTCAGATAACAAACATATCAAACCATGATACAAGTTGATCKCAAAACTGAGATTAATATTTCTCTAGTGCAGGGCTGTTCAGAAAACCTCTTTAAATCATGTAGCTGCTTAGTAACTTAATTTTAAACATCTATTTAAAACCTTTAAAAAATAATCCAAGGGTAGTCAGAATTTCCTATTAACTCTGTTGATCCTTTACACATTTAATTAATACACTATTACTGTAAGACTTTGCCTTTTGAGGGAGGAAAAAAAGTAGTTGKATGTTTTCTAATGCAGATTTTTTTAAAAAAGGAAAAAATTATTAAGCAAAAATAAAATTACTTTGTGGGGATGCTTATAAAAAATGAAAGTTACATAAGTTGTGGGAGTMATATATAAATATTATACCTACATATACATGTAAGACATTGAATTTTCTTTCCTACTAGTGTCTGATACAGGTATAAAAGTCAAYGGTTTGATTCCTGGCATTTTTCAAAGTCAAGCAAGTAATTCTGATCTGTCTTTTCTGAGTACCTCGTTTSTCTGATGTGTGTATAGTAAAACTTATAATAACTAAGATTTATTTTTCAGTAAGAGAGCAGAATAATCCAAAATAATTTATAATGRATATACAAAAATGTTATGAAAAATTATTTCAAGAGATCAGAAAAAATACAGAAAAATGAGTGTGTGTAGACAATAATACAGTAATTCTTATATTTTTTTAAATTTTTGAAGTTAATACCTGCAGTTACACATAAAATCATTGCAGTACACATGACAGAGGAGTATAATAAAAAACCAAGAACTTCTCACATGTTAACAGCCTGTCTAGTGAACAACTTCAGGGTAGGCAAGCCAATTCAATTCTGACCTTCGACTTTCAGCAATAATTGTTGAGAAGTTAGATATAATTTAGGTTTCAGATTTTTATTATCCAGTGTTTCTTCTGACTTCTTGTTTCAGAAATACATCACAGTAATTATTGGTGCAAATTACATATAGCAATTAGAAATGGATTCTTGTGTTGCAAAACACAAGCAAAAAAACCATGACAGTTTTGTGGTTGTTCACTGTATGTTCACTGCTTAGGTATTCTAGCTCAGTCTTGTTACATAACATAACTTATATAGGAATTAATTTCATGGGAATAAAAATATAAACACCACCAAAATCATCAGCACCTATGGATGGGGGGGTTTACACCCACTGAAAAAAATGATAACATGCATTTGAAGATAACTGGGCTTACATTCCAAGGGAAAATATTAGAAAATCTGCTACCTTGGACATACTCAAAACCTGCCAGGACATGGTCCTGGGCAACTGGAGCAATAAGGTTTCTTTCTGGGTAGAAAGCAACATTCCAAGGGAAAATATTAGAAAATCTGCTACCTTGGACATACTCAAAACCTGCCAGGACATGGTCCTGGGCAACTGGAGCAACAAGGTTTCTTTCTGGGTAGAAAGCAACTGTATTCAAGTCTCCTGCATWTTTTTTCTGTTGCACATAAATGAAAAACAGGACAGAAATTATGGAAAATTTGGGGGGTTTTGTCTTCTGTGTGTGTCATCCAGTTGTGCTGTTCAACCTTTGTCTTCAACCTCTCTCCACCTCCCTTGATCCTGGGGTGGAAATGATCAGCTGGGTGAAGGAAATTCAACACTGAGCACTTTTTTAAGGAAACCAATTTCAGTATGCTCATGGAAGGAAGCTAAAATTTCTCCTAATTAACATTTGCTAAMTTTCTTTTTGTTGCTATGTATTCCTTTCTTACTTTGTGTGTTTCTCTTGAAGGTCTGATCCACGGAATTCTTACATATCCTGTCAGAATCAGTTTATCAGTTTATGCATTAATGTGTGCATTCAGCTTGAAACTACAATGCCTTTATGGTAAAGACAGAAAGAAATGTTTCAAGCTGCTATTGCAATCAGGTAAGTAAAAACAGTTGTGTGGTGAAAGCTTCAAATCATCTTTCAGTCTTACATGAGGACATGATTATTTCTRGGTATACTCAGTGCCCGTATCTTTAATTCCTTTAAAAACAAATAGAAAATACAAAATTTAAACACCTAAATATATTTCAACAAAAAAATCTTTGGGCCTTTTAGAATTTTAATGATGCAACGAAGACCCGAATGTGTAAATAACTTCAAAATAAAAATATATCAAGACTTTGGGGTTTGCTTTTTATAAGAATTTACCATTTGGTTTCTGCAGTGAACCTGCAGTGTGAGCATAACTTCCCATGAGGGGTGGGGCTCTCCTTTGAGAACTTTGAGTGAGGGGATAAGTCTGGTTCTTTTTCCACGTCAGGCAAGTYCACTCCTGTGACAGACTCTTCTCATGCTTTTACTTCAGCTTTAGGGCTTCTTTTAGGTCTTCTCACCAAAATCAAAAGAAAAGTCAAGCAGCTCAGGGTCTTAAGGTTACTCTTCTATTGTCTGGGATGAGTGTTCCTTGCAGCGGTGTTTAAGTCAAAGGCACAACCAAACCAGATTATCCCTGCGTAGCCAAATTGATCCCTGAAAATAAAACTGAATTACAGGTCAGGTTCTTGCTGAATGTCTGAGTGTCCATACCTGCAAACCTCTACCTGTGACTAGCAGCAATGAGAGAGAAAAGCAGACCCCAGTAGGTGATCAGGTAATTCAAGGTTGATTTCAGTTTAAGGATTAAGTTAAGTGTGATTGTGATGATGATATGATGCTCATCARTGTATTGGGAATTTTATCCTGCATGTGATAGATTCAGAAAATTAATATTTTATGAGAGGAAAAAAAATGTGTGTGATTGGAAGTTTTCTCCTGCTAATGAAAGAAAAGACTGGCATATGCTACCACATCAAAAAGCAGACTATAACAATTTCTCAGCATCTTACATTTGAGTAACAGTATCATAATTTATTCACTTTCYTAGTAAATGAATGCAATTACTCCTAATTTCTGAATTTTCTGCAGAAAAAAAAAATCAAGTAATTGTTGCTTTAATGCTAAGTACTACATCAGTCATGTAATGATTTGCTATCTGAAGTATGATACAATCCTATTTTTCCCTGTTATTCATACTCATATCTTTACCATCTAGACTTACAGAAAAGGGTTTGTGCCTTATAAACTAGAGAAAAWRGAATCATTTCCCCTCASTRTTTATTTGAGTCTTCTGTAATTATYGAAKTYAGTGAACATAGCTTCTCAGCCATAATTATTTTTCTCTTTAATGRTCAAGCTGTAACTCAAATAAAAAAGTTTTTCATCACTTTCCACTTACATTGAGAATAGTTGATGAGTATTTGCTTTTATCTTCAACAAAAGCCCATAAGATTCTACATCAATTGAGTAGTTCAATGTGGAATAAATGATGTAATAAATGACTAGCTGCCTGAGACATGATCTTCCTGCCTTAAAAAGGATGCTTTGCTTTTTAAATGCCTATTAAGATGACCTGATCTGTTCAAACATCTTCAACCACAGAGGTTTCTGGGAAAACAAATCTTGTGAAGGCCCTCACTTTTGGTGTGGCATCACATCCTTTGAAAATATTGGCAGTGTTGTGGGGATTACCTCTCAGAGCACATACAGGGCAGTGATGTTTCTTTCCCCACARCTTGTCAGTTTTAGTCTTTGGCATACTAATGGAAGTATCAAATGGCATATTGACAGTTTCAGTCTGGTATTTATTATGTGTACCTACAAATCCAGGTGTGGACCCTGTGGGAAAGATTACCTCAGTGGCATCATTATAGATACCTCTAAATCCACTGGGTTAATGTCGTAGCTTCTAGGTAGAGCTTGTGATTTCTACATAACTAATCTTTTCCATGGTTCACCTTGTCACTCTTTACAATTCATTAAGTAAATTTCATCCTTTACAGCTTTTTCAGTGTGGCTGAATTTTTTATTCTTATGTAGACCATGAACTGATATCAAAACTGTGCATGAGATAAGCAGAAAAATAAATATTTTTCCCTAAGAGCCTTTCTATCAAAACACAATGGCATAAAAATTTTATCACAGTGAAAATGAAAGTTCTGCATTTATAGAATTTTAAGGCAAATGATTCTTGAAGAGTATAARTGCACATTGCTCTGTAAATATCAATAAAATACTGAAAGTACCATAAGTCCCATTAAGTCTTTTTATTATTTTGGAATTTAAAAAATTTCTGGAAACTTTGGAGGAGTGATTGTGTTCTGGGAGAAAAAAAAGTAGTTGCTGAAAGTGTCAAGCATTTTGTTCACCTACTCTGTATTCTTTATATTTAATTTGACAGAAATTACATTACATGATAAAGRACGATGTAAAATTGTTAGCAATATATGATGTCTTCTGTTAAAATGATGGTGTAGAGATATGCTGATTAGAAAGACATCAATTATTTATTTCATATTGTTTATTGAACATTTGAAATATGACCTCAAAGCCTAGACATGGAATAGGTAAGTGGTAAGATTAGCAAAGAATTTTGTGCTTGTTAGGCTTCTTTAGATAAAAAGTAGTCTTTAATTAGAACTCTTGTAATTCCTTTCCTGATGTACTAATTTCTGGGAACATAGGATATATACTTTCTCTTGCAACTCATAAACAAGAGCCAATTATTTTATSTTTGAGAATGACTTAATGTTGAGTGATTGAACTTTCTTAAAAGCCAAGCAAACTCAAGCAGACTTAAATTACATCATGTTTAATGGACCAGGGGAGCCATGGTYATACTCAGCATCTTTGCATTGTAGACTGTCTTTCCTAACATAAACTTGTTTTTGTCTGTTGCTGCCTCCTACTTCTATTCCCATATAACAGTAGCAACAGAGAAGGAAAAGATTTTTTTGTCCTAGTAACACCTAAAATCTTGATGTTGAATTATGTAATATACAACTAGAAAATAACTCTTGTAAGACAGTCTTCCAAGAGATGAATTGAACAAATATTCAAATTATAACTTGACTTTTTCTGTGAGATTGTCAAGGAAAGTTACATGCRAATTAGGTTTTCATAMAGGCAAGAGATACAAGGGWCTGTCTATTCTCAAATTCTCTATGRTTWAATGTAATTTTGGGTGAACAAAAACTATCTTATCCAAGATACTGAAAATATTCAGCAATTTCATTTAAGTCTGTACGAGATTGCTCATAAAAGTTAAAATTTATTACAGTATATTACAGTATATCTGGATGTCATTGTTGCTTTATGGAAAAAAATATTACCCTTTATTTTTGAAAGTATGTAATTAAAAAAAAACATTTCTATGGAAGTTTCTTCCTTCTCTGCAGCAAGAACATTTCAGTTTAACTCTCTTGCYTGTATAAAGCCTTTTTTCACAGATTAAAATTCAAATGTTCTTGCTTCTGTACTAGTAAAGGTTCAAATATTAATCCAGCAAGTAAATGTTATGTTTGGCTAAATCTTCAGTTCATTATCCCAAGAGAATCTTGAGTGAATTTCCAAACCAAAAAAACTAACCAAATCAAATAATCCCCCGCCCACCCCAAWCCTTAGAAATCCTTGCTATATAAGCAAGGGAAATAAAACTTGGAGTGAAATATGAGTCCAACACTTTTAAAAGAATTTTATCTCTTCCTTGGGCTGAAAAACTTCCAACCAGTCTATCTCCATATAGTGCCTTTTTCATGGAGATATTCAAAAATATTTAAATCAATGTTACAACTAGAAAAGCTCAGAAGGTGATGTATGTCATCTAATTTTCATGCATTGTTGAAAAGAAAATGTATAATGTTGGAGCACATCTATTGTAATCAAAGACTGAAAGAGAAATATAATAACCTGAGAACAGAATTTTTGTTGTCATACTTTAGAAACTGACTAAAACCAAACTATTGTTAATAGTAGTAATAAACATTGTGAACTTTCACAGTTTGGGATTTTCTGTGAAATACTTAGTGTATGCTAACTTTTCTATTTCAATTAAAATGCAACTAATACAWCTAATAAATACATGATATACAGATTTTAATACAGATTTAAAAAAAAAATTCAAGCTGTAAACCTGTAGACATAACAGTTGGTGTTGGAATGAATCACATTTTTGTCATTTGAAGTTGTCACCTCAAAAGTATTAGCAAAGAATTTTTTTTGAAGTCTTTTGGTGGATTGTCATATTTTAGAGTTTCAAAAGTAGGCCAAAATCTGGGTTTACTGGCATTCTAAGGATTAAAACCACATTTTGTAGTCTATGAAATAACAAACACCTTTAGCAGGAAGCAATACGACATTATAGATTATAGTCATGTCAAATTGCCCATTTTCTGTCRATTTCAATTAAAATGCAACTAGTTATGCATGAAGATAAAATACTACAGTTGTCTAAACAAACAAGAAGAGCTTCTTTTACTTAAATTGCTGTTGTTTCAGGACATGTCTTTCTTCTCTTTTAGATTGTGAAAACTCGTTCATCATTGGTTTAGGTATTTAACAAGTGGTCCCTAACTGTAGCAAAAAAGGTTTAGTAGGCCTTTGACACAGTGCATATTTCCTATAGTAGAATTCTTCCAAGCATGGGTCATAAATTGTTTTCTCTCTTCATTTGCTGATATTTTCATCAATATGTCGACTTCATCCGCTGTTCTTTTCCTAGCTTGCTGCTTGGTGACAGAAGGGCAAACAGACAGCACTTTGGCTTTGGTTTCTGCTAAACAAAACAGCTGAGTCTCCAAATGACTGCTAAGGCTCTAAATATTGCAATTTAACAGTCTAGGGTAAACCCACTCTCGAAATATCCATTTCTCAGCAGCAACAGCAGCAATAAAACGAAATCTCTATTTCTCAGCCAATTGCCATGTTGTGTGAAGCCTGGAAGAAAGCTGATACCAGTGCAGAAACACAGCAGAGAAGATTGGATTTGTTGCTCTGTTCTTTAGCATGATAGTGTACCACATATCTCTAGAGAACTTAATCTGTTACTGTCSATTTTCTATCTGTCCCAAATGTACAATTCTGTGATAAGTAACAAAGAAAAGTTTTACAATGCAAGGAGCTTATTTTTATATCAATACAGATTTAAAAAATATTCGTCTGGGAAAAGATTTATAAAGGCTTTTAGGATGTGCTTCATAACACAGTGTTTTTAATAATTAATTAAAAGTTATTGCATCAATTGCATAAGCCTGACTGTATTAGTTTTTTTGAATTTGTTTATTGAGTATGAATTACCATTAAAACACCAGAGAAGTATTCTTGAATAACCAGAYCAAGAATAAAATTTCACCAATTCAAATACAATTTTCAATCTCCTTAAATAGCAAGGAGGATAATTTTTGCATACATCACTGTGTCTTAGACCTCATCTTTGTTTGCCATGTAATCCAAATATCCTAACAATGAGTTTTTTTCTATTTTCATGGGAATTAGACAATMGAGAGATAAAATATGTATAAATTAAGTCTCCCTTTATAAAAACATGTTATTAGAACACTTCCTTGATTTGGAACCTCTTTAAAAATCATAGGGTAGGTATGTTTAAAATTTTTATTATTCAGATCTTCATACAGCAAGGCTCTWTCAGTCTGAAAGAGCAAAAGAGATCCTGTGTTCTGTGATACTGAAGAGATTAATTAGATCCTGTATTTGTGTCAAAATACCTGTARAATGACAGAATAGGGGTCAGGGAGAAGATGTGTAACCTTAACTAGCTAAGGTGAAACGTTAAACTATTATTTTATTTTATGCTATGATAATTTTCCCCTTTCTTAATGTTAGAAGCCAGAACAGACACCTCACATGAAGCATTCAGTCACAGTAAAAGCAGTGTTTAATAGTTCATTGTAGTAGATAATAAATATGCACATTAATTTAGTTTTTTATTCTTCTTTGGAAGCTCCACTACATTTTAAAATTTCCAAGCCATCCATCTTTACAGTGAATCAATACCTCTTTTTCCACTGAGAAAAACAAATGCACTGTGCGTGTCTTTATCAGTCTAATTGTGATCAATATCTTTATTCATGTGGGTTTTGCTGGTGGAAATGTATTTAAATTTGTGAATAMAAACCCTTCTTTCAGCATGCTTGTGAAATGCCAATTGATTCTGGAGAGAGAAACACATGGGTATACATTTCAGTGTTATTGACCTATAATGTAGGAATGTGTCTCCAGCACTAAACAGTGTGGTTGTTATTTGTGCCAATGTTTGATGTATGAATATTCTCTCAGTGCAGCATTGAGGCATGAACAATTGATTTAACTAGGTATGTTTACATTTTTGAAAGATGTGTATGGAAGTTAAAGCAATATAATTAATTCCCAAATTGTTTTTCAAACTCTGAATCTTCACTACCTGCTACAGTAAGGCCACTTCATAAATTATGAACACCAGAAACTGTAAAGGCTAAAGAAAACTCTAGGTGAGCTATTAAGGTCTTTCTTTGTAAGATGATGGTTACTCTTTCACATTACCTTGGTTTCAACTGGTACTGGTTGTAACTCAGCCTATCCCTTCAGAAATGTCCCCTTAAATTATCCTTGCTAAAGTATGCTCCAGCTAAATTTTTTTATTCACATAGAGAGTATGGAAAGCTGTTTTGCAATACACATATATGAAACCATGGAAGACTTGCAATGTTCTTGTAGTCTTAGTAAGMTATAAATTGGTCTATTAATTATAAAAGGCTGATTTCTGCAAAACTCCAAATATTCCTTAGCTTTCARTTGAAGTCTAATMGTATTGAAGTTATTTGTGGAGGGAYTCACTGCTGATAGRTGTAAAATCTGCAAGTTTTTGATGACCACTTTTTATGTCAATTTTGTCCACCAATGTAGCAAAAAGCTACTGGGTATTTAATGACATATTAAATTTTATAGCTTGAGTGCAGTGCTGTGTCAAAGAATTGCTTTCTGATTTCTTATTAGAATTCTACAATCATTCAGGTTGAAAAGTATTCCTAAGATCCACTAAGTCAGCATTGCCAAGGCCATGTCCCCAAGTYCCATATCTACACATCTTTTAAATTCCTCCAGGGATGTTGACTCCACCACTGCCCTAAGAAATCTATTCCAGGGTTTGACAATCCTTTCAGTGATGAAATGTTTCCTAATATCAAATCTAAATCTCCCCTGGCACAACTTGACACCATTTCCTCTTTTTCTCACTTGCTAGATGGGAAAAGAGACCAACTCTCACCTGGCTACATCCTCTATTCAGGGAGTTGRGGAGAGCATTAAGGTCCTCCCTGAGTGTTCTTTTCTCCAGGCTGAAGACTCCCAGCTCCCTCAGTATAGGAGGGAGTCTTTCCCTTCTTCTTCTAGAAATACCTGTAATCCAGAACAAAAAGTGCCTTGTTTTGTTTGGATCTATTAATATTTCACAAGTGGAAGTTTGCAAAGTGCRTTACTATATCTGGGTATTCTAAAGTTTGCAAGTAAAAGTTTGTTATTTAATCTACTGGGAATTCRGTTGTTTCTCCAATGCACCACCCACAATAAATCCTCTAAAAAACCTGCTAAGTGGGCTGGGGCCTTATGCTCAGATGCTTCTCATCAGACTTGTACCCCAGACCCTTCCCCAGCTCTGCTGCCCTTCTCTGGACACACTCCAGCCCCTCAATGTCTTGCTTGGAGTGAGGAACCAAACTCTTACTAAAACCAAGATTTTTTTTTTTGCCTTTGAATGCTTTGCAGAACTAAGAGRAATTTATGTCTTGCATGCCTCCAGGGAATGCTGCTACTTTTACCGGAGAGAGCACGTGGCAAGCAAAGTCTGATGAGTTACAATTTTTTCTTTTTATATATGCATGCTCACTTGTGTGATCATTATAAATTTCAGATGGGGAAACATGTCCTCCTTTAAAGAAATATATAAAGATATACTGTGTATGTGCATCTAGTTACTTGATCTGATTTGCTTTATAAAAACTTCCATTATTTTCAATGTGCAAGGATCTTACATATGGTGTTTTTACAGGATGATTCTCTGGTATTTCAGAATATGCTTACAGATTTGAATTTACCTGAAAAGCCATTAATTTTTGGTTAACTTATTTTAAGTACTCTCAGAAATCTTRTGCTTTTATTGCTCAAGGAAATAAACAGCTCTGTACTGGAAATTCTGTCTATACATCTGAAAGTTGATTTTTTGTCTTCCCTTCTAACATTTTTCCCCTTTTTGGCTTGATATAATTTATGTTATCTTTCACATCATAACAATTCAATAATGTATAATACATAAGTTTTATAGCAAATTCACATAAAAAAATCTCATTTTTAGTACATCAAATTCTTTCGCGTGTTTTTGTCCAACATGAGTGGTGCTGGTTATTTCTTTGCATTTTGGAAAGCTTTTCCTTCCGTGAATTCATGCTTAAACTGTATTAGCTTTATCCCTGCACAATATGTTAAACTCCCATGTGTTACAGTCTGCAGTGTTCAGGCTTATGATAAATAGCCTATCACTAGTCATACTGGCAACACCTCTGCCCACAGGGGTTTTTTCCTAATAACCTACATAAATTCTGAAGAAGATAGTTAGCTTCAGAGCTCATAGTTTGCCTCATCAGTTATCAGAATCATTAATTAAATGTCTTTTGGGGCTTATGTGTGAAAGATTTTAGTGTCAAAGTTTCTTTTTAGAAAATAAATCCCAGCCTCTGGGCGTGAAATCAAGACTTATTTGATGATGACAAAGTATCAGCAAAAATTCATTTAGTTTGCTCAGTTGTCAAGACAAATTCAGGAAATAGTTAGTATCTGGTGGTTACCAATATATTAATATCCAGTGGTTATTTCAAGGGTTTGGGTAGCTGGGGAGGGTGGATGAGGGGAGAATTGGAGGGGCTGGCTTTGGGGTTTAGGGTTTAGGATGGCTTTAGGGTTTAGGGTTCATAGGTGTTTGATTTTATTTGGACAGTGTGAACCAATAGAGTTGTGGTGAGATGCTTCTACACCTCCTAAGCAAAGTTTTCATTGTCTGACTCAGTATTTCTTACAGATGAACTTTGCATTATGGCACAGTGATCGACAAGTAGAGACTGTTGATGAATAGCAAACTTTAGTCTGTTTTTTACCTATCATTCATGTTTTAGCATAGATAACAAAATGTATAGTTTGTGTATACTTTGTTTTGTTTTCTTTTTTGAACTATGCATTCAAATGTTCACTAATCCCCCTGATCTTCCATTAATAGTGAAATCCCCACGTTAATGAACTAGCTCTCCTCTGACAAAATAGCTCTTTCTCACCTTGTCTTTGTAATCAAACCCAGGTATTAAAATGGAGGAGAGGTTATTAAAGGAGATAGATGGTGTGTTAAGAGTGTGGTGGATTGGCTTTGACTGGATGCCAGTTGGCCACCAAGCCACTCTATCTCTCTTTTCATTAGGACAGAGGATGGAGAAAATAAGGTGGAAAAAAAATTGTGTCAAGAAAAGGGCAGTTTAATAAAGCAACAGGAAAGACTTTTGCACATGAAAGCAAAGGAAAACAGATAATTTATTCTCTGCTTCTTATCAATAGGCAATGTCTGGCCACTTCCTGGGGAGCAGAGCTTTGGTATGTGTACTGATTTCTCCAGAAGACAAATGTCATAATAAAAAATGCCACCACTCCTCCTTTAATTTAGATTTTATATCTGAGTAAATGTTGCATAGTGTGAGAAATACCTCTGGTCAGTTTTGGGTCAGCTGTGCTGGTTGTGTTCCCTCCCAAGATCTTTCCCACCTTCAGTTTAAGGGGTGAGGGGGAGTATGTTGGAGAGACATGGAAACCTAAAGAATAACTTGGATAAGAATGTTACTTTTGTTTATATCTCATATTGCTCATATATTGCAATTACACTGGGTTTATGGAATACAATTGTAGTATCTTGATTGTTTTAATGACCACTGAAGAAATTTCAGTCCCAGGAGAGAAAACAGTAACCWGGAAGTTCACAGCCTCAAACCTTGTGACTCTCTTATGTTATTGTGGCAGAAAATACTAAGCACTAATAATAATTCCAATAATAATTTCAGATGCTAGACATTTCCCACATCTTTAGAAGTTGTATTGAAACAAAATTTTTATACTGAGAAAATACTTATGACCATGAAGGCTGTCCTGAATATGCAAGCAGAAGAGATGCAGGATSAAAACTAAGTGTGGCAGTCTAGCAGACCCATTATGATTTTTAATGTAATTCTTTAAATTTTCTCTTATTCATGCTAAATAAAGAAGCTTCCAATGTCAACCAATCTGCTTGGTACAGACTACATATTTTTGTATATAAATACTTTTGRCTAGTATTCTGAATGTGAGGTAGCTTGAGTTGCTAGCAATTATTGCAAGGATTTTACTTCTTATATATGCCAGTTTCAATATTTTCACTTAGGCTTTGAGGCTGACAGCTTGAGAGAAGGTGATAACTGACTCATGTTTTTGTTGCTGCCCTTCAGGGCATGCTATGCAAATGATCAACTCCCTGCAACCAGGTCTGTAACTCACCACTAATGTTGGTGTGAAAGTAGTGAATGATGAGGAAAAACAGTTGCTGGGGAAGAAACTGACCAGTGGTGGATATCTTCAAATTAACTAAATTACCAGGGTTTTTGAATATTCAAATCCAGCCCAATCACCCCAAAGTAACAAAGACTAAGATATGTTTGAAAAAAATCTCTTGCAGATGGTAGAAGCTTGCTGAAATATGGCATTATAGAGCAGTGACTCCAGTATCCAGCAAGAAGTGGATGAGAAGTGTTGTGCTATGTTTCGTGGGGAATGCAAAAAAGAAGTTAAAGGCTCATTTTTCAGTAAGAACAATTAAAACCTGCTTGAAAGAGGTCAATTTCAATATTTGGGTGCAAAGTGATCCTATTCATAAGGATTTGACCTGTATTTTCGGAGGAGGTGTTTGTGGATTGAACCTGATATTTAATTGTGGTAAYGTGCATGTTTCCTGAAAAAAAAACCTTGATGTTTTTATTTGTTTGGTGTATCCTCAGAATCTAATTTAAAACTGCAAATTTTTGTTGTGAGAATCAGATACCCAAGAGACTTTGACCATAAATGAAAACCTCAAAACTCTAACAGAACAAAGAACATGAAGTCATGTGAAAATAAGGATTCATTTTGTGTTTTCCCAAAACAGGAATTTTTGAGGTTGGGGAAGTWAGTGAGAGTTAAATACTTGGGTTTTTTCTAGACTTTTTTGATTTTAAAGGTACTTCATTAGGATCATAAAAAGCTGTGAAATTATTAAAGATACAAAGGGATCTTTAGATATATTTTCTTTAGGCATGAAAGATACAGATTCAGATGCTTGCAATGGATTGAGAAAAGACAGGAATAGATCCTCCTGCATCTCAGGAAACTCCTTAAAGCTCACAGGCCTGGGGGTGGGAAGACACCATGCCATTTCCTCTGCCATGCTTTTTAGAAAAGTTACACAGGAGGTACCAAGTTTCTTTAAAGAAAATAAATATTAACATAGCCACTCATTTTGGAGAGATGTGGGAACTGGGGTGAGGAGAAAGTGTTKATTTTAAATGTTTTCTTTCTCTCAGTTTAGTCATAATTTACAATTTTGACAKAATGCATTAGACAGTCTGTTCCAACAACAGCAGCAAATTTTAAAAAAAAATTAGACTACTTAAAGAAAAACATTGTCCAACTACATTGAATATTAATTTTAAAAATTAAATTTTAAACCCCCAAAGATAACCCCTGTGCACAGGAATTGTTCCTCCCTGTGAAATACAATCACCACATAGTCTGTTAMAGCAGCTGTCATGGGCTGACCCCATTTCTCATGCCCCCTCAGACATTGGAGAAGAAGAGGTAAAGAAGACAGGAATGAACAAGTGAATTGAGCCTGGAAAAAAGAAGGGTGAAGAATGTTGCTTCTTACCAGCTAACTTTATTTTTAATTTGCAACAAATTAACTTTCCCTTGGTCAAATCTGTTTTTCTTGTAATGGCTAATTGTTAAGTGATTGTCCCTTCTATCTCAACCTACAGGCTTTTTCATCTTATTTTCTCCCTCTGTTTGAGGAGGAGGAGTGAGAGGGTGGCTGGTGGGAGCCAGCTGGCCAATGTCAGCCTGCCATAGTTTGGGTGGTGATTTCTCTCAAGTTTCCTAGCAGGGAAGAAACAATCAAGTACAGTTACAAATAGATTATGTAATTATGACATGGGCATCACCTTTAACCTCATCAAATACAGAGGCTTTTGGCCAAGAGTTGCAACCTATGATGCCCAATAATTATTACAATTTATGTGTAGACAAATGCTGGCATTCTAGAATCCTGATGGCAGGAAAAAAAAAAGCAAGGATGATATTAAAAATACTGTTAATATTAAACATTGTAGTGTTTAACTGAAGACTAAAAATACATATTTTCATTAGAAAATTACCACTGTGTTATTATGTCAATAAAAAACCTTTTCACAAAATATCCATGTGAAATTTGAAGGCATATCGTAAAAAGAAATTAGACAAACCTCTTTGTGTTTTCAAATATTAACTGACTTGTATTTGAATTCTCACAAAAATATGGCTTTGGGGACGGTAATAACTTCATTTCTCTGTGGAGATGAGAATTTCATATTTTGGGCTTGAATAAGACTAAAGTGGAAGTGGTTTTGGTTAAATTGTTTTACTTTTTGATGCAAGGTATTTGAGAAGGAATTGAAATAACGGATTGAAAAATATTTTTTTAGCACTTAGTTACAACAAATGTGCTTTTGTTCTGATGAATTCTGCAGGCAAGTTATGTTTCAAAACTTATTGGAATAGGAAATTAATTCCCAGGTATGACCTGTCTTTGTAAGAATGTAACTCATCTCCTCCTCCCTCTGCTTCRCTTCTCATTCTCAAAGCTTGGACCCAAGTCTCTTTTCTGCTTTTCCAATAGATGTTTAATTAAAGAGATGCTATTACTGTTCCACAATTATTAGAGGTATTCTGGTAAACAAAAGAGAATACACAGAGTAAACTGTGGGATTAGAAACTGACTTTTTTTGAAGCCAGTGCTTTCATTATGAATGTCACTCTATAAAATTGCTGCAGTCATACAGAACAGCCTTGTAAAAGCAATAGGAAAAGTTCTTCATGTTAGTGATGGGAGAGGAAGAAAACTCAAAAAATCTAAAATAACCCCAAAATTGCAGAGTTCAAAAGATACTGTGCAAAGAAGTCAAAAGGTTAAGATCAGCAATTTTATATCGACTTGATTGCCACTGRTACCTGGAACATCAGGACAGTATCTGCAAGGACTTAGATATTGCTATCTCTGTTGCCATTGGATGCTTTGAAAAGCCCTGAAAAAAGTGATAGCTGTAGCACCCTAGATATAAGTAGCTTTTGAAGAAAGCATGCTGTGTACTTATTTGTCAAAAAAAATATTTGGGAAGAATTTCACGTTTCTTGTGAAACTGCAAAAGTATTGAAAGAAACCCACTCAAATAARAGTCATGAAAAAAGACAGAGGAAATACTTATCTCTTGCTTTTTGAGACCACAGTTTACTAAATCAAATTATTTAAAATATGTTGTGTCTTTTCTCAAGCTATGATTATCTGTTTACAATGGGAGAAGGGAGTTCTTGCAAGATTCAAAAGAATCATATAATAAGTCTGCTGGCTTTGAAAGAGCTCTTGCTACATTCCAGAGTTTACATCTGATTGCAGATACATTGGAGCMGTGGAACAGTTTTTTGAGGAAAGAACTGACAACCTGATTGCATTCTCTATTTCTACAGTATTATGGGCTCTCAGCCTATTTTTTCCTTTCACTTTTTTTTTCAGAGTACAAGTGACATATAAATTCAAAAGCCTCTTCATATGTCTCTAGCAAGAAACTTCTRCAAGGTCCTGTAATTTTATCCTTTCTGCTAGGGGAAGGTTATCTCTGCTTTTCTAGCTGCACAAGAACTTTAGTTTTATCTTWCATTTCTTTAGGCCTATTTTGCATAAGTCTTTAGGGTTTTTGTATAAAGCTTTGAAATGTGATACTGAAGCATCTGGGAAGTTAAAAATGTGTGGATCATTTTACTGTTTGGAGGGTTTTATTTGAATGCTGTTTGAAGACCTCAAGATTTTTTAATACTTATTGGAAATATTCAGACTATTGTAAATATTCAGGCAGTCTATTGTTTTTCTATAGTCCTTTAGAGAAGTMGAGTGCTGCTCAGCTTTGGGGTTGATTAGTGTATCTGCACTCTCATGAAAGCTAATAGTCTAAATATATGATGAAAGATGTTTACCTATAGCAGGTGGTGGTGATCTGTAGAAAACACTGTACAGAGCCCTTTCTAGCTTCTCAGCAGAACGTAAATTATTTTTTTTTTCTAAATGGGAGCTCAGGGCTGGAAGCTTCATTTTCTCATGTTTTGGGGGGAATCTTAGAGCTACCTTTAAGCCTGTTGGCACAGGCTGATGCTATGTTTCTTTGTCCTTAGGTCAATGCTGAAAGTAAGCTGCAGAGTGTGAAATCAAGACTCTCCTGTTAGACTGTCCTGATTGCTACAAAAGCTGCAAGACCCAGGTTTTGGTGCACAGGCTGCATGTGCCTCAAGCATAAAGAACAACATCAGTAAAAGCAATGGGGTATTGCTCTCGAAAGACCACGACTATTATCTGGTGCAGAGGAGTTCTGTAGGAGTTCTGCAGTCAGCAGGAGTCCAGTGGTGAAAGGGCTGACAGCTGGGTTATGACAAAGACTTGTGGGGGTGGTGAGAGAAGTGCTGACTGTGCTGGGAAGGCTGTGGCCATTCACAGGGAATGGAGTTACCACACTCTAAAAACAAGGTCATTAATTAGTACAGCTATGAAATTTCCTTGAGGGGTGAAACATTAGGCAAATTAGATTTGTCTTCAAAAGTTGTGACTATCCACGAGGTGCAGGGGCAGAATAGTGCTGATTAAAGTATTTATGTATTATATAAATTATACACATGAATCATCCCATAAGGTGTAAAAAGTATATATTATACAGATGTTATGTTAATAGATAAAGTAATGTATCTATGTGTAAAAGAGAAAAATATGAATTCATACATCTTTGTATAGTCCTTCATAAAGATCTGTGTATGTCTCTGTGTATATAAAGGACAAGAAAACTGGGGCCAGGCAGAGAAAGTTGGACCTGTTCAGCCTGGAGAAGAGAAGGCTGCAAGGAGACCTCACAGCAACGTTCCAATATCTGAAGTGGGCCTACAGGGAAGCCAGAGACAGATTCTTTATCAGGAAATGAAGGTTAGCTATATGGAAGAAARTCCTCAGCACCTCAGCACCTGTGAGGGTGCTGAGGCACTGGAATGGGTTGCCCAGAGAAGCTGTGGTTGCCCTATCCCTTATGATCAGGCGTCATAGTTTAACATGAGAAAAATTTAGAGAAGTAAACCAGAAGCTTTTAATATAACTAGCAATCTATTAAACCGCTAAGAAACTAGACATGCCTCTGTGAAAAACATATATTAAAGAAAAAAGAAACCCAAGAACTTCCTCTTTCTTTCCCAACCAACAAAAAAGTAACYCACTCCGGGTCCCCTGTCTCAGCCGTGCTGTGGGGGGCTGTGCCCCCTTTCTCCCCCTGGGGAGAGCCCTTCTCCTGGGGGTCTGAGGGACACCAAAACCCATTCTAACRAAARCAAACCCCAACAGTTACCAATRAAGAAAGAAGYAAAAGRTACAGAACCCTAACCAGAACAGAACCAACCACAACTGTTAAGATCTTACRATCAAGTACTCTCRCCCCAACACAYCTAAAACCAGGAAAAAACCTWAAACCCATGCAGAGTGGCYCTACAGCTAAAATTAAACACAAAAAGCCCCCAAAACCAACCATAAAACCAATCCTAACACAATCCTAACCACAACRCCCACCACAAATAACCCGCTGGTCAGGTAACCATTTAAGAAACCTAAACAGCATATTAATTGTTCTTCTAAAGTTCTTCTAAGCCTTCTAATGTTTATGTTTTTGTAATGTACTTTTCATGTAAATAATGATGGTTTTGCATTCCTTTCTGGAGGAGGAGAGAATTGATGGACTGTTGGCTTGACCAGTGTGGTTGGAGAGGTGGCAATTTCATCTTCCAATCCATGGTCACCTTTGGAATTCTATAAATATCYAGGTCAGGAAATAAATGCGCTCTTTTTTGCCTTGAACATCTCAGCCTGTGAGTGTCATTCATTTCATGTTGTATTGCGACAATTAACCCTCTCAGTACTTCAATCCTCCCTTGAGMAAGAGAAAAAAKCAAAATYCAAACATATAAAAAACCAACATAAAACCATTATTATTTATTAAAATTTTTAGAGCAATATCTCTGCCTGAGCTTGGTAAAAATAAAATCATATACCAAAGTCAATAGAATGGATTTTATTRAACAGTAAATAAGAGAGAGAGAGATAGAGAAAGAAAAAGAGAAAAATAAATAGAAAAGAGGTGGGGAAAGAAAAAATATCACCACTCCATGGATCCCAATGACATCCTGTTTATCCTATCCATCAGGTCTTGGTAGTGAGGGTCCCCCAAAAAATAGAGAGTCCCATGGATTAATATACATTTGGGTCAGGTGCCTCCTCTGGAGGGTGAGCAAGTTTGACACTGTCTTGCAACAGACTCTGGATTTGTTGCATTTCTTGCAACACATGCAGTGCTCTTATGCAAGGCCTCAGGAAGAAGTCTGGGGGGAGCTTCAGGGATCTTTGAGGAATTATAACACCCCCTCAGCTGCCTCTCATGTGAAAGTCCTGTGAATGTGGCCTTCCTGGGYTGAGGGGGTTTTAAGCTAAGCCAGTTTGTATAAAGGAGGATYGGTGTTCACTTTCTCTGACCAGGTTACACCATACACCCAAAACTCTCCTCCCCCTGCCTTGGTTGTGGGGGAACCTGTGCAAAACTGCAAACCTGCAAACCTGCCCTCAGCAGATGGGCCTGTGGGCTGTAGCCTCCCTCCACCACCAACACAGCCAGGGATGATTTTCAGGACAGCTGCTGGGTTTGGCTTTATAGTGGATGCATTCTTCTCCCTTAGCCTTGTTTACTTCTCCCTAGACCTGAGATAATTGGACATTTGACCTAAGTGTCACCTTTATCTTATCTCAAGTTCCTTTAMMCAGCTTAACTCASAGTCCAAAYTTCCAGTCAGGCATCTTAAGGTGGGCTGCTGTAGTCACAGKTTCTTTATGCAGTTTTGCCATAATGCAGTTTTAAGACATTAARCATAACATTTCAGTCTCTGACATCATCCCTGGAAGTGTTCAAGGCCAGGTTGGACAGGGCTCAGAGAAACCTGGTCTAGTGGAAGGTGTATCTGCCTAAGGCGGGGGAACGGAATGAGATGTCCCTTTCACCCAAATAATTTTGMGATTCACCGTATGATTCTTTATTGAACATTTCTTGGTCCAAAGGAAGGGGCAGTAAATCACAGGACTGCCTGTGAAAACATGTGGATATGGCAGTGTCAAAAAATTTGTGTTAGTCAGTCACAACACAGCATGAAAACTTGCAGGGAATGGCTCTTTTAAAAGGAGAGTCCTCTGTGCATGTAATGACAGGGGGCTCTGCTTTCTGATGTGCTTCTGGGGGCATTGGAACCAGCAGCATTTCCTGCTGTGCAGCAAAGGGCTGCCTGAGAGCATGAGAGCATGATGGCATCAAGAAAGCTGTGAGCCAAAGGGGAAGAATGATGATTATTACCACAAACAACATCTCTCTGACATAAAATGGTGGACTCCTTCCATAAAATGAAAAAAAACCTGGTGAATGTAGAGGAAGGGCTGTCTTGGCCTGATGTACTTCTGAATAAACTGGAGGGGCTAAATGGTCTTCTCAGCGAACCATGTGAGATCACATCACTGGAAGAAAGGSAGACAAATGGCCCTTGAAGCTGCAGGGAGGGGATGGGATTTTTACCAGAAGCTGAGAGTGCAACATCATCATCATCTTGCCCTGGGTGAACTGGTTCAAACAAAATGCTTGTTTTCTYTATTAATTGATATATCCTGTAGTTTTGCAGCTGCTTGTTTAGGAATTCTTAGTGAAGGGGAGGTAATGTGGTCATGACACGTGTGTGCTGCCTTTTGTTTGAACTTCAAAGCTAACAGTTCAATAGTCTTAATGCATTGCTGAGTGAATGTCAACAAAGGTATTTGCTGGTTACATCATGTTTTGTGAACACTATGGAGATGAGGTAGATTAACTTCCATTGATCAGTAAGGACCTTTGCCACCTTGAACTTGGATTTTAARCACACAGGCTGCTGTCACTTAGGGGTTGTAACTGCTGTCCTACAGCAGGAAAAATGAGAAAGAGAGGAAAAGAACAAGATGAATTTACATATTTCCTTTACTAAGAATGCCTTGACACTTATCTTGTTCACCATAAAGAGAACAAATATGGGATACTTGCATGTATTTTGAAAATAGAAAGTAGGTGGGTGTATGAGAAGAGGCAAAGATGCTTAAAGGRCAGAATTACTAAAACTGCAGAACAACAAAGGAATAAGTCAAAAGTGCTCTCCTATAAACACCATTTTGATGTATCAAGACAGTGATATGTAACGGGTATTTTTAAATTTTGTATGATTTTTTTTGCATATGTTCTTCTATTGTAAAAAGCCAATGTGTATTTAGTGCCCCCAAGGAGTAACACACTGAAGAGTGTAACTAACAGTTTATCCATTGTTAAATGACTGGRAGGCTGATGCAGTAAGATACATGTCTTCACCACTGGCATATATACTTCTGGATTTAGTGATATCACAGAAATGTATACCTTTTTAATAGTATCATGGTGACAGATTTTACATAGGAAAAACAGGGCTGAGGTTTGAGTTGAGTTTATTATTTGAGTTTAACTCTGTCAGATTTTTAGTTCTCAAATGTAAAAAATAATCTGTGTTGCAGGATCTACTCAAACTGAAGCTTACACCATTGGAAGAAAGACTGGTATGTGTGTTTGAATAGGGATGACAAATTTAAGTACTTGAAATAAAAAAAGTTATTATCCAAGCTGCAGTAAAGTAGCCTTTCCCTCTATTTCTTTTAACATTAAAAACACCAAGTATGATATTGGATCTTTAATATGCATAACAACAATGTTCTACCATCATTGTATCATGTAAAATAAAAATGATGGATATTATGAGCACTTTAAAGRTTATTATGTGCACTGTGCAAAACATCTTGGGAGACTTACAAAAGCTAAGTGGTGAACAAGTCCTCTAATGAGAAATATGTTGTTATGTCACTATACCAGTCTTGAAAATCTGTCTGTATGTCAAGACTWTTATGGAAATGAAAGATGAGAATTCAGGATACAGTCTCTTGCCTTTCACTAGGTTATTTACACATTGATACTTCTCTATAACATGTCAYTCTTTTAATTCTGAAGGTCTTAAATATCCTCTGTTGTTCCTAGGAATTAATGAAAAATGTTAATTTTCTTTTTAATAGTTTTGTATTTCCAATTTGGCAGCTGGTTTCATAGGATTACCTATTTTTATAAACAACTTTTARATAAGATTTCTACACAGCTTGTGAYGGTTTTTTGGTTGGTTTTGGGTTGGTTTTTCTTACTGATTTTAATATTTCATTGTGTTTTGTCCACTTAAAGACATGTCAGTATCTCTGGTGCCAGTCAGCCCTGAGCATTTTTCCTTCTATTTAACAGAAGTGTTTGCAATCTATTGTCAGAAAATTTTGATGGTTTCATATAGGCTGAATAAAACCTTCTGCCAATGTACTGACCATCAGAGAAGGTCAAATAGGTACTAACAGGAAATTTGAATCACAGGGTCTCAGAATGGGTCAGGTTGCAAAGGACCACAGTGGTCATCCAGTCCTAATCCCCTGCTCAAACAGGGTCATCACAGAGCACATGGCACAGGATTGTGTCCAGAAAGTTCAATATCTCCAGTGAGAGAGATTCCACACCCTCTTTGGGCAATCTGTTCCGCTGTGTGATCACCACACAGGAAAAAATTTCTTCCTCATGTTCAGGTGGAACTTCCGTTTCTTCCTGTGGCCTCTTGTCCCATTGCTGGGCACCACTGAGCAGAGCCTGGTCCCTGCTCTGAGCCCTCCCTGCAGGCACTGACAGACACTGATGAAGTTCCCTCTCACTTGTCTCTTCTCAAGGCTGAACAGCCCCAGCTCCCTCAGCCTTTCCTCATAAGAGAGAAGCTCCATCCCTTCATCATCTCTGTAACCTCTGCAGGACCCACTGCAGGAACTTCATGTCTCTCTTGTCCTGAGGAGCCCCAAACTGAACACAGCCCTCCAGATGTGCCTCACCAGGGCCGAGTAGAGGAGCAGGATCACCTCCTTTCACCTGCTGGCCAAGCTCTTCCCAATGCATCCCAGGATCKCATTGGCCTCCTTGGTCCCCAGGGCACTGGGTTCAGGGACAGCTTGTTGGCCACCAGGACCCCAAGTTCTTCACAGAYCTTCTTAATTTTATGCTGCTCAATGTTAATTTTTAATGTGTTTCTGTCAGAACATGTAATAGTGACAGAAACTYAATGCAYGAAAAATAAACAGGGATTTGAAGCTTGTCTATGAAAAGAGAAATCATAAAAAAATCTTTCAGTCAACCGTGTAAGAGGATGTATTTGCAACACGTATCCATAGCAAAACCCAGCTTATTTTACAACATTAGTATTGAGTCTCTTACCTTTCTCTGTGTAGCTATTTATTTTTTTAATATATGGCTTAGGCTTCTACAGTCCTTCACAAACTCTGTAGGGAAATCTGGCTTTCAGATGTAGGCTGGTGATCAGTGTTTCCTATTACTCTAAAGAGCTCCATGCAGTTTGTGATGGYTTTTTTTATTATGTGTGGAGACAAGAAAATCTCTCCAAAACTAGATAACTAGCAAAATAATTTGGAAGATTGTAACAGCCATGAGCTGGCTTCAACCCTCTTATTCCTTCCGGGAGATTGGAAACACCCAGTGTCATGTSAAATGAGCATGTTACTGGGAATCATGTTGGCATTGTGATTGAACTGTGTGCTGGAACTGCTATATTTTGTTCTGTGTAACTTACATTTGTATTGTGTTTTCATTTTTTTTAAAATATCTCTGCTAAACCAGAAATCTCATWGAACACCAAATATCTTCAAATAAGTAAATTTGAGTTTAAATGTTYCACCCTCTCTGCATAGAATATGTCAAAGGACCTGGTCAGACAGAATTGGACCCTGAAGTGGCATAATAAAGGAATGAGAAAACAATATTTTATCTAAATTTTTCTACCATTTTAAAGATATTTGCATAACTTTAGTTTGCATAGCCATTCTCATACGTGTTTGTGCATGCCGCCTCTTTGATTTTCTGAAAGATAAAGCAAGGGTGGATGGTCTTGTAATAGAGAGGAAAAAAGTCTCCAGTACAAGGTTGCAGCAGCAACACATATTTTTTTCCTGATTTCTAATTATTATTTTTTTTTTATATTTTGATCTAGCGCTAAATTTTTGTTCTTTCCTGAAATAAGACAACTGCTTGAAGTTTTATTAATAAAGGAGTGATAATTTACTGCCGTTGGCTTTTACTKAAGAAAACCCCCATGCTTTCTTTAATAATGTTATCAAAGGGATGCCTGACYAAGCACTGTTTTCTGAGGCCTGTCTCATCTTCCCACCTGAGCAAACATTCATATGAATGAAGTGACATCCTTGCCTTTTTATGTCTAGTATTTTGAAATTTATTAAATTGTTTGCATTCAGGTTTTGCAGCTTAAGTCCACTTTTAAAAGGAAGAATGATGTCTACATTTGAGAGTTCTCATGTTTTTTTCTGTGTGTATTCTTATAAATAATGTTTAGCACCATGATGCTGAGCAAAATAGTTTTGGGGGTTCCTGTTGTGTCAGGGTCTAAAATTGATACTTTTATGTCAATAAACCCTTTTAAAAGCAACTGCCCACCACACGTATGCATTTTCAAGACCAATGAAAATGAGAATTTTTGCACACAAACACACACACACACACACACATATATATATACATATGTATAGAAAATTTATATATTTTTCATCTATATTAATATATATTTCTGAGAATTCTTATAGAGCTCCATCTTATGATTTCTAGATTTCTTCAATCTCACTCAAAAGAAAGTAAATGTGAAATGGCAAAGGAATTCTCTTAGTACTAGAGAACTTCCAGATCTAAATGCCTTGCAAAATATTTCAGATAAACTCTACAATATTCCCCTTCTAAGAAGCATGATGGGAAGTAATCATACAGAGATGATGGGACAAAGCTGTACTTTTTTAGCTGTTAAATATTATTCCTATACAACTGGAATTATTCTRTATCTAGTTTAGTCTGAACAAAGTTCTCCTTCACAGCTCTGCCTATAAAAAGAACTGGACTTGCTATTTTATAGCATAGRTGTTCAGTTTGAAGTTTATATAGTCTCCACAAAACAGGTAATAGTAGTAAAAACAGCCAAATAATACTCCCTGCCATTTCTTCTTAGAAAATTAAGCTGATGRAATTCTGAACATGAAGTGGGAATAATGTGACCATTTTGCAGATGCTTCATGACCCAAATCACATTATTTGACTTAGTTCTCTTTCTCTGCTGTGAACTGATGGCAATGGATGGCTTCATAAAACTTTCAGTGACAGGTACAAAAAGGCGATTTTGGGCAGGAAAAATATTTTCCATCACCCTAGAAATGTCAAAAGCAAGATGTGACTAGAAGAGAAGCTGAGGATAATGGGTTACTATTTTACCGGTCCATAGAATCTTTGTTTCTATGGCATATAAAGGATGCTATGAACTACAGGGGTTTAATGATCTTATGGAACTTTCCATGGCTATTAAATCAGAGATGTCARGAGGGAGGTGGAGGGGAAGGTAATGAATTCAGTGCTGCTGGTGGAAATTTTTATGGGCATCTTGCTGTTTCCCACGGTGGAGGAAGATGGAATAAACTAATGACAGGTTAAAGGTCAAATACTTAAGAGTGCATAGGTACTCAACTGCTCAGATGCTGAAGTTTACCCATGACTTTTTGGAATATTTCTGGGTTTGRGAAATTGTTTTATTGTCATAAAGAGCAATTTTGTCATTGTTGTTGTTGTTTTGTGGGTTTTTTTTTTGTTTGGTTGGGGTTTTTTTGTTGTTTTGGTTTTTGTTTTTATTTGAAGATGCATTCATTATTTACATATCAGGAAGCATAGTYCTTACAGTGGTATTGTGATGCTTTCAATTCAAACTCCAGCCCAAGTTCAAAAATATAAAATTTAGTCTGGGTACTCAATTTCTTTTTACCATGAATATGCTTTTTTTGTGGCTTTTTTCCTTAAGGTTATGATCATATGCTACACAATAATAACACTTCTAATACTTCAAAGTGTTTGTGCTCCTTGTTCTTAGAACATCTGGAATCACTGCAGTTTAAACAGAGAGTTTTTTCCCTTTCAATTTCATACTGATCCTGCACAAGTTGAATTGCCTGATGTAAAATAGCGACAAGCTGAGAGTATTGCACCAGAATCAATTTCAATAGACTCTGTTGCAGTGCTTCTACATGGAGGTGATCTTGTTTCCTTGTTGAAAAATGTATTTTAATACRCTTCCTATAAGGTTTTTCAGTAAAMATATTGTTTATACATATAAAACTTACCTAAAGCAGAGGTTTTGGGTCCAAAATTATTTAAAATAAAACTTATAAAACATATCCCTGTCTTAACTTGCAAGATACCTGCAGTGAYAAAGGAGGAATACTTGAGAAAGGTTAGCAGAATAGCATTTATTCCTTCAATTAGTTACTGCTTGAGAATGAATAAATTCACAAAACTAGCCATGCAAATAAGTGAAAACTGCATTTCATTTTTTGTTCCTTTGGGGAAGAGTTTCCACCAGTAACAAAAAATTTGTTTGGCTAAAAACCAAATCCTATCTTTATTAAGTGACTATGTATTGCTGTAATGATCACGGGGAGGCTGAAAGAAGCTGTTTGTGGATAAATGTGAAACTCCAGAGGAAAGAAATAAAGAAACTTGCCATTTCAAAAAATTACAGCTATGTAAAAACAACACTTAGAATKTGTTTTCTAGTGGCAATAATGGAATGACAGGTATTAATTTTAGAAACTCTAAAGGGATTAAAAAACTCTGATAGATAACAGCACCCAAAGTATCTAGCACAGTGAAGATAGTAATTTTTCTGTCCTGGAAAAAATGACACTTTGGATCTCATAGAGATTTGATTACTATGAGGTACTGTTAAAGTTTGTCCATATTTGTAACCAAGTGGATACCAGCAAAGTTTTTTATACTATTCATGAAAATTTGAGGTTTAGGTTAGATATTAGAAAAAGGTTCTTCACCCAGAYGGTGGTTGGAACAAGCACTGGAACAATCTCCCCAGGGCAGTGGTCACAGCACCAGCCTGATGAAGTTCAAGAAGTTTTTGGACAATGCTCTTAGGCACATGGGGGCATTCTTGGGGATGGTGCTGTGCAAGGCCAGGAGATGGACTCGATGAACTTTGAGGGTCCCTTCCAGCTCATCACACACTGTAATTCTGTAATTTTGCTACATTTAAAAGACAGAACTTACCTAGTTTAAAATCAGATATATTAGAAATTCAGAGCACTTACTCCATGTATGACAAACATCTTAATGTGTTTAGTTTCCTCGACTGTAAAGAACAGCTCCATGTATATGCTGGGGCCAAGTGACTGAAAAGTGGCTTTGCAGAAAAGGAGCTAGATTGCCAGGAATGGATTTTGTAATCCTGAAATATGTAATTTTTATCCTTTTTATTCTTTTGTTTTTCAGTAAGTTCTTTTTCATTCAGCAGGTCCATTCAGTCTGTTCAGATAAGCTCATCTTTGGTTTTGCTACAAATTGAGTGGAAATACTAGTTGTCTTGGGCAAGAACAGGTATTTCAGAGAAGACTGCACCATTGAACAAATTGGCAGCATTTCAGTACCCTGATGAAAAAAATATCAAAAATAGAAAATTGGTGGTAAATTAWCACATTTATATAGTTTTACATACAGTTTTCTTGTCTTTGCTTCACAGTGTGGCTTCATACTTGCAGTTAGGCAGTCAGACTTTAAGTGTATGTTGGGAATGATTTGCGTGTTTTCTGCTTGAAGCAAGCCTAACCTGAGAGACTTCTCTGCAATCCTTGACATTCATCCCGTGCTATATGGTGTTCAGCATACTAATTTTATGTGTGGATATGTGAGAAAAGTGACTTGCCTYTATACAAAAATTGGCAGCCTGTCACTGCCAATATATTTCTGTTATGTGGCCCAACAGCTTTCCTTGCATGCCCTTGCAGAGATGCAGTGTGTGTATGCAAATGAATGGTTGTGTCCTCTCAATCAGTAGCACAGGGTTCTTATGGCAGGATCCCCAGTTTATTTTCTAGCATGATTACCAGTGGTAGACTGCATGCAAGTGTGCTGAAAATACAGTTGTTAACTGTACTGATATTCTTTTTAACACAAGGAATCTAAATTGATCTTCAGGTTCCACTTTTATTTTTCAAGGTTGATGGCTGAAGCAGGAAGAAGAGCAAATCTCTTGGTTTGTTAGATGAGAATACAAAAGGGGAATGGACAGGCATCACACTGCTTTTTATGATTTTATTTTTTATTTTCTTAATAGTATGGTCACTGGAAGACTGCATATTTGTAAATTAATTTGCATATGGCTTTATCTTTGCCTATAAAATGTCTGCTTTGAATCTCATGGRATAATAAAACCTGATAATCCTTTGGGTCTGGTCTCTTAGATCTATTTGSTTTTTGTATTAGCTGTTTAGTTTTATGAATTACATCAACAGCAGATTACAGCAGGTCCTACTGTGCTAAACACTATACAAACACAGAGCAAGGCAGAATGCCCTCCTCAAGTTCTTACAATTTAAATAGATTAAAAGATTAACAGGAAAACACAGATGTGAAGTCTCTTGTTCAAGGTTACCCATTAGGCCAAGAGCAAAACCAGAATTGAACTGGTCCCTGTGTCCCAGTCCAGTACCCTGTTGATTGCACCATGGTGCCTCTGGAAGTTAATTTGAAGTAATATTTTCAAATTATGCATTCAAATTGCTTTTAAACCTAATTGTGATAGTCTAAAAGGCATCTTGGTGAGAATAAAGCCCTCTCAAAAGGGAACTGGAGGACACAGTCACACCTGAGACGTCTCACTTRCTTTTTAGCATCATTCATCATCTTTGACAAGAAAATGCTTTGAATACAGTAGAAGGCATTTCAGCCAACCCTTCACAGTACAAGAGAAAAGATGCTCTACTTATTCCCAAACTGCATATTCACTTATGAAATTTTAATCCAGAAAATTTTTGCTACTTGAGGGTCACCAGGAAATGCCCATTCCAGATGGGAGCCTCAAGGACACTGTGACCTGCTGCTGTGGTCCAGCTCCTCCTGTGGGGAGCTGTGCAAGTTTCCTAAGGAGAAAAAAACTGATCATCAAAGACAGGGACAGATTTARGAAGTTATGAAGGTTTTCTATAAAAAGTATTTAACGACTGTTGAGTATGGCTGGAATGACTGTTGAGTATGACCTCTTGGTCAGGAATACTTCAAATTAAAATTTAGGCCTTACTATAGCAAGGCTCAGGCTAGGCAATACTCTAATCTCATAGAGGACTGGACATATATTCTTTTAAGTTACTTGAGTAATGAACAAAGCAGATCCCAACCCCTACATTTTGTCTCTGTGAGCCTGTTTGGTGTTTTTTCACTCTAGTGAGTAATAGTGGAAATATTACAAGAACACATTGTAAACAAGCAYATGTTGCATAAATAATTTCCTATTGATTCATTATGTTTATTTTAAGACATCATATTCAGATTGTCTTTCCTTCTAAAAGCCATGAAAATAATTTTAATCTATGAAGTATACATTAGGAAAATTGGAACAATTTACTTAGAACAGTCTAACCAAAAACATACTTTCCTTCRACCTTTCCATCTCAGTGGCAGGTTGAAGTTTAGATTTTTAAGTTTAAAATTTAAGCTATTGATTATGAGTGATAATTGCTTTTATTTTGCAGAAAAAACTCAGCTATTTTACATATGTATTTGCAGTGCATGCACTGCTTACTTTTTGCAATTATTCTCATTAACTTTTTTATCACCTTTCTTTGAGGGCAAGGGCTGTATACGGCAGCGTCTCAGCAAACAGTGAAGAAAACAAGAATTACTTTCATTTTGTCTGAACACAAAACAAGGAACTCATATGTTGGATTCTCTTCAGCTGTGCTATTAGTAAAAAATTCATTTTGAAAGACACAGTGGGGGAAGAGAGAATAGTGAAATAAAATAGCAAAATCAAGGAAATCCTCTGGAAAAAAAAAAATTTCTTCAAAAAGATTCAGTGTTATATGTCCAATCCTGTATAACTAGTTGGAATGAGATATGCAAGTTATTTAATGATTAATACTTTGATCACATTTGATGTATTTAATACAGAGGCTTTCCATTACCTAATCTTTTTTTTTTTTTTTCTGAGAAAATATTGATAATCATTAACTTTAAAGAGTTGTGTTGAAGGTTAGGATTTTTCCTTTATTTTTTTTCTTTCAGGAAATTTGGTCCCATTTGTTTCCTATGAGATGGGAATGACCAATACTTAAGAGACAAAAGTGGTTTCTGTGGGGAGGAGAAGAGGGAAGGGTGCAGCTGGGGTGCTTTCTCTTGGGAAGGGCAGAGATACTGTGAGATTTTGTCTGGGGAGTCCTGGGCGCTGGGCTCAGCTCCTCGGTCTCTCTTGCTCTTGGATCAGAGGGGAGATGGCTGGTCTGCAGTTCATGTGGCAAGAATTCGCTGCCACCATGGAATTCCATCTTTTACTGCTTCTACTGTGAGTGAGGCTTTGCTCCTGAGAMCAGCCACTGAACTTGGACCTTATGGAAGACCCAATCTCACTYGAAATGACTCACCATCTCCWTGGGTGCCTCAAGGGAAAACCCAGYARCCCAGTGCCCTCCCTGCATTTAGAGGGAGTTTGTCTGGGCTGTCTGTGGAAACCTGGGTGCCACTGCCCAGCCCCACTTTTTTCTGCTGCTGCATTGGATTTTTTGCTACACTCTAACCCAGCAAGCCATGTCCACCAGGACACCCCAGGGCTCCTGCCAGGGCTGCTACATTTTCATTTTCTGCTACATTTTTTTTGTCACCCAGTGTGTGCCCACCTCTGCCATTCCAGCCACCACTCTGAGGTTCCTGCTACAGTCCATTTTGCCATCCATAAGGGCACAAGAAAAGGACACAGGGATTCGCTTCCTGGCGTGAGTTTGTAAAGGAATCCCCTTTTCTCTCTCTCCCACCAGCCCGCCCGCCATAACCACAGGGAGGAATGGCCAAGCCCACGCCACAGCGCCCCCTGCAGGCGTGGGGGAATCATCGCACCTGCCCTGCCCGGCCAGGAGCCACCAGCGCCCCTGCTGGCTGTGACTGGAACTGCACCCAAGGGGAAAGCGCTCAATGGCCGCCAGACGGCTGGTGCTGATTTTCTGGGTTTGTTTGTTGTTGCTGCTGTTGTTGCTGGTTTTCTGCCTTGCTTTGTGTGTATATATATATATATATATATATATATATGTGTATATATATATATATGTATATATATGTATATATATACATGTGTGTATGTGTGTGTGTGTATATATATGTCTATATATATATATCTATATATATATATCTATAGATATATATCTATAGATATATATATCTGTAATAAATGGAAAGTTATAATAATTTGGAGGGAAGGGGGTCACATTTTTCATTCCAAGGGAGGTTCCCACCTTCAAACTGCAAGTGGAAAATTAACCTCTTTAACCATTGAAGCAACAAAAACATACACTGATCAAATCAAGATAAACAGACATTTTAAATGTACGATATTCTATGTATAACCTTCAGACTAAGTACTATTTTAATTTTTATTTTTAACATGTTATTGACCAAGAAATGTCTTGCTAGTTACTCTCAATGATTAGGAGCTTTCCTGAGAAAAATGCTGTATGCATTTGCCATAATGTAGTTCTGGATTAGAAAGTCTAGTGGGGGAAAAAATATGCAATCCTGTGGCAATCTAGAAAAAAATGACATAGTTGAAAATCATCCATAGTTATTATCAGTATCAATATCTTCAAGTTATTAAGAAAACTTACATGAATATTCAATTATTTTTCAAGTCAATATTTAATAAGCACCAAAAATATGATCATGGTGATGCAATAATTTAATGAGATGTATTAAAAATAGTGAGTTTACATTTGCATGCTGCTATTGTGCTGAATGTTGAGCTTTGTAAAGGCTTGTAATTGATGAGAAAGGACTGCAATTGCAAATTCTCCCCTGTTACATTGTTAGCTTAACCATCTACCTTCCAGTTTGCCTATTTGTAAGATGTGGGCTTCTCTGTTGCCTTAGTCTGACATTTACGAGCAGGGAAACAACAAAAACTTCAATCACACCTCAAATCTTATCACACTGGAGAGCGACTTTAGTGACTCATAGCAGGCCTTTTATTAAATCTGACAAGGGCATGATCTCTTTTTCTGGTTTGGATTTTTTTGGTTTGTTTTTTTCTTTCTTTGTTTGTTTTTTTTTTTTTTTTGTTTTGTTTTGTTTTGTTTTGGGGATTTTTTTCTCTTTTTTTGTTGCCTAACTTTCACACACTTTTTTACCCCGTTGGCCTTTCCTACAATGAATAGGATTTGGTTAAATAATAGAATTTGGATACACCCTTGTTTGCTTGCTTTTTTAACCTGGAAGCTCTGTTTGGTTTTGTATTGGGTGTTGTTTTTTTTTTTTTTTTTAAATCCCCAACTATCTATTGAAAGTGTTATAGCTCTGTAACCCCTCAAATATCTAAATAAGTTTTCATCTTGGAATGTAAGGCTTTATGAATTTATCGGTAGTTGTCTTGTCCCACTGTTTCAATATTAGTTTTCCCTATTTCTCTGACCATATACATGCTTCTTCTGGTTGTCTCAAACCCATTTCATTTATTACTTATTACTAGCAAGTATTACAGTTCCACATTCTTTGTTCATAAAAGCTTGTCTAAAAAATTTACATTGTCAAAGGATGTATATTTTTCGTTTCTCTGATATGACTTCCCAGTCTTTTTTTTTTTTTTTTTTTTGTTCTTCTCCTGTGTTTCTTCTGAGTCCAAATATATTCCCCAAGGAGTATGTTTAAAAGAATAACTTTTCATAAAATTTTCATAAAATTCTAGAATTTTTTAAAGCTTAAAAATGCTGACATGCACTATGTAAAAGATGGCACTTGTTCCCCAGGAATATTGTCTGAAATACTCTGGGTTTTCTAGTTCAGAAACCTTGAAACATTACATGCAATTATTTTCAGCATTATTTTCCAAAGCCTTATGATGCTCTGTAACACTATAATCCTGTGATGCAGTGGGAGGGAAGGAGTGTTTAGATCCAGCATTGAATGCCAGTATGAAACTACAATCCCACTACCTGCTGAGAGCAGCAAGAGAAAGACCAGAAAAATAAGACACRCTTTGTCCTATATTTATTCTCTGTAGAGTTTTCTGAGAGTCTGTAATCTGCAATCTGAAGGGGGCTTGGAGGCAACCAAAAGATAGAGCTTTTTACTGTTATATGGAGACAAAAACATATGAGGAAAATTCTGTCCCTTTTTTTCATATAATTTAGGTAGGTTGAAATTACTTATATAAAAACTTCTGGAAGTAAACATGACAAACACTAAAAGGCAAACACATTTGAAATTGTTTTTCTGTGGGTTCATATTAGACCAGTTTGAAACTATGTACTTAAATGGACATTCAGTTAATGTCATTTGCTTATCATTTTTTGAGAAGGAGTTCAAATTCATAATTACACATGAATATTAACCATTACTGAAAATATGATCTAGTGTGGGGACTTTATTTTAAAATTTTAATTATAATGCTTTTATATAATTTTTAAATATTTTGGCACAGAATTTAGTGTTTGTCACARTTTATTTAAAAATTTTATCCTGAAGTTGGCATATTTGTGCACTTCAGCAGAAAGGTCCAGTTCATGGAAAATAACTTTTTTGGAGGCAAAACCCCCCTCTTGGAGGTYCTTTGTTTGAATATCTTAAACCAAAGTGTTATGTCACTAAAGTTTTACTAAGTAAAGTTAAATTCAAAGTCTTTGAAGGAATGGGATATAAATGTCATCAAAAATATCTTAATTCAATAACGTGAGGAAATCACTGCAGAGGAACATGTTGTATGTAAAAATACCTTAAGATAGTTTAGATTTTAGTTTATAAATGCTTGTGAAAACCTGACTGATTTTTTCTTAATATCTTATCTTTTACACGGTTTTAAAGAGGTATCTTAAAATTTATGTGTAAAGCTATTTTMWAAATTTATTTTCRTTGYCAAAAGCAGTGAMAATGTTTTTTACTCTCTGTGTMYATCACTTTGATGATAACTATGTCASTGAAATGATCTAGTAGMSCCACAGAGTATGTTTTCTATTTTGATAMCAGAAGCACACTTCAGACAGTGAATATTCAAGGCAGGTTAGGTGAGGAATACTGTTTTAAAATTATTGCTTTTTATTGAAAAATAATATTGCTCCATTTTCAAATGTTGATAAAGCTATTAGGTTTGCACAAGATATMAAATACTTTTCTTCTGSTCTGAAAAAAACKAAAATATCAAYAAATGTATGTAAATGMATAAAGGTGCCAAAATAACATGACAATAATAATCAGAAATCAATACATAAAGCTCTAAAGAAGGAAAAATTAGAMCTTGGATTTGTGAGATTTCTATCATAAGCAGATCTACTCACGCAAGAAAGTAACTGCAGAATTTGATGTGCTTGTTTATGAAACAAAACTGTTGAAATATATCTCCATATTTTAGCGCTTTTAAATGTCGTTTTGAACTGGGGAAAAGAGAAATTTTACTGATTGAGTAGAAAGGACAAAAAAAGGAAATTAATATTTTCAAATATTATTTATTATTTATTATCAAAATATTATTTGAACATAGCACATAGTATTATTTCTATTAAAAAAGGCATTTTTAATCTGTTCAAATCCAGTTTGGRTTTCCAGATCAAAGCAAGTCTCTGTGGAAATTCATCCTGGTTTGGCAGAAGAGGGCAGTGTTTCTTTACAATTGTGCATGCGAAGTATGCATATTATTTCAAAAATCAGTCTCTAGAGAGTATTTTAGGCCAATGAATTTAAATGCAATAAATGCCCTCTGAATATGCTACTTAGTAAAAATAACAGGCAATGACAAAGCCAACATTACTGTTGCTTAATTGTTGTCAGAATTGTACTGACCTAAGCAACAGCATGTAACCTTTAACATACTACATAGATGATTAATTTTTGTGTACAAAGATGAAATCTGTGAAACAACATCTTTGGTTGAAAATGGTAAAATGATAAAAAATTAAGCCTAATGCTACTGGTTTTTGGAATGTGTTAAGGATATTAGCATTAAAAAATAGCTTTGCAGTAACTCACATGAATCGGAGGGGATAATGTCAGAAGATGTCTGTGGTTCTGTAGTGTCCCCTCTTATAGAGCAGGAAAACTAAAAAAAAAATTATGATCACAGTTTATTAATGGAATGAGAGAATTAAGTACGTCTTTTACTTTAAAGARTTTGACTAAGTCCTGGCTGATTTCAAACCAATTATTTGTTTTATTGGCCTTTTAGCATAGTGATGTTTGCCAAGTCTGTGCCTACGTGATTGACGTATTTCAATATCCTGAGTGGTTTTATTTATTTCTGCCCAAAATAATACTGCAGGGACAGGTTTCTCCCTTTGCCCTAAAYCTCTTTCTTCCCTTATTAACACTTTGCTCTGGTCTGTGAGTGCTTTCATTCAACAGGGGATGGATGAACCTGATATATGCTCCTTGGGGACGACTGAATTTCTCCATATCCAGAAGATGAGGTTTGTTCATATGGACACAGAAAACCAAATTTCTCAAATGTGTAATGAAAGTGATTGTGTAAACAGGTATTGAAATTTGGTCTGTTTAATGGTGGAAGCAATGCCTTCTGCGATTTCCACACAGAATTACAATATTGCTGCCAGCCTCATTAGCCTGTTGTCCAAAGTGAATCTTAATTCTAAAAGAGTCCTAGGAACAAAATTGCAGAGAACAAAGCAAAATCTTAATTAAACAACTTATTAATGAAAACAAAGGAAAGGAGTTGATGTAGGAAAAGGCATTTAGAAGTTATTTKTTTTCTTGCTTTTGTTTTATAGGTCTCTTTCCTTTCCTTCTCTGCCTATTTCTCTAAAAAATTGYTTAAATTCAGTGTTCTGGGAAAGTGGTTCTGCAATCCACACACACTTTCCTGGAAAAGCTGTAGCACAGAAAATGGTGGTACAAGAGTCTCTCAGTCTATTCCAACTGCGTGAAAAAATCATGTTGTAGTATTCAGCTTTTCATTCCTCTGCTGCTCACAGAAATACAAGGTGTAAGCTGCAGCTCACTRGGAGCAGGAGACAGTCTATCAAGCCTGAATATGTGTGCTACCAGAAAAGTCCTTACATTTTGCGGAGTATGAATTYTAGCAACATCTTGAATGCCTTGGGAAGCAATGAGCTGAAGGGAGAAATTCCACATCCAACTGATAATAGTCCAAACAAGCCTTTTCTAAAGCCTGGTGGCATTTTTTGGGTTCTGGCAGCAGCAGTGAAGACAGAGATTGGCCTCTGTGTTCTTTAAGTGATCCAATATCTTTTGCTGTTACCCTTTAGATGTTCATAGGTGTGAATTGACTCTTCAGAGCAAGACTCCACAGCAAAACTCTTTTCCCTTAAGCCTATGTATCCTAATYCAAAATTTCTTTGGGATACAGGTTGCTCAAAGAAACAATTTTTGTTTTCTGATTAATACTTATGCTGCAAATGTCAGCATTCTTGGTTTTAGAGATGCTTGTCAAAGAAGTCAGAAAAGGAGATAATATGCAAACTGATCAAATGAAGCATTTTAYAATATAATTAATCATATTTGAAATAAAATTCTAAAACACTGGSACTTGATATGGCCCTAGGCCTAAAGATACACGAGCTCAAGTACGAGATGAGATACACTATTCCTGCAGGTGATCACTTAATACTTTGGGGAATTAAAGTACTCTTTTTCTTGCTTATAAGGCCTTTGGTTTTATAGCAGTTTACTTCATTGATTGTATATCCTGCGTGCTTGTTTGGTTTTTACAGTTTCTTTTTATTACTTGGCTTCTTTGGACTCATACAGTTTAATTCATGTGCAGATAAAATGGAAAAGTACTGTTTTACCAATCTTCTGCATTTGTTATCTTGAAATGAAGCTACAAAATTGTTACTATTTTCTTTTCTCCATAAGATCCTTGATATAAATTCTTGGCTCTTTCGGACTGATATCCGAGCTGAGTTTAACTTTGCTTCTGTATATGAATATAACCTAACTTGAAGAATTTTTACCTTTGCAAATAAAACTGGAAAATAATCCATCCACATAAACTATGGTAAATAGAGTGAAATGAGGCTAAAATTAGGAACAAAGTTGAATATTGAGGAATTAAAAATGCTATTTATTATTGAACACATTTCACATTTATATTTCTTAAGATAAATTCAGATTTTAAACACTGGTTGAATGGCAAATTTGTAAGGGTAGACTTCTCATGTTTGTTAACTGTAGGGTATAGAAAACTTAGAATGCTACCTTTTCCATTCATTTGTTGCACYCTTAACATAAATAATAAATAATGGTCATTAAATGAACATGAAAGAAAATGCTGTAGAGATACCTTGTAGTGAACAGAGGCAAAAAATACTGTATAGATACTGTATGTTTATGGAGCTAAATAAATTCTATTTTAATAGACAGCAACTGAAAAMATACATTGCTTTTGTGTTCTCATGCGCAGTTTCTGTATGTTTACCTGATACTCACAATCCTGAAAACTTTACTTCTCAAAACTGTGATGAAAGGCAAAGAAAACGACATCTTCAGATTTTTTTTGCTGGAGGGGAGAACAGAGATAAATCTAATGTTATCACTTTATTGCATTACTTAAAAATTGCACTTCTCATACAAAAAACACAAAGCAAAATACTTGGTCAAGTAACTAGTAGACATCCCTTGCAAAGCAGAAAATGAAGTTTCATCACAGACACTAAAGTTAAATTGTTAACCAAAGCACAACAGAAATGTTAATGCTCCTTTTTGGGGGGAAATACTAGAAATTTATCCAATACTGAGAGAAATATTTCTATGTTAATATTTTTTGGTCTCTGTCATAAGGTGTGCTTATATATCACAGTACTGACTTCTGCTTTTTGTAAATGTATGAGAAGAGTCTTGAACTGGCTGCAGTTCAAGACATCATCAAAAAACGATGTCACCTCACTCCTATGAGAAGCAGGAAATGGGTGTTTTAATAAGCCAGAGGTTGCTTCAGTTGCCATTTTTTACTGCCATCCTCACGCACATTTTTGAAAGCAATCGCTGGCAGGATGTTATATCCTTGAGCACATAATTAGTCTGATTTTGAATAAGATTTCAGGGTGATCTGTGTATCCTAATTTCAAGACAAAGAGGAATCATTTGCTTTCCAAGAAAGTGTTTGTGGGTGGGTGGTTATTTTCACAGAYAAGAAATCCATTATGGACTAATGTACAAGTTTGTGTTTCTTGAAACCTTTCTGAAATACTGTATTTTTATTTTCAATTTATTAAAATCGATAATGGAGAAATAAAAAAAAATTGCATGCAATACACAGTAGTGCCTTTCCTTTGACTACAGTATTTTGTGAAGATTTCTAAACAAGCTTCAAAACTAGGGCACTGTGTACCTTCAACYGCTTTAACTTCTATTTTCTCTGCCTCATAAATTAATGAGTTTTAAAGAAACTTACTTGAAAGGAAAGTGTTTGCCAAATTACTGTTTTTTCCCTGTCTTATATTGAAGATGTTACATGGTGTTCAYATCCTTGCTGTAACTGAAGCCAAATTGTGCTTATGATAAAATAAAATGAATTATGTTATCAAAAAATTTGAGGTGGAAAATCAAGCASTTTCTTCTTCTTCCTTTTAAAGTTTATATGATTTTTAATAAATTCTTTGTATTTTGTAACACAGATACATTTATAGTTGTATTACTTTTGCTCTCTATGATTTAAAGGAAGTAATTAGTACAGTGACAAGTAGAACTTGAAATAAATTATTTWATCTGGCCAGGATATTAATTCGGTAGCTCCTTAAATGACTAAAGATTTCCTATTGTTCTTTCTTAGAATTATGGAGTTGATTTTAATGTAGAGGGAATTTGAATGTGGGGAAGTTTTTAATTCTGTTGTCAAGATTTTAGGTGATCACCTAAAATAAAGGTGAAGCAGATATYTGCATTTTCAGCTGCAGCAGACAACAGCAATTTATAGAAATTTGACTGATAGAATTATGAATATGCCATTTGCAAAACACTGCTTCCCTCCTTGAACTTTGTTCAAGACTATTAGGGACTCCTCTCAACCTACCAAAGGCTAGATCTGGAATACAATTTCTGACACATACAGAATGAGAATGATAGGGAAAAAACCCAAAAAGGTAATGTCTTTGATTCTTTTGAATTACCATTTTTTTTTGATTATTGTGATTATTTTCTAAACTAAGTATTTTTTATCCATTCTTGTATAAAATTAGTTGGCATTTAGGGAAATTCCACCATAAAAAATAAGGAACTCTGCAGGAAATMATAATCCCAAATGTAAATATGTAAAACTACTTTGAAAAGTATGGATACAGTCGTAATGACTTTAACTCATGGATTCCTTTAACTGAATCAATTAAATGTTGAGGTGACCTACTGTGTGTTTCAAAATGAAATCTGGATCCGTGTTAGTCAGTCCTGCTCTGTTACAAACCACATTGGTGCTTTATAAAAATAATTGCAGTACTATATTTTTCCACTTCTAAAAAATGAGCATAAGCTATGAAGGACTCATTGGTTAAAAATTTCAAGGAGCCATCATGATGTTGACTTTTATACACAACTGTGTTGAAGAGTATGTAGCTGAGCAAACTGTAATGTAAAGAACTGGAATTTATGTCTAGTGTTGTTAGCTGTACATTCAATTATCCTCTCCTTGACAAGAAAAAATTCTCTTWGATTTTATTCAGGTTGCGTGTCAACCTGTGAACAACATGAACCATCCTTACTTTAATATCAGCTATTTATATCTGTAATTATTTAATAAACATATTTCAGGGTAGTCAACAATTWAAATAAAAATAATGTAGTATGTTATACATTTTTGTCAAGACCATCTTGATATTTTACARTAACCAGCTGTGTCTGAAGGAGTTCTGTAACTCTGTTCTGTTGCTGTCAGGTAGGATTTGATACTGTCCTGTAAAGAGACTGTAAATTGGCTTTTGGGGTTTTGTGAAATAGGGTGTATTCAATAATAACTCTCTGTAAGGGTTTGTTGTACTGTTTTGGGAGTAGAAAGAAATGAACATGATTTTCAGATCTAAAATATTAGTAAAATATCAAAGCATCCATATTGAAAATTTGAAGCAGAGTACTAGAACTTACATCATTTTGCTTTGGGCACTAGATATTGATATTTTCTTTCAGGAAAAAAAAAAAACCAAACCAAAACCAAACCAGCCAAAAGTTAAATTTACAAATTAGTTGCACCTGCACATTCTTTTAGTCCAGCTTTTATTGCTGAGGAAAGGTTAATATGCTTCATTCTCCTTTTGGCTCTGGGTTATTAAATACTGAAACTGCTGCTGTGAAACTGGTACTTGAAGTAAAATCTCCACTGGGGCACAGCTAAAGKAAACTATGTCCATATTTACTGACAWTTTTTGTCTGTATTTGTGCTACCATTATTTGGAGTGTCTTTCTTGTACTGTGGCTGGTTCTTTTTTTGCAATATGATTTGCAAACTTCAGAAACAGGAATTCCTGTACTATGTCAAACSCTGTATTTTCCTTGGAATATTGCTTTGTTCATCATTGCTTCCATCTCACTCTCTTTCTCTTAAATTTCTTTGATATCTTAGAGAGCTACAGATATGCTGATATATAGATAAAGAAGATGATCTAGTCCTGTTTCTTTTCATAGAATGATTTAGYTTGGAAAAGACCCTTAAGATCATCAGGGGCAACCATTCCACCAGCACTGGCAYATCATGTCCCSAAGTGCCACATCCACAAGTCTTTTAAATACCTCCAGGAATAATGATTACAGACAGCATTCTCTGGGCAGCCTATTCCAGGGCTTGATGGTCCTTTAAGMGAAAAAAAATATTCCTAATGTCCAATCTAGGTCTTTTCTGGTGCAACTTGGGGCCATTTTTTCCTGACCTATCTCTTGCTCCTTGGCAGAAGAGCCCAACTCCCACCTGGCTACACCCTCCTGTCAGGGAGTTTTAGAGAGTGACAAGATTTCCTCTGAGCCTCCTTTTCTCCAGGCTAAACATGCTCAGCTCCCTCAGCTGCRCCTCATCAGACTTGTGCTCCAAACCCACCCCCAGCTCTGTTGCCTTTCTCTGGACTCACTCCAGCCCCTCAATGTCTTTCTTCTAGTGCTATTTATAACAAAGTCACAGAATAGCTCAGTCACCACAATAGCTATTGCTCAATGACTATTAATGAAATTGATAGCACTCTTTGAATCCCAATAAGAATTTTGGGCATCTTAAATGATATTTGAATATTTATTATTTCAAATGCTTATAGCTTTGCTACAAAAGAAAGAAATATCTTTATGAAGGCATTCTGTGTGAAATGTCAGTGTTCCTACTGCTTCGCTCAATTTTTTCACCTTATGGGGATTTTCCTGTCCTCTGTTCCCCACCATAAATTCAGACCCATAATGCTGCTTAATAATTTACAATTCTTTTTTGTTAATAAAATAAAATAWTAAATAATAAAAGTGGTTTGTAAGTACTCCTAAATTTAATTGGCACTCTTCTGATCTATTTGACAACTAGTTGGTATGTTTATACATTCCTTTCCCACTTTGGTAGTTTGCCCGATGCTGATTGTTATTTACTTTCGAAGAGCAAAATGGTTGAGTTTTGGTTAATTTAACCTGGTTGGTTTCTTCTGGAGTGAAAAGAAAAGTAACTTCTCTTCAGTAATGGATCCAAAGAGTACTTGGAACACGGCTTATTTGATCAAAGTCAGTGAAATACTGTAACTGTACTCTTGGGAACATTAATGTTTAACTTTTTTTCTATATGGTTTTGGCTATGAGCAACATGTTTTAAGGTATAGAATACAGCAAGAACTATGGTATCTCAAAAGGAAAYATGGAGAATTAGGAAACAAAAAACCAGCAAGGTGTAGAGATAACTTCACAATGCTAAATATGATTATAAATTACAGTTATTACACATGTGCAGAAGGACCAGTGTGAAGCAATGTGTTGGAAGTAGAAATACACAGTAATGAATAGCCTCTGCCCAATATTATTGCTAGATGAAAAAAACCCCAAACAAAAGACAAAGGAACTTAATGAATTAATGGATACACTGTGAGCAACACAGTGGCAGCAACTGCTTGTTCTGTGAACTGCTGTCTATGATGGGAGGCTTATCTCAGGGTTTAACCAAATTGAAAGCAAAGGAAGTGSCTCTGGGGAAAGGAAGATTAACCATAAATTAAACCTGAGACAACAAAGTCCTGYCTGCTCTGGCCAATACAGAAACACAAGGGCTGCCCATGAGASAACTGCTACAGCTACAGAATGCAAAGGGAAATTATTTTAGCTTTTTGAATATTACATTTCCATGTCATATTCAATGATTTTAATAATTTCCATTTCTTTTCTCTCAGAGATACACTCTTTTTTGCTTGATAACAGGATCTTTGCACAAACAGGTCAAGATCCTGCACACTGACTGTAGGTGTAGCCAATATGGAAAGAAATGGAGAAAAAMGTAATAAGACATAGAGCAGAGTGAATAAAAACCAAAAAAATTCATAGASTCCTGGTTTTACTGCTTCTGTAACTCCATAGCGGGTCAGCACCCAGAGGCTGTAGAATGCTCCTGTCAAAGTCTCCTCCACCAGCTGGAGGTGATCCTGAGCAAGGAGGATCCAGTCCCAGCCTTGGCTCCTGAGGGTGTACACTCTAGAAAAGGCAAAGTCTGCCMGTTTCTCTAGCTCTTTATGCTCTCTTTGCCACTCTAATTTGACTATACTCAGATCCTCCTGTCTACCAGCTGCTTGTCTCAATCCAGTACCTCCTTATGACATTTTCTGATTATTCCTCTGTTACTTCCTCCATTTCATAATATGTTTCTGACCTTGATTACCTCAGCTCCATCAATTCTGCTTCTTTCTTTTTTAATACTTCAGTGTAACTTCCCTCCACTGCCCACTCTTCTTTCCCCAGACTTTTTAACCATCCAGTTTAAGTCCAGTTTCTCATGTGTGGCAGCTCCACCARCCCCTTCATTCATCTGTGGTTCCTTGTGCTGTCTCATTGTCTTCTGCTTCCCAGGTCATGACCTTAGTCCTTTTTTAAAGCATATTTTGGCACCCTTACACAGATTCTTCATCTCTGCCTACTTTCTGCACAGCAACTTTTTCCCTTCTTAAATCWGTTCATCCCAAGGTGTTACCACTATTGCTAATGGGCTTGGCCTTGGCCAGTGGTGGGTCCATCCTGCAGCTGGCTGGCGTTGGCTCTGTTGGACACAGGAGAAGCTTCTGGAAATTTCTCACTGAAGCCACCCCTGTAGATCCCGTGCCACTGGCAGAACCTGGCATGCTAACCCAATACAACAGATCATGAAGAGTTGTTCCTCTCAGTTTCAGCTGATGTATAGGAAGTGTAGGCATGTTGTTTGAAACATTGATGSTGAACTCTTACCCTTCCTTCCTCTACAAATATAGGTTATTTACTTACWTATTTTAGAAGAAATAAACATTTACAGCAAAGGAATTTCAACRCCATTTGAATGTTTATCATCTATTACTCTTAACAGTGTAAGTTGGTGCCATTGTTAGCAACTGCAAATAGGTTATTCTGATAAATGTTGATGGGAAACTGTGTTAAAATGCATGAGCATATTATTTACATTATGTTCTGTTTAMCCTCTTGCCTTTAGTGGGATTGCAGGACAGTAACAGGGACCAAAACAGAGACAACTTTGGGGACTATGGGTGCAGAGTTCTGAGAGCAGTGGCCCATCAGAATATATCAAATGGCATAATCAGTGTTTATAATGATTGTATAATGCTTACATAAATTCCTGCATTCTGACTGATAATAGCCTTCAGCTAGGGGCCATTTAAATTCAGAATAGTTACAGAGAAATTGGTTTATTGCCTGCAACAATTCTATACCTATATAATCAAGAATAATACATTTTCTTGCAGACTACACAAAATTGATTTATAATAGAGAAGACTTTTACAAATAGAAGTAACTAAAAATACTACACTTGGCCATAGTACACTTGACCTACAGCCAGCATTCCTACTAATATATTTTGTCTCAATGCAAATCATGTTGAAGATTACCTTCTGTCTGAATGAAGAGTACGTAGAAATATAAACCCTGCTTAGAAGAAACTTTGCTGAAGTGAAACTTATAGAAGAGTGGGAYGTCTGGGGATAATTTATGGATTGACCAAAATAGCATTAATAGCTAAATTAAGTTTCTGTGCATTTTATAGAACAGTTTTGGGTTTAGTTTTTGGGTTTTGGGGTTTTTTTTTTTCAGTTGTGTTTGCCTGGTATTAGTGTTCTTCTTTGAAGTTCAGCTTCTCTGTTTTACTTTCCTTGTACAGAAAATATTTTCCCAAACATATCGAGTTACCTGGTGGTCATGGTGAATATAGTCCACATTTTAAGATTTTAGAGTTTTTTCCTTCTTATTTACAATCTAGTACAAAATTTGAGATAGCTTACTTCATAAAAGGAAAACACATTAATACACACCAGAAAAATACCTTGATACCTCAAGATGAGAATARTGTCCCTCCAGGATTAGGAACTATTTTAGTATACATGAAACATTAAATAATGAGGCTGATGAGGATCTGTTTTACTTTCAGGTCTAGAGCAACTGTTTTTTGGTCATCCCTTTCTAAAATGTCTCAGCACAAAGGCAGTAGAATTCATTTTACTGCAGTATTTATGGATGGTGTACAGCTCTTTTATTGGGTGTTTAATAGGCCATAAGGAAGTTTCTGAGACAGTGAAACAGACTCTTTGAGATTATCAAACTCTACTGAGAAGGATTTTGCTGTCCCAGAAATGCTGCAGCTGAACTTTGTTCTCAGAATGCCTAGAATTTGTTAAGATGTGCARCTGAGACCAAACTGTGGGAGACCATTAGGGCCATGGAGGAGATGGAAAACAACATTTTTGCAGTAGGATTTGATGAGTAGACAGATCAGGAGAAGGAATTACACACCTGAGTTTTCTTCAAGGCAGACTTTAACAAGATAGTGGTGGTTTCACTCAGCCATCATGTTTCAACTCACTGCTCAAAATCACTTTTARTTGGGCAGACGACAATGACACTGTGTTTACTTTCTAACTTTTAAACTTTACTTATATTATATATTTTTTTAATATCTGCTCTTGTTCATTTGGATATTTTCTTTCAAATGGGAAGAGTTCTTTTTCCTCTTACTAGCTAATTTGTGTATTCTAAGAGAATTAAGAAGCTTTTAACTGCATCAGTGGGAAATATTTTGATGTTCTCCAGAGTGCCTTGTATAAAAGAATAATTKCAATCTTTTTATGTATATTTTTATTAACTTTCAATGAACCCTATAAGCTATGAGTTGATCGCAATGTCAGAAAAAGAGATTTAAAAAAAGAGTGTTCTATAATGTAGGTTTAATGGTCATGTAATATGTGAATTCCCTCCTCAATGAATACAATTGGAGTGGGTTTCCCAGAATGCTTCCAAGAAATCTTGGAAACAAAAAGTACCACTGGTCACTTTTCATTGTAGAAAAGGCTTTGTATAGCATAACGGTCGAAGTTAAACCTATGGTCAACAAAATAGTTCTAAAAACTATGGAAAATAGACTAGCGATCAAATTATTGGTTTATTTATTTATTTTTCAATCTTTCCCTTCCCATTTCTATGTACTCAAATTCCAGTGAGAAATAATACTTATAAATAGAAAACTACTAAGAGTAGGTTTTTTCACTTCTTAATAGGCTTGTCATGACATATTAAAGTAAACTCTGGAAATAGGAGTGCGCTTCTCCTCTATCTTGTAAATATTCCATATGTAAAATCAGATGACAATAGTTTAACAGTTTAATATTTAGAATTATTTTAGTCTTAATGATTATGGAATACAAGATCATAAAAAAATGTAATTGTTCTGTCAGTAACTAATTCTTTGTTTAAAGTGATGGCATATGTGATTAAATTTGAACTTACAATTTCAATTAGACTAATGAAAACTAATTATGAGTATTTCCAGCCACATTGGCAATATCAGTTCAGTAATTTGTCTGCTTTATATTTAAAATCTACCTGTAAATTCCAACAAATTTTTGGTCAGGTTTCATGCTGAAAACGTGACATAAATTATGAGAAAATCAGACAAACTAAATAACTGAATAATTAGATAAAATGCTAATGCAGTTTAGAAATTCGTTATGCATCTTGTCAATGTCCTTGTAGTAAATATTTCAATAAATGTCCCTTACTGTCGTGCAGGCTTGGCATTAAGTGATCACAACCCTGATATTTGTAGCACCAAAGAAATGGACCATAGGAAAACAACATAAGATTCATGTTTCTTGCAACTGAAATGGAAAATTACTATTATATGACCATAACTGATTATCTTCTACTTTGAATCGATCAGTTGTCTGGATGTAACAAGCCTGAAGGGATTTGATAGCTGGTACAGTAAATTACCTTTTTTAAATTGAGGCTTGGTAACAATATTGTTTTCTAATGGAAACAGGATTTATTTTGCATTATAAATTCTTAGCAATTAAATACCAGATAATTTAATTGTACTTAATTTAGTTATAAAAATAGGAAAAAAAATTGAAGGGCTTGAAAAATTCTAAACATATTCAAGAATGATAAATTAGTCCGTAGTCAAAACATMGGCTTATGAAAAAGCTCAAAGGGGATAAGTAAAACTGAGAAACCTCTGTAGGTATACACACCTCTCACTTCTCTGGTATTACAGAGAAGGGCTCTTAAATTTATTTAACAGCTTTCCTTACATTTGAAATTCTTATAAGATCTTGTTAAGAAAATATTAAAAAAATAACCAATTTCCACTGAAACTCCCCTTTGAATGGTCTGAAACTTTTCCTCTAAAATGATGGGACAAGTCCATGCCCAAAAATTTTGCAATTTAAAAAAAAAATACTGAATGTCAAGATATATGTAAGGGGACATCTGTTTTTTCTTCTGTTTAACTTAGTACAAAATACTTGAAATMTATTTTGGCAGTTGATGAATTTATCCATCCATTGAAAAGAAGTCCAAGTTACCCACTGACTTTCTAAAAGAATAGAGAAATGTGTTGAAGTTTTTGAAAGTATTAACTCTGTAAGTGAATTGTTTTTTATCTGTCTGAGGCTATTTCTCTGTGAAACTTCATTTCATCTTACCTGCTGATTTGCCTTTACTTATAGTATAAAGAATCAATGAGTCTAATTTTTTGAAGATTTTTAACATTACTAATAGATCATCATGTGAATAGCTGTATGGTCACCTAAGAATTTAATGTTACACTAATTTAAGGGGAAATAAACATTTGGAGCAAATGTCGCTAAGTTAAATTGTTTAACTAAAGGTTTRCAGGAAAGTGGCATTTACTTTCCTTTTTCTTTGGGATTGTGACTTTTCATTTTGAGAGAGCACTAGGTATGAGGTCAGTAGCAACTAATACACCATTCTAGAGAGACTGAAATTCAGAAATTATTAGCTTAATGGTTAAGAGCAATCATTATATCTGTGAAAAGTCTGCAGCCTAGAACAAATAGACTGTTGTCTCTCAGTTAAAAGACCYTAAAATTTCTAAATAGGTATTTTCACCTAATGGTTAGGGGGCCAAGAGTTCCCATATTAGACTTATTTCTAATTCAATCACTGAAATAGGATGCATGACTTCACTTGGATTAGAAAACTAATGGGAAAGAGCCAAAGGTTCAYCCTTTGATTTTATGGGAGTTACTCAAGTATTTAATACTTAAAGGTAGAAAGTATTTTTGGATATATTAGTGCAGCTCATATATAAAAATGGGACTTACATGTCATAAATGTGCATAGATATGAAACAGTACTCACATGGAAACAGTAACATTACACAAAATAGATAATTGATGAGTAGGAAAACGCTGAGATTTTATTTGCTTTAACAAAGTATCTATTAAACTCCTAAAGTTAGTTCACAAGTGGGCAGGCCCACCATTGGCCAAAACTGAGCCCATCACTTTTGGCACTGGCAGCACTTCTGTGATAACGTATTTAAGGAAGGGTAAGAAACACCAGACAGCAGCTGTGAGAGTGCAGTGAGAATTTCTGAACAGCCATGTAGTCAACAAGGACAAAGCAGAAGGAAGGGGAGGAGGTGATCCAGGTGCTGGAAGAGATTCCCCTGCAGCCTGTGGGAAGACCATGGTGATGCAGGTTGATACCCTGCAGCRTGTGGAGGACAGCAGTGGAACAGCCCATGGAGGACTCCACACCAGAGCATGGACACATCCTAAAGGAAGATGCAGCCTGTGAGGAACCTGTGCTGGAGCAGGCTCCTGGCAGGAGCTGTGCTCTCTAGAGAGGAGACCATGCAGGAACAGGCTTTCTGGCAGGAACAGTGGCCTGTGGAGAAATCTTTCAGGAGCAGTCCACTCCTGAAGGACTTACCCCATGGAAAGGACTCATGCTGAAACAGTTCATGAAGTATTGTTTCCCATGGGAAGAAACTTCCCACACTGGAGCAGGGGAAGAGCATGGGGAGGAAGGAGCAGCAGTGGTGACATTTTATAAACTGACTACAACCTCTATCTCCTGTCCACCAGCACTATCTATGGGGAGGAGATAAGAACTATGAATGCAGTCATGAGTTGAGCTTGGCAAGAAGGAAGTGTGGAGAAAAAGTGAGTTTTATTTCTTTTTATTTCTTACTATCCTACTCTGTTATTATTTAGCAATAAATTAAATTAATTTCCTCAAGTCAAGTCTGTTTTGCCTGTGACATTAATTAACGAGTGACCTCCCTGTCCTCCTAAAGCTTTTTCTAAATATTAATCCTAAAGCTTTTTCTTTGGATTTTCTTCCTCTATCCTCTTGAGGGTGGGAATGATGGTGTCTTGGTGAGCAGGAGGGTTAAACCACTGCACCACATTATGTTTTTGGCATGCCCCTTTTTCACTGTTCTATGCTGTTTTATCATGGCTTCTGTAGGTAGGTATTTTGTGTTTTATGATGATGACAACCTCATTATTAAAATGCCATCCATTATGAGGAAAGAGAATGCTCCACTTAGACCCATGTGACTGGGAGAAATCTAGCATGCAGTCAAATGTCTGAAAATTTACTGTTAAAATCTCTCTTTTTCTTCTTCAGTTCCAAGTCATGACAAAGAAAAAGAAACTCCATGTTCMTACCATGACACTCTTCCTTCTGCTAAACTACACCTAGCAATTCATGTGAGTTTTAAACGGCYATTCTACTTGTGTTGGTTTTAGCACTATTTTTCCCCTTGTAAGGCTTTTAAATATAACTAGAAAATTTGTCTGTAAAATAACCTGACACTAGGGCCTCAACATTATTTCAGTTCTGAGAAGAGAAATAGTAGAATAGAATAGAAAAGAAAATTAGAATAGAATAGCATAGAATAGCATAGCATAGCATAGCATAGCATAGCATAGAATAGAATAGAATAGAATAGAATAGAATAGAATAGAATAGAATAGAATGGAATAGAATAGAATAGAATGTTGCAGATTACGTTTATCCTTTGTGGTTTTGCTCTGTCTTAAACAGAACATATAGTTTAATGGATATATTTTGTATATTATCAAAATACACTGGAGAGAGACTGTGTACAAGGGCATGTAGAGACAGGGTGACGGGGAATGGGTTTAAACTGAAAAAGAGTAAGTTTTGATTAGATATTAAAAAGAAATTATTTARCATGAGGATGGTGAGGCACTGGAACAGATTGCCCAGAGAAGTCATGGGTGCACCATCCCTGGAAGTGTTCAAGATCAGGTTGTATYGGGCTCTGAGCAACCTGATTTAGAGGAAGGTGTTACTGTCCTTGGCAAGGTAGTTGGAACTAAATAATCTATAAGGACAACTGTGCACTGGAACAGATAACCCAGAGGGGYTGTGGAGTCTCCCTCACTGGAGCTATTCCAMAACCATCTGGATGCAACCCTGTACATGTGCTCTGCTTGAGCCTGCTGACCCTGCTTGAGCAGGGAGGTTGGACTAGATGGCCCACTGTGATCCCTTCCCACCTGYCTCATTCTGTGATTTTATGTTGTTTTGCCTAGAACTTCGAGAAAAGTTTTGGAGATAACAGGTTGGGGAAGAATGAATACTTTCACAGGTGACAAGTACAACTAGACTGCACTGATTTGAACCTATAAATAAGAATTATAAACAGCAGAGACATGGAGAATCTTGTCACTCTCCTGARAGTGCTTTGCATTTGCTTCTGTGCTGTTTAGGGCTTTTGCTTTTTTGCGTACTTTTGTTTAATCCCTGAATTTCCAAAACAAAATGTAAAACTAGCCTTTTCTATTTGTCATCTTGGCAAAAACAGAAGTCACAGGGAAAAGTTGTTGATTCTCAGTTGCTTTTGCCAGAAACCACACTGATTTCTTCAAGAAAAAAAGAGCCCAGATCCTTTTCCTGGCAGCATACAATATTTTCYTGCTAATTTGTATCTCTACACTGATAATTGAGAAGTCTGCCATTAGACAGTAGCCTGTGAGGGCAAATTTTCCTGGAATGACAAAATCAAAGGAGCAGATGGGAAAATAGAGTATGATACAACCAGAAATGAGAAAAGGATTCAAAAGAAATTTMTAAAAAACAAACAAAAAAAAGCGCCATACTTCTAAATTCTCTCCTATAAACCCTTGCCAGAAATTTGATAGGTTTCCTTTTTCTTTTTCTTTCTTTTTCTTTTCTTTTTCTTTTTTTTTTTTTTTTTCTTCCTAAACTTCCCTTCCTTTCTTTGTTTTTTACTTTGTTTTCAAAATCCAGGTACAATTGACTAGAGTGCTGTTCATGGCAATAAAGTGCAGTAAAAAGATAGGCAATATTTAGAGTCATAGAGTATGCTTATCTTTTAGGTAAAGACTGATCAGTAGGAGCTTATTCAGATCAGGACTGGCAGGCAYCACCTTCAGAATGTATAAGGAGGTTAAATATTTTCTCATTCCAGTCATACTTACTGCTCTCTGATTTGACTTGTTAACCATCTTCTTTTCTGGTAATACCAGTGAAGGTTGTTTCTAAGTAGATAGTGATAAATAGTTGTTGGATTTAATATCATGATGGRTACATATTAAATGACAGTTTAAAAAGTCTTTTTAAAAAAAGCTCTAATTTTTTGCTTCTTTAAATTTTAAATTTTGAGTYATTACTACAAAGCCTGAATCTTCATTTCTTACAGAAAGAAAACAGATGTTTCCATGCTTGTAGCTGATTTTATAAAGCAGCTCATTATCTGCAGAAATGCCAAACCTTTCCTTTGTTTTGTTCTCATATGCTTTCATATTATGTACCCTTTTGGAGAGCTACTAGACAGTACACATGTTTGAAGTATTAAGTACAAGAGATACAGTTTGATCTGTCATTCTGAATCATCCTTGCAAATGCTCATGAAGTAAAATCAAGTCACATCCATCTAARTCCTGACACATTAGACACTCTTGCTTGGATAACCTGGCCCTGCACAATTTTATCAGTATGGGTAGCAAGCTTGTTTCTTTTTTTTATTCCACTCTTCACAAAGAAAGACAAAATCTTACAAACAGTTCAGTAAAATGAAATTATGTTCACCTGTGGTCAAGAAAAACAGTGTCCTGTATGGATTCAAGCAGCCTTGTTTCCCACAGAGGTTTGCATTTTRAGTACAATATGTTAGAAGTTGGAAAAATAAAGGAAAAAAAATTAAAGCTGCGTAGGGAAGCGTAACTAAAATTCAAAGTTTGCTAATGAAAAAAATTTAAATTATCCATGTCTGATTTAGAAGGAAGTAAGATTATTCAGAAACAATTATTCATATTCTTTGATATGAGGACYTAAGGATTAAATAGTACTTCAGTGCATTTTGTGGTTTGTTATGTGATGAATCAGATTTAATACAAAGAAAACTGAAAGGTAAGTTAATGAAAAAACATTAGCTAGCRGATTATTTGTGTTCAAGCAGAATGTTTTAGCTTTGTGCCCATGAAATGTCTCCTGAAAAATTTGTTTTAATTTGTTTCATATATATTGGACTCTTAGTATTTCAGTTTCTGTTGTTTCTACTTGGATGCTGCAGAGTGCTAGTTTATGTTATGGATGAATAATGAGATGATTTGGTCTCGCAATTAAGGGATGACTACTGTGTGAATATTAAAAAAAGCTTTAGTGATGTATAGTTATGTTATTGTAGTTTAGATGTCCTCTGTTCTCCTCATAGTTCCCTTTTCCACCCCTGTATTGTGACCATCAAACAGCCAGGGCTGTCTAGGACAGGTAAAAAGAAGATGTGCGCAAATTCCCCTTACCTGGGGCAGTTGGGAATGGAAAAGCTCAGGGGGTGCAGCATGGCAACACCTGACCTCCAATCGAGTTACAAGAAAGCAGTTTGCAAAGTGACAAGAAAGCAGTTTGCACCAGTAAATGGCAAAGAAGAGCTGACTGACAGACTTTGGGGGGGGCCAGGGCTGGCTGATGCAACCCCCCCACCCCCAGAGTATAAAAAACAGCATCCGTCTGGAAGATGAAGCAGCTGCATGGTATGCACGGGGTAATACCCAGCTCTGCAATTTTTTCCTTATGTTGTCCTTTTGTTGTTTTTTCTTTTTTTTTTTTTTTTAAAGTTTAATAAACCATTTTAAATTTTCAAAGTGAGCAATTGTTTTTRACAGTTTCAAACATCTGATGGACAGTCACTATAGTAGATTTACTTGTGTGGAAAAATTTTCACTACAGTGTAAAGGATTTGGAAATAATGTTGCAGGGCCAATAGAGGATTTTTAGTGCTTCATTCTAATACATGGACTTTARATTTGTGAGTTAACTGTTAGAAATTAAATTTTTCAGGCATAGTGAGGTATGAAGTTTTTTCTWATGCCAAAATGTCATCCTATAATGAAGGAAAAGTTGCACTAGTAATGCARACTCTTTTTCAGAAAAGAAAGTTTATACTCCGGTTTAAATGTGAATTTTTAAAATTAAGCACTCAAAGATCATTATCTTAGAGAATTAAACTGAGCTTCAGTGAGAATTGCTTCTGAATTTTTTTTTTCTTAGAAATGGGACTGTATTATCTTCTTAATCTCTAATTTAATTAGATAMGGTTCCATTCAAAATTATGTTTGTTCAAACTGTATCTGTATACCCTGAGTAATAATGACTAGCAGAAGATGTGTGATGCTTTTTAATACTACACAGTTTCATTTTACAAATTAAGTTCCTATAATAGGGATGATGGGTGACAAAAGAGCATAAGAGATGTTAGAGGTAAAAGATAATTTAAGACTAAAAAATGTAATATACCTGTACATAAGCTTTGGATATGGGAAAATATAGCAATTTATTGAATAATTTTTGTTTCAAGAAACCAAAAAAATTTTATAGGAAAGAGGAAGGTTAGAATTAAGGCTATCTGTATGTAGGAGAATGAATGAATGAATATGTTTGCTAAAGCAAAATGTGTAATTAAAATATTCATTAAGATTGAAAGCTTCTGAAGAAGCATCCTAAACATTTGTGCTGGTTTTGCATTGGAGCCACTCATAGCAGTGATTTTTTTTCTGCGAGGAGCTGCTGAGAGCTTCTTCTGTGCCTAGCAAAAGTAATTGCTCATTAGCTTTCAAAATAGGCTAATGAATGAGCCAATTAAAAACTAGATGTTAATGAGCCAATTAAAAGCTAGACTTGCCTCTTTGAGATTCACATTTTTAAAATGAACAAATCCTGGGAATGCTCTTTMTTTCTTKCAGCCTGGGAACAGGTAASAAGGCTGGTCRGRSCCCCTCTGTCTCAGCTGGGCCAGGCCAGGAGGGCTTTGCCGTGGAGCCAGGCTCCTTTSTGGGGAGCCCAGTCCCGGCCGGGCCAGGCCCCCGCGGCTGCCAGGCAGGCCGAGGGGAGGCCGCGGGGCCCTGGATGAGGTGGGGCCAGTCCGTGGGGCCCTGGATGTGGTGGGGCCAGCCCACAGTTGTTAATATCTTGCCGCCGTGGGGCCCTGGATGTGGTGGGGCCAGGCCACGGTTGTTAATATCTTGCCACCGAGTTCCTCCCCTTCCCCCCAGCGACATCATGTGGCTGAGGCCAGYGGCGGCTCTGAAGCCCACGCAGAGAGCGGCCCTCTGGGTAGAATTGAACGCAGCAGGGGCTGGAGACCGACATGCGGCTGATCCTGACACAGCCTCCAGTGCAGCCTAAAAATCCATCATCATGACTGGTTTGGCTGCCGCCAGGCAGGGATCATGTAACCACCTACAGGACCCGTGAGAGATGTTAACTCTTTCAGTGCACAGATCGTTGGAACCCAGGACATCTCTCTGGTTGTCCTCGATGGCTCGAGCCCCTGCCAGGGGGGTCAGAGACCTTGGGAAAGAGCCCAAGACACCTGTGGCTTTGATTTTGACCCATGGAGCAAATTYCCACCTTTATATGAAGAATTACAAGTCAAGAGAGTTTAAGTAGAATAATAGCTAGACTGTCACGGGGTGAAAAGTAAATTTTCGGGGTTTTAGAATGGGGGCTTGGGGTGCCAAGATGAAGGAATTTGTGCATGTTTTGTCCTTCTTTCTCCTTCTTCCTAGCCTCCATGTTCTGTGTGATGCTGGCACTTATGGATTGGTTTAAGGTAGGAATGCACTGTCTAACATAGGTGATAGGTATTGGGAAGTTATTATAAATAATGTACATGTAGTTTTTAGTATAAAAGACAACGCCACCTCTGAGGGTGATCAGTATGCCTCTGACTGACCTGCTGAATGGACCTTGGCAGGCCAGAGAAAGAATGTTATAGATAAGAAAAAATAAACAACCTTGAAAACTACAGCCAAGGAATCCTGACTCTTTCTTCGACTGCTGGGCTGGGAAAAGAGACTTGTATGTATCTCAGGGTCATTCTGACCAGCAGAGATTCTGAGAACAGYTAAGACATTGTACACCTTCAATCCTCCCTCAGGTGAGAGAAAAAGACAGAGTGAAGACACGTAGAGGAYCAACATGAAGACACCAAGGTCAGTAAAGAAAGAGTCAAGTCCCAGATGAAAGGAAAATGCAGGGATGCCTTAATCTTGGGTTGAAATCCTCTTGTAAAGCTATGGACAAAAATGTAATTGATACATCAGACTCTTTTTCCCTATAACTCATTGAAAAGTATGGAGAAATCAAGCATTCAGATTGCAGATATGAGCACAGGCATCTATGCTAAAGCAAGCAGATGTTAAAGTAGCTGTGATCCCATGAGAAGTTTAAAGAGAGAGAGAGAGAAGAGCAATGAAGGCCCTTTGCCCCRGGGGAAAGAAGAAGAAAACCACTATTCCTAAAAATAATCTCGGAGATAGATAAAGAGAACCTTTGCTCTTAAATAGCTCATCCTTAAAATAATACCCCATAAATTGACATAGCCCATAAATGCAGTTGTGGGAAAGCTGTGAAAAATAAGAAAGACTTCACAATTGCAGACACCTGGACGGCTACTATTTGTAAAAATTAAAAGCCATGTGGGAACTGTTTTCTTGCAGAGAAGTTTCCATAGRACATCAAGAGAGARTCCTCTCCCTAAGTAAACTAAAGAAAGACTATTCTAAAGGTGATAAACTGTCTAAATGGTTACTATACGTAGTTAGTGGAAAAGAAGTTCTCGAGGGAGAAGTGTTCTAAAAGTTTTACTCTGATTCTTATAATTCTTTCTTTTAGTTACTGGTAATAAAGTTCTCTTTATACCCTTTTAAAGTTTTGAGCCTGCTTTGGCTTCTTCCTAATCCTATCTCACAACAAGAAATGAGTAAGTATATTCTAATAAGTACACTGGCATTTGGCTAGCACTGAACCAACTACATAAATTAGTGCGTTAGCTGAGAAATCTCAAKTTAGCAAACCAAAACCACTACAACATTAAAAGAAAAAAGACAAGGCAGGAAAACAACTCCACAGAAACAAAAGAAAATGGGGAATTTCAAGAGAAAAGTGAAAAAGCAAAATGTTCTATTATTGATATTAACTTTTTTCTCATGAAGTGTTTCAGCTTAATCTTTTTCCTCAATGTAAATGATGCAACCATAGGTTTTTAGGTGTAGCCAATGAAATACCTCATTGGGATTGGAAAACCTCTCTGAGCCATTGGCATCATAATCTGCACACAATAATGGCTGTTTTCTTCTAACATCTCAGCAAACTTTTAATGGAAAAGATCTATAATGAGGTTTTATATTRCTAGGCTTCATTACTTTTTATGAAGCAAAGCAAAGTGTACTTACTGGAGTACAAAGATAAAAAAAGCCTTAAAATGGTAACAACTAAGTAATAACTTGAAATATACCAACARTTTTAGTATGCACAATAGCTGCTTTTTGACTTCAATTTTAGCTTATGTGCTKGTTCAAAACATGTACATTTCCTTGTACTTACTTACTTACTTTCCTTGTACTCCTGCCTTTGATGGTGTTCTTGAAGTAAGTTTTCACTCTTTTGAAACCTACAAATTTTCTGGTATTTCTTGTGCAATTATTATTAATTCTTAAGAGCAACATCATGCGGCAAATTCTGACCAGTTTTTTAGATCAGCTGATAAAATCCTCAAACTCAGTGATCTTCCAGATCTGCCAGTGCTCAACAGCCTGTAAAGGGGCATTCTTAGCAAYGCAGATGTTGAAAGGAGTGCCTGCATTCTGGCAAAATCTTACCTAGCAARCTACTTAAGATTTTAACAAAAATAGAGTTTTATTTGAAAATAGTTTTCCTGTTAAAGTATTTAATAAGTGGATCAATGAACAATGGAACAACTCATGTCCATGTTTGTAGCACTGAGAAAAGGTATAATTATTTTCAGTATCATTTTGAATATTATACTTCAGTTGTGTGCTGGATAGTGTTCAATAAAGCATAATTTTGACTTTATATCAACACAAGTCATGGATGCAAGAAAAAAACAAACCCAAGAAAACAACACAAAGTTGTTTTAGCAAGAAAACAAGTTAATATCTTGTTTATGAGCTCAAAGACCAAACAAATGCAAAGATATTAAAAATATGTGTGTGAATGGTGTGGAAGCTTGTTGGGCAATGAGCAAGTCAGAAAACACAGTTTAAACAAGGATCAAACTAATTTGAAGTAACTTCATCCAATTTTCTTTTTGAAGATAACAGACTTTCTTGCAAGGAAAAATAAGACTGTCTGTTTGTAGAAAAACAGTCTTAGACAGGTTGGGTGTTTCACCAAAATGTTAACGTAATTGCTGATTTGTTAAAAACCTCTCTTATGTGCTTTGCAGTTTTTTCCAGTTTTCAACTGCACCTGTAATTTTTAACAAGCCAAGAGGCTTTTTCCAGATCTTTTGCAGTCCAGCTTTCAACACAGCCTGCATAATTGTAAAATTGAAGGGTTGATAATAAGCAAAATATTTTCTTTGCATTAGGTTACCTCTTTATATAATAATCTTTCTTACTGTGTTGTTACTTAGGACATGATTAAATTTTACACTATTTTTTTTTTTAATTCTTTCATTTTGGAAAGGAAACCTCTTGCATGGATTTAGTTGCTTAAAAGTGTTTCATCAATTCTGATAGAAAATTTGCTTTGGTCTTCCACTACTTAAAAGAGTAGGATTATAGTTCCATATCTTTGTTCCTTCATCCTTTTGTATTCTTGCTGAGCCTATCAACAAGAGTACAAGGAAGCCTTACTCCCTTTGGTTTATTATGTGCTTCTGATGATTCTGGCAGATGGCAAGATACTATATGAATAACAAATACTGACAGAGAAAGATAAAAACAACACACTTTAAAAGCTATTTAAGCATCTCAAAAAATATTCACCTTATAAATTAGAAACTTTTATTTCATGAAGCCTATAAATCTTGACAATATCAAAACTAATGCCTGTACTGYAATACTTGTCTTGAAATGACAATGTTTATTGAGGTCATGTATTACTTWGTATTTGAATATTTTTCACCAGCTGGAATTCTCTCCCAGATAATTTTTACTCGAGCTGGAATAATTATTTGGTGGTTTTTGTTTTTTTTTTTTTTTTGTTGTTGTGTTACTTTTTTCCTGGAGGTCCAATATATTTTATTAGATTTTCAGTTTTGTCCAAAAACAATTGTCAAAGGGAAAATGACTTGAGAACAGAAGCATGTCAGCTGCAGTATGTATAGCCTGCAGCATCCCCAAACCCATCTGTCCCYTGCCCTGTGGCACATCCTGCATTTTGTGCCTGCAGGAGCTGCAAAGAGGCAGCAGTGTAGTTTCCTGGCTGATGATCATAGGCTGAACTGTGCTCCTACTTGAGCTGGCCCTGGTGAACCTGTCAAATAGAACATCAGTTCCTATCATTGTCTCATGAGCAATGAGTTTTTTCTTTGATCTGTAGAGTTGCCAGCTATGTGACACTATGCAGGTTTGGTTGGGTGGTTTTTTGGTTTTTTTTTTTTTTTTTTCTCTTTCTTTCTTGTGCTCTGAGCTTGGAATAAGTTTATAGACATCAATCAACATATACCTGACAAGTTCTTAATCTGGACAGTTTAGTATTATTAATTTTGTTTGATTTCTTGTTGTCTAAGCCAACTTCAATGTGGTTTTATCCAGTTTCTTTCTCACTCAGTTRAAGTGAGAAATGTTCATTTGGAAATCTTCTGTTCCACAACTCATATCCATCACAAAAGAGACCAGTCAACTACTTAAATTTCATTAAATGATAAGGACCCTCCTAAGAACACACATTTTAAATTTAGTTCTTGCTGGGGCTTTTTTTCTCCTTAAYTGTGCAATTTTCCAGGACAAATAGGAAACATAAATTATCAAAAGTACATTTTTAAAGCTGTTTTTTGTTGAATCTCCATAGGAAACTTTGAAATGTCTTACAGTTAATTAATTGTCCAGGTCTTCTSCTGGTTTACCCTACTTTTAAAGTTTCCATTACCTCCAAAAGGCCCTGAGTCAAACCATTAAGTGATTTGGTACTTCTGTGGCAGAGATTTGGTGGTGTTTGAAAAGACAGGAATTGTGGTCTTTTGAAAAGACATGAATTTGCTCAGATGACYTATTTAAATTTATTTGAATTCTATTCATGTAAAAATTCATGGTAGAGACCTGCCAAACACAGCAGTTGCAGTTCTCAGTGTGCCACATTCGGAACTATGAAAAAAGTTAACCTCATTTTTCAGTTTTTGAATTTTATGTCATTTTTGGGTTCTGCTTAATAATGAGGTTTAGTTTACCCTAATATAAAATGGAATTTCTGTTGAAGGCATTTTGTACAGAAACGCCCTGCTTTGTAGGTTTTAAAAGGAAGGTAATCTACATTTGTTGAATTTCTGTCTGGGTATTGACTGAGATAGAGTTAATTTTTTCTTAGTAGATGTTATAGTGCTYTGCTTTGGATTCAGTATGTGAATAAAATGGATAAAATGTGACAATAGCTTGAAAATTTCCTCAATCAAATTGCCTTTATTAATTAARAGTATTTTAGCATCTGTTAGTCTTCCTTTTCACGTATAACACAATTGCTGTGACTCACTACTTTCTAACATTAAGGAGAATTTTTTTCTGCTCTATTGCTTTTTACAAAAGGTTTCAATGCTCCTTGGAAAAGATGTGGAGATTTTCTCTACAAGCAAAGGAGATCACTTTGGGTTTCCATCCCTCTTTGCTGTTTCTTTTTGTTTTGCGGGAAGCCAGAAGGTTTTCTGGCAGAATGTATGCGTGTTTTCTAGAACTGTTTTCTAGAACCTGAGTGTATATATGCTACCCTTTCAGAGATGATAAAGGAAGTAATTCTGGCATTGCTCTCCCCATGCAGAGCTTATTRCTTCACATCTTGTCCTTGAATAAAGCCAGGCTGTAAACCACAATTGATGCTGAAGGTGCTAGTGCAGTTTTACCTCAGACAGTCATCGTCCTGGTCATCGCATATCTCCCTGAAACTAGCCAAGGTGGATAACATATCCAGAAAAYTGGAGCAGTCAGGGTATTTCTTCCTGGGCTTTGTATTTTTTGCATGAAAYAAAGGAGAAGGGGCTATAACACCTGTAAACAGTTGTAAATCAATTTTCAATTTTCCAGAGACTTCAAGTATCTTCATTACTTTAGAGACTGACATTGCAGTTATCTGAACTGGAGGGTTTGAACCCAAACCATATGGCAAAAAACCTCACATAACAGCCACAGATCAGACATGATCTTTATCATTTTGCATTGGGTAGTGCAGGGACAGAATAGAGACAAAATCACTGTGTCCCACAGTAAATTTGGGGCAGTCTTGAGGCTAATACAGATTCCACAGAMTTAAATTCTAAATAACTGGAGGCAGAGTTTATCTTGCTTTTCTACTGTTTAAACATTCACCACAGTGATGGCTGTAGCAATCGAGGATAACAGACCACTTTGTCATCTAGCAGAATCTCTTTATTAAACATGCTTTTATYTGTATTTATACACAAGTATTTATATGTTTCTTCTGTGTACAAGTTTTAGGATCAACTACACAGCCAGTGATTAGGAGACTAACCAATCACACAAATAAATGGCATAGCAGATGTTTCTTGCTCTTTATCTCGGACACTCTGACACATCCCACACAGAGCCTTAGCAGCCCAGTGTTCTGGGKAACTTAATTGAAACATTCTCACAGAGGTATTTATGGCTGCAGGTGATCTTTGGTATTTATYTTCTCATGAGAAAAATGTGCTTGTTAAGTCAATGAGGAGCAGCAGCTTCTACAAAAGCCTGGCAAGTGTTTTTAAGCACCTTTGTGTTTAGATCATATCAGTGTACCACAACACTATTTCACTGCCCAACATTCATTTTTTTCAGTGCATATAAAAAAATCTAAACAAGCAAGTGTTGATTTATTCTAAGACTATAATTATTTTAATGAGTGTGACAGTGGTCACAGGGGTCTTTGGATGAGGGAAGAGATGAGGATTTGKCTCCATATTTCAGAAGGCTTGATTTATTATTTTATGATAAATATATTACATTATAACTCTAGTAAAAAGAATAGGAGGAAAAGGTTCATCTCAGAAGGCTAACTAAGAATAGAATAGAAAGGAATGAATAACAAAGGTTTGTGTCTCGGACAGAGAGTCCAAGCTACCTGGGCTGTGGTTGGCCATTAATTGTAAACATCCAAGATGGGCCAATCACAGATGCACCTGTTGCATTCCACAGCAGCAGGTAACCATTGTTTACATTTTGTTGCTGAAGCTTTCTCAGCTTCTCAGCAGGAAAATCCTAATGAAAGGATTTCATGAAAAGATGTTGACAAATATGTTTTTTATTAAATTCAGGAACTGGAAAACAGTGCTATGACACAGCCACCAACCTTCAAACTTTTGATAAATGCTTAAAACCTTTATGAGCTTTGTGAAGAGCAAATAACTGGGTCAAATTTTTTTTGCTCCCGTCTTCCTGAGATTTTGCTCTTTAGATAGAMTCTATTAGYRCATTCCATTACTTTAAGTATCAGCMGGAATTCATTTTTTCCRCTTCACATCTGTCTATTCTTCTCTTATCTCTTCTCTCTAGAGCCRTGTTTGTTGCATCCCAGCATGTCTTTCTTCTTTACTCATTTCTGGAGTTCAGGGTTTTTGTTCCTTTGCCAACTGTGAACCCCTTTTCTAACTTCTGAGGCTGCTTCTTTCAGACCTGCATTCCTTTTCCCCTTCTCACATAGGAACATGGAAAACAGAGCTGTAGAGGACCTGTAGGGCATTCACTTGTGTTTCTGCCACATGCTTGAGAATTTCTTGATGGAAGTGAATTTAGAGGTGCTGAACTTTCCATGATTCTTTTTATAAGGTTAAAAAATACCCTTAATATTCCTTAGTAAAATTAGAYGAAAATGAAAAATTTTGTACTGTTTTTATGAAGAATTATTAGCAGCTCAATAGTTGATGGTCCATGTAATTGATCATAGAAAAAGGTTTTATTTCCATGCACATAACATACATATTTATTCTTTTTGTTTCTGGATGGTAAACACTTGAATGAATACCACACARGTGCCCCTATTATCCCATCAGAACAGACGAGATATAAATCTCCAGTGGAAATGRTGTCAAGATACTGTAAGTGGGGAAATGAAATGCCACATAGAAAGAGACATTCTGATAGTCTAGATAAAGCATGAACTAGAAGTAGTAATATTTCAGTAGGCAGTTTAAATCAGAGAAAGTGTATATTTTTACCATAATTTCAAATGAATGATGATGCTGAGTGATGACAAAGTGCACCATTCTTAGAAATTAAGGATTGACAAAGACTATTCTTTTATATTTGCTCTTTGCTCTTACTTCTATTTACATTTAAAACAAAGTTTATGGGAAGAGATCTTAAGTTAATCTTTAAATTCCTATTTAATTCAAGAGAGTTTCCTGTAGAATATTACCTGGAGAAATATCCAGATTCTGTATAAGTGTTTGATAAAGGTAGTGATTTGGCATAGAAGGCATATGCAACAATGAGGAAAATATGTCATTAAAGTTTCAAAAAACTCTTTCCCAGATATGTCCAGAAATTATATCCTTCTATTAGTATAGTACCTGGCAAAGAAAGCCAGGTACTATAACCAGTTCAGACTTACAGAATTTATTTTTTAAGATTATCCACTCCACTGGATGTGGGTGTCTGTCTCTCTAATTGATTAAATGAATTGTGTCATGAATCCTAGAAATTTGCAGCCAAAGTACACTGGTAAGATTTTGCACTTTCCAATCCAAGTTCCTGATCCACACCTATACAAACATTATCCTAATTTCCTACGTGCTGTTTCAGGGACTGCATATTCATAAACATTCGTGAACAGAGGAGGAAAAGTTTCCTGAATCAAGACCTGATCTCAGATAAGAAATTTGCCATGCATGTAATTTGTATTTGTACTACAAAAATTGGTATGTAGTTCATTTTACTAATAACAATAAATAATCTGGTGATAGATAAAAATCTGGTAAACTGTAAGAAATTTTTCCCCGGCTACCTTTTAGAAGTGGTGGTTTGGATAATTAATAGGGCTTGACTTTTTGTAATGGAAGTGTCCCTATTATTAGGTTCCATTAAAGGCAGTATTAAATAAATATTCATGACAGTGTCAACTCATTGAGATAYGGTCACTTAGACAGAGTGTTCTATTAAAAATACATTAATTTACTTGTGGTTGTCACCCGGTAGTTGTGAGAATTGATACTGTGACCAGCAACCTTTGTCAGGATTCACGGGGAGAGGTCATGGAAAATCTATTGGTCAAAATGTCAATTAGCTTCCCTAATAGATTATACCTGTGAGTGCTGKAGCCCTATCTTTAAGTAAACGGATGGTCTATCTCAACAACAGGCCACCTTCATGAATATTTTATTGAATGTTCTAATTGAAGTAAATTACCAAATTATAGTGCGCATATAAAGAGATGCATTGGAGGTTTCCAGAAGCAGTCAATGGGATATAATAGTGGATTAAATATAGAAGGATATAACTGTTAATGTTCTTAAGAAAAAAAAATAAAAAGAAAAAAGCAAGCTGTTTTAAAAACAGATGCTGAGCTGATGATACGGTTCCCAGAAATTCAGACCAAGGATTTGCCTGTAATGCTGTCTATGCAAAAACYTGAAGAACTCCAAGCCAATGATAAACATGCTGGCTCAGTGTTACAGTCCAGTATTTAAAGTTATTAGAAATGCCTCTGCCTGAGTGAAGGTGAAAACAAGACCATATGCCAAAGTCGACAGTATGTGTTTTATTTGATAGTAAATATAAGAGAGAGAGAGACAGACACACAGAAGAAGGAAAAGAAAGAAATAGAAAATAGGTAGGGGGACAGAAAGAAAATGACAGAGACAGAATAAAGAAAATARCACCACTCCATGGATCCCACCAACATCCTGATGATCCTATCCAGCTGATCTTCTTGGTGGTGAGGTTCCCTCAAAAAGCATGGAATCCACTGGATTCGTATACACTCAGGCTAGGTGGGAATGTCCATGTACCTCCCCACCCAGGGCGAGGGCATAGTTTGGCACAGTCTCTTGCAGCAGATTCTGGATCTGTTGTATCTCTTTGCATCACGTGCAGTGCTGTGGTGCAAGGGCTCAGAAATGAGTCTGGGGAGAGCTTTGGGGGTTTTTGATGGATTATGGCACCCCCTCAGCTGCCTCCCATGTGAATGCCCCAGGGATGTGGCCTGTGGGGTTGGGGGTTTCACAGCTGGGCTGGTTTGTGTAAGGGAGGATGGGTGTTCACTGCCTCTGACCAGAGGTTACACCACACATCCAAAACCTCCTCCTCACCCCTCGGCTGGGGGGAGTCTGTGCAAACCCGGCCTCTGTGGGCTGTGGTCTCCCGCACCCCAAAGCCAGCCAGGGATGATTCTTGGAACAGTTGCTGGGTTTGGCTTTCTTGTGGATGCCCTCAGCCTGAGATGATTGAACATAATTTTGCCTTTATCTTATCTACATGACTTAACTCATGTCCAAGGTTCCAGTRAGGAYTCTTCAAGGAGGGGTGGGCTTCTGTYGTTGTAGCTTCTTTAAGCATTTTTTGCTATAATGGGCAAAACTCTTTCATAACAAGGCATGAACCATTTCAGTCCCTGACACTCAGGTYCTAGAAGATGTTTTGATATGTGGAGCTCAATAAAATAGCTTGSTGTTTTTTGCTTTACTTGGCAGTCCAAACACTGTTAAAGTGATGGGGAAAGGACACCCAGCACTCTGGCCTTACAGCATAAAGGGAATGACTATCCCAGAATACATATCATGGCAAGCTGATACTTAGTTACTATAGGACACGAAATAACATGATGTGCACACACTGCTGTTCTCAAGGTAAGAAAAGGGGAGTTTTTTTTCTGACTCCAACATTGATAGATTTCAAAAAGTGACAGTGGATTGGAGGGGGAAAGTGACACCTCTCCAATGACACTGGACAAACTAACAGTCTATTAAATTTCTCCTCTCCATAAAGGAATGTAAAACAATAAGTTATTTACAGAAAGTGTGTGAGAAAGTTCATTACAAGAATGTCAACATCAGAAGGCTTAGAAAATCTTAAAAAATTAGAGTGACAGCTGATGTTGAAAAGGTCTTTTTCAGTTTTTTGCGTGTCATAAATTTGTCCTTGCAGCTGTAACAAAAGGATAACATTATAATTATTCTATTTATAGAAGCACACTATGCAYTTGGGTTTTTTGGAGGTTAGGTTCACCTTAAATTGTATCAGCAGAAGTTCGATAATATTAAGGTAAAGCAAGATTGGACAGGATTAAACAGGAAGACGAGCATAATGTGTTCCTAAACAAGATAATAAATCTCATGGAGCTTACTTCTCCTTCCTTTTCTTAGTAAAGAAGGAGGCAAAGATATAGAAATGAGACCTGTTGTCTTAGTGGTACTGCAGGGTCATTCCTACATGTCTGGAAGTAYCAATTCTTCCTGGAAATCTTCCGTCCTTCAGTAGAATGGTTCTAGCAATGTAAAACCTTGCTCCAAATCTTACAGTCATTTATAACAGAACTTTACTGAAAGATATTTGATAGTTGCATGTGGATGATAGAAAAAACATGGTACAGCAGGAGGTAGGAGAGACAGGAAGATGTGTGAAGTCAAAGGGGAAGGGTGAGGCTGCAGCAGCTCAGTGTAAGGGACATTCTGCTGCAGCTTTAGTTTGTCCACAAGAGGAATGAAAGCTCCAGCATACTYTCCCAGCTGATGAACTTGGTCTCAGACCTCTTAGGAACCTGTAATTAAGATTAAATGAATTTGTCACTAAAGCATTTTCTCAAGAGCTCTCATTTGTATGATTGGGTAAAGCAGTCTGAGACAGACCACAAATTTCAACTTGGTTAAGCTCAGTAAGAGCATTGAGCAATAGGACTTCTAGAAAGATAAAATAATCTCTAGCTAAAATAAGGTGTATTTTAAGACACATAGATTTAAAAATTATAAAATAAATTGGAGAAACACAGTATGCTTATAAACTATTCTGAAATAATTTTTAATTGAAAATAGCATTTCCTSACTGCTAAATTAAGATTAACCGTATTCTGTGCTTATTGCTTGTTAAACAGCATTGCCATTAAACTCTTTTTTCTGGAAACAGAAGCAAAATAGCTGAAACCTAATCAGATTAAACAGAGAATTTTATGCATGGAGAGTGTTCTGAGGAATGACATCCAAGTCCTTGTATAAGTTGGAGGAATATTTCCAATATGTAATGTTCTGRATTCCAGGAGATAAAATAGAAGGCAGAAGTATCAGCAATCCTGCAGCCATGTTGAAGAGTTAGAATAGAGAGGTTATTTCATAAAAATGGCTGTACCCATCTTTCTGAACCATTTGAGGTAAAATACTTTGAACTTTGATTTTGAGTGCTATAATMTGGCTTCAAAAGCAGGAAGAAAAAAATGACTGTTCCAATTAGTAGGTACCAAAGCTGTGAATTGTTCATAGTTATTAATAGTTCCTTTGGCTACTGACCACTACAACAGATGCTAAAATTAATAGTAAATTCATATGCCAGGACTTTACATTCATAGTGAATTCATGTCTTTCTGAGAAAAGCAAATGGTCATTTAATTTATCACACTGTAATAAATTATTTTCAGCCATATTTCCAAAGAACAATCACCTAGTTAATTTTCTGTTTCTGATGTCAGATTAAGTTTCTCATCTTTGTAAATGAAACTGAGCAGTTTGGAAAGAATTGTGAATTTGTAGATGGAAAAGAGATATTCAAAGTGTATCCTCTGTCTGGACTACTGGAAAATAAAAATTACGAAGACATGTAGTTTCTCTTGATTTTATAGCAGTTACATTAAAAATTAAAAAGCTGAKAATATGTGATATAGAGTCTACACATAAGAATTATTACTTAATTAATGTTGAATTTAAGTTCAAAGTCCTATAACTCAAACACTTGATTGAGGTATCAGATGCTGTTTTATTCACTTACTGCTGTTCCTCTTCATTGCTTTAGGAAATGAAGTGCATGTGGTCACACTGTCTGTGTCTCCTGCCACTGGAGGAGACAGTTATCCCCCTTTTCCTGCTTATCCCCCTCCTAGCTTTTTCATCAGCTTCTTTCAGGGATGTCTGTGCAATATAGGAATCTTGGAGACAACTGATTTCCTGTAAAATTTATGAGAATAAGTGGTCAGGCAGAGGAAAGAAGCCCTGTAGGTGTTCCCTCTGAAAGCTCTGACAAGTGAGAACCTCTTAATAGAGTCAGAGAACACAGATGGATAAGTGCGTTTGTAAATGCACCAGTAATGAGAAATCAGAATCAAGAATCACAAATTTATACAAAGCTGGTTTCCATCATGAGATGAAAGGTGAGCTTGCCATTGTAAAAGGAAGGAAAATCAAGAAAAAACTAACAAGTTTAGAGTGAGCAAAGGAATAATTGCTGTGAATACTGTTGTTAAAGTACACACACACCACTCTCAATTATTTTACCCAGAGATAAAATATGAAAAAACCCTAAAGTCACATCAAACAAGTAGTTTTATTCTATAATATTAATAATTCAAGCTGTTRGAAGCAATTAATGTATCTGTTCTACCCAGTGTGCTAAGAAAAATTGGAGACTTAGAGTTGTAAACAGTCAGTGTCCAAAACAAAGAGATAAAATCACTGATCTTGTATTCCTTTTCTTCCAAGAATCTCTTGCCATTGACCAGAGGAACTGTAACAATATCATCAGATATAACTATTTGATACAGAAAGATATCTGGGTGAGGAGAAAGATCTGCTTTAACAAATTTATATAATTTGATTTATTGCTTGAAGTGCATTTAATGACATGAGAATTAATGCTTTCATCTGTTTGGCCTTTACTATTGATCTAGTATCACATTTTACCCAATATCTTGTGCGGTGAGGTAATTAAAGAACTAAAAGTAGATAGCTAAAGAAGTAAAAGTAAAAGAATTTAAAGCAGGAATAGCAAAGCTAGCCACAAAAATGCTTTTAGTGATAAAAATGTGACAGTAATTGCTTTTCCATTTAAATAATAATTTTATGAAAATAATGTTTATTAAAAATTTTTTTCAGAATGGGAAGGGAAGAAAAAAAGGCAATATAAGTCCTAACATATAAAATTAATAAAAGAATTAAAAATTAACACATTTTTTCAATGGATGCCTTCAAACATAACTTTTTACTTGAATAACCTTTAGTCCTGAATTATTCAGTACCCAAGTTAAAAACTAAGAACTGGATTTTTAAATGTCTTTGGAAAGTGAAAAAAGACCTGTTGATGCTCTTGCAATATCATATGGTAACATGTTTTTCCTTAAACATAAATCAGAGGAAAGTGTGCATATATTTGGGMTTTTTTTAATGCCAAAAATTCATACATGCATTTCTTTTATAAAAGGAAATGTTTGGGTAGGAGTCCTAAAAATTATATATATAATTAATAAAAGAAGGGAATATAACTAAAAAKCAGGCAATTAATGTCAATTTTGAAACAGGTAAACAAAATTAAAAATTAGAAGTTACTAAGTAACATAATTAAAGGTTATATGAAATAAGTAGAAGGAAGAATATGAATTGTTATAGATAGAAATGGAACTGGTTGCTCAAAAGATTTTCCATTATTATCAAAGTAAGAATTAATCAGGGAAGAAATTAGAACTCTGGAGAATGAGATGGGAGATGGGATGGTGAATGATGGAGAAATTATTGACATATTAAATTAATACTTGCTTAATATCATTACAAAGTCTAATACTAATGGATCAATAGCTGGTAATGACTTCATGCTTAATTCTGTGCATGTGCAGCTAGGCTTGTTTTTGCTTCCCATCCCAGCATAGTTAGATTTGCAGGTAAGTTAGATTTGAATCTTGTTAATTATTTTTTAAGCTTCAACAACACAGATTGGAGATAGGCTCTTTCTACCATTGCAATGATGAATAAATTTGTACCATGTTTGTTTAATGCACATGGTTCTCTAGAGAGACATGACATCCCTAGAGAAAATGTTTTACCCATCAGTGCTGCTGTTCATTTGTAGTACAGAGGATTGTACTGACAAACATTTCCCTGCTCCCATTTATTTTTTTTTTTTGCATACTGCAAACAAACAAACACTTCTTTTTATATATAAAAATGCTGAAGTCAGAGAGTAGGCACTTCACTGGTTTRAGCTGCCTTTGATAAGACTACTGAAAATATAAGCCAGGGAAAGTAACTGAAATAACTGAAATACTTTTTCTTTCAAAAATTTAAAAAATTCTTCTCAGAAGCAAGCCAGTAAATGAAGCTGTTATTTAAAAATATCAAGTTTATTTGGAATATTTTAACCATACTGTCTGTTCCATAGATAGCCAATAGCTATTGAAATCACATTTCAGAGAATCAGTACTCACATCTGACTGAGAAATTATTACATCTCATGTCTCCTCTAAAGATTTCTATGCTRATATTCTACATGGACAATGGGAAGGGCAGATAAAATCCTTCTGTAGTGTCAGAAATAACAAAACAGATCTAAGTATGCTGGGATTTCATCTTTCACAGACTAGAACTTTAATCAGTCTAATATATGTGTAACTAAGGAACTGTTTCTCTGGGTATTTTTCCTTAACTATTTTTAGAAATATATCCTCATTCATCAGTCAGCCATTTAGTCCTTAAACAGTCCAATCAAATTATAATTAACCTTTCAAACTAAACATGAGACTAATAGAATCTCATTCTCAGGTCTGGCAGTAAAACTCAGGACTGAAAAGAGGTTGATCCCTTGCAAGCAAATGCAGGCAGGGCTTCAGCCCTCTGCTGGCTGCCCTGGTCTCTCTTGGCAGAGGCCTTCATTGTCCTGAGTAGCTATGTGTAGATTCCAATTTGGTTTTCCTTCCACTTCAGCAGAACCTGACCCTGGCAGCAGACTCACCTGAGGTTTCAGCAGTGCTCCCATGCCTCTTCCCAGAGTGAGCTAGAGACTGAAAGTCAGCCACACGATGAATCTCTGGTGGAGGGTCACAGCCTTTAGTGACAGTGCCAGCCTCACTGAAAGAGGGAAAAGATAGTCCATCAGACATTTTCCAATTTTGATAGTAAGTGTTAGGTTTGTTTGTTTGTTTGTTTGTTGGAGGGTTTAACTTTTTGTTTCAGTTTTTCTTTACACTCTTTAATTGCTTATTATATAAGATAATATTTTTTTAAGTGAATAAATGAGTGGTTTACATATCAACTGCCTTGAAATGTTTGCAGAGACTAATTTCTTCTACCTCTTAGCTGAAATATTTCTTTAGAAGCTTTCCTCATAAATAGTAAAATTCCATTTCCCTGGCATTTTTAATGGTTTTTTTTTTTGAGATGCTGAACACAGTCTCACAGGAATGCCAGAAGTATTGAGAGGATCCACTCTGTGATACATCTACTCTAATGCCTCCCACTTAGGAACTTCACATTTCTACATGACAATGACTATCTAACCAAACTGTTCTCCAAGAAAACCACTACCATCAAACAAAGAAAAAAAAAAAACAACAAACCAAACCTTTCCTCTTATACCCATAGAGAGAGACCCAATACTCTGATTATTAAAGAAAGCATCACATGAAACTTAAAATCACAGAATCACAGAATATTAAAGGGTTGGAATGAAGTTGGAATGAACCTTAAAGATCATCTACTCCCAACCCCCCTGCCATGGGCTGGAACACCTCCCAAAAGATCAGTTATTCAAAGCCAATCTGAACAGTGCCAGGGTTGGGGCATTCACAACCTCTCTGGGCAACCTGCTCCTGTCTCACCACCTTCACAGTAAAAATTTTCTTCCMAATATTGAACCCRCTTTCAGTTCATACCCATTAATCCTTGTCTTATCAGCTATTCAGTGAATGTATCAAATTAATGCATCCTTCACTCACAGGTTTCAGAAGTTATTGTCCTTTTTGCAGTGCTTTTGTGAATACTGTATAACAAAGTTTTGCTCAATGTCAAAATCACTGTCATGCTCTATGCTTTAAGTGAAATGTGTCTGGTTTAATTTAATACTCTGGTAACAAATATTTAAACGTTTGATCTCTACTCCTCAAACTGTTTGCCAACAATCTGTCAAGTCATAATTACAAAAATATATTTATCTTTCCTTCAACCGTATTTATAAATGAGAAAACTATGCATTAATAGCGAGGTCTGTGGGTCCATCCATATTTGTTATGTAGCATGAATATGTAGCATCCCTAAAGGATACATGCTTGTAACATATCCGGAAAACAGGGATACAGAGAAATGAATGAATTAGATGCAGGACACATAGATATATTACTGTGGCAGACTCGATGTGAAAGAGCCTTCCCAGCAGATGGGAGTTAACAGCCAATGCAGACCCATCTGCCTTAGTAATGAGTTGTTAATTGGAGAATACTTAAAYGAGAGTTAAGGGGGTCTTAACATCATGTGTATAATGATGTGCAGTAAATTGTAGTGAAGACACTGCTACTGGACTGTAAACCACTGTTAACTTCYYTCCAAGGACTGTGACCSATTGCTTATATGCAGTACTGTATTMTCAWGTGTTTGCCCAGCACCAGGACTTACCTTCTGCACTGTGTTCCAGTATTTTTGTATTATTGACAGTGCCAGATGAGATACTCAGTTCCAAATAAATTCCAGTAATATTGAATGTCACTTGTACAAATGAATACCTTTTGTATTTTGCATTTATATTAAGTGGGAATGTCAGAAACTATTTTACTCCACACACTGATTATGAATTTTTTCATTAAAATGATTTTTACCTACTGGATAAGCCTTTTCCTCTGATACTATCCCAAAATAGGAATCAGTCTTATTATCTGTTACAGAAAACATGATAGACAGATAACATGAAATATGTAAATAAATCCAGTGACACAGTGCTAAAACATATCCTGAATCTTCAAGAAAATTATCTTGGTYGAGAAAATTCTTTTTTAATCCACGGAGCAAAGTTGAAAAAGTGGAATTCATTATCAAAARAATCAACATGGTTTTAGATCCCTTTTTTATAAGAAATGTATTTAGAAAGTGTTAGCTTATGTGAAAAATGAAAGAAAAATTATTATGGTGCAATTAGAAACATATGAAAAGAGGTAAGGTTTACTATTTAGCATTTTAAAACCTTCTTTTTAAAAGTACATTAAGATAGTAGTCAGATGGGAACTATCTTTGAAACTTGCAACATGTTTGAATAATCTAAAGTAATTGGACTCCATTATAAACATGAAGTGCCTCATGTGTGTCATTAACATTCTCATAGTTCAAGTATTTGAACTTATAAAATTATGATGAACTAGCAAAATTACCAACTCAATATTCATCCAGTGTTTAGACAAATATTCTAATAGGATTTGCACATTTAAGGGGCAAATTATCCTCTCAGTATGTGCTCTGTATATTTAGGGTATTAATATTGATCTGCATTGAAAGAAAAATGCAGTCATAATCACAGTTACATTTAAGAGTCAAATCTATATATGACATGAAATT